>JAHLJT010009419.1:201982385-202496641 GCA_031308135.1 Acheta domesticus | reverse complement strand
ATGATTAAGATGAACAGATGAAAATATCGCACCAGAAGCATTACGAAACTGAGAGAAAAAAACACGAAATATTGAAGAGACTCGTTAATGTTGTGGACTTTCTAGGATTCCACGATCTCGGTTTTCGAGGACACGATGAGTCATTTGACTCCACAAATATAGGGAAATTTAAAGATTGTTACACTTAATAGCAAAACATGATCCACTTTTGGCGCAGCATCTCGAGAATTCATCTGTATTTGTTAGGTACTCAAATTTTATTCAAAATGACATATCTTCAGTAGTAACTGTTTATTTCCAAAACATTAAACAAGAAATAAATAATAGTAATTTCGTTGCCATTGTATCAGACGAGAGTACTGATGTTGGAAATCTGAGCCAATTGTCTAAAGTAGTGCGTTATTTAAATGCGGAAGGAAATGTTGAAGAGAGATTCTTAGGATTCCAAGACTCTTCAGACAGAACGGCAGAAGCTTTATTTAGAATTGTAAGATATATTGTTGAAGATTTAAAATGTGAATCAAAAACTTATTGCACAAAGTTATGATGGTGCTGCGGTGATGGCTGGCCATTTAAATGAGCTACAGATTAAAGTGAAACAGGCATACCCTAATGCACTGCTTTGCCCATAAATTAAATCTGATATTATCTCAGTCAGTTCCCAAATTAAAGAACGTAAATATTTTTCAAAAATTTAACTGGTTTATCAACATTTCTATCGCAAAGTTGCCATGCACTAGACAATAAGGTTTTAAAAAAGCTTGGAAATACAGCTACGGAAGATGGAATACAATAGGAGATTAGTTCGAGAACCTCTTATGAATTGTTTGAAAATATTGTCGAAGGCGACACGGCAGAAACTCTCACTACATCAAGAGGGTTTTTAGAGTTACTGAAAAGAGAGTTTTAATTACAAGTTGTTACAATTACCAGTATTGTGTTTACAAGTGGTTTTAAATTATCCATTGTGGTCAGATCCAAGTGAAAAATTAAAAATCTTCCATCTGAAATGTAATTGCTTCCCTCGAAATAAATTTCACCACATGCCACTGATTGATGTGATTTCTTTGTCACTGATCATTCTGATTTGAGCGTCCTACTCTAGTAATGGAAGTGGGGGAGATCCAAGTTAGGTATTTTTCTGTTTCTGTAGATTGCAAATCCTTAATTTCTCGATATATTGTACTGTATGATGAATTCATGAATCTACGCATATTGTCCAAAACATTTAACCTACAATTATTGCAACAATCGGGGGAATGCTATTTCTGATTACGTTCGGATTTTGTCGCTGCGTAATGAAGTTAAGAAAGCTCAAATCATTCATCACTCTGTTCAGAACGGACACACAGTTGTATTTACTAGAATTTGGATATGCATATCTTGATTATAAAAGTTTGTTGAAATTATACGTGGGTATCGACAAGGCGCCCTAAATAGCAATTTTATGTAAATCAATTATCTTTTAATTACTTCTGATTCTTAGTTGAGACAGTTTCCTTTCTGGTCATGTACCCAGGAGTTCTTCTTGATAGGCTCAAAAGACGTAAGTAGAAGTTCATTTGTGTCTTATCCAGCTGATTAGTGTATCTTAGACCCCATATACCTGCAGCGTATAGCATAGTAGAGGCTACAATAGAATCAAAAAGATTCGTATCAGTCCGTCAGCTATCATTTCACCTTGATATTAAGATTTCCAGAATAGAAACCCAATACCGTGTTATCTTTGGTCACGGCCCTGAATATTTTCTTCAATTATTTCTCTCGCAGTCCGGTTAGATTATAGTATGTTTGTACAAAAATACATATTTTCATTCCCAAGCATGCTTCTCCTTCGTTCATCAATAAAGGTCTATAGAGAAATTAAATATTTTTAATTTTAATTGCATATGAAAGTACTATTTAAAATTTGTTGGTCCTAAATGCATATTTTTAAAAGCATGTTTCAAAATTTTTAGGGCAAAAAAGTCCTCTCCCTAATAATTAGTATATTTTTGTTTTAATTAATAAAATGTTTCGTTTATTTACGTGGTACTTTTTTTCTTAAATTTGTTCGTCCTCATTTTCATTGTAAAAACATTGGTCACCTTACAGTACTGAATATTCACTGTGAATTTAACTCTTCCCATAACCTGACCTTTGGAAGGGCAAGTTCCTTCCGCCTTCCTCTTCCCAGGCAGGCGCGGACAAAAGGACAACGAATGCGTCCTCAGCGGCCCGGCCCGGCCCGGCCCGGCGCTTCCGGTGCCCCCGAGGCGCCGTGGGGTTACGCCGGCTCTGAATCAGCTCGTTTAGCACCCCGCCCCCTTCCCCGAATAAATATTAACGTATTGCAATGAGTTCCGTTTGCCTCACTTCTGCCCCCCTGCCCCAGGCAAGACCAGCCTTTTTTCACCCTTTCCCCACCGATCAATTTGCCTTATTTTACGTGGCGAGGTTCAGGCCAACAGGCCAGCTCTTCTGCCTGACCACGTAAATTTCGCTACGCATTGGTATCGCTCGGGCATTGAATTTAGCCCGAGGCCTAAAATTCTTTTAGGCTTGAGGTTCACGTGCAGTAGATCTGCAACATGGACAGCCGACTTTACTTTTCCTTCGAAGGAAGGTGTACGATGGTTGTGTTTTTATCCTTAAAATCCACAACTTCAATCGGGTTTGAACCCGCAAATTCGATTTCAAAATTCATAACACAAAGCACACAAGACCACTTTCTTATACCAGAATGTTATTAATTCCAAATAAATTGACAGATAATGCGAATAAAGTATTGGCAATTTCTCATTAAACATTTGAAAAAAAATTACCTCTAACGAAATTTAAGCAATGATACACAAATCATCCAAAACTGTTCATTTGAACGGTAGATAAAATGTGTTTTTTTTCTTCCTTTTTGGCCTGTTCTTTTGTCAAAAGGGAAACTGACAGTATTGAATCTGTTCAGCTTTGTTATCGAAAATTTAGGAAAATAATAAATTGAACTACTTTCTTATTCAAATTATTATGGTACAGTTTTATCGATACGAATACACATCTCACAGATTGTGCCAGCAAATCTTGAACTATTTACTCTCTGTGTGGAAATGATGACATCATTCTTTGCAATAAGTATACAATGCTTTTCTTTTGGTCCAGAAAACTCACTTCTTATAAATTTCGCTCAGTTAGAGAAATAAAACGATATGTATTAAAAACTTCCATGTTCCTTATTCTTATATTTCTTACCATACCATACCGATACCATATCCATTTAGCATTTCTACGCAGATATTAAGAACAACAATTTCATTTTCAAAAGAGCTTCTGGGCCCATTGATACCAGCAGAGGCCTTCAGCGCTTCATTCTCATACTTAGGGCCATCTGCTGCGTTAAGTATTTCAGCGCCCTGCGAAGGGCGTTGCCGACGCCCGTCGGGTGTTTTACCAGATGCGCGATACGTCTTTCAGCACGACTGCCCGTGAAATGGAATTCTGCCCGTCGGCCACCGTGTTCATCAAACAATCTTCCGGCGGGGGGGGGGGAGGGGTAGTGCGGTAGTTCCACAGCTGTCGAAGAGATCAGTTGTGAGCCGGTTTCTGGCGGTTTCCGTACCTACCTAGCATGTAACGGAAACGAATGTATACATTTTAATCGAGTGAGCACGCGTCCGTTTTGATCGCTTCATATTCATTTGAACGTCTACACAAGAATAATGTCATAGCGTTATGGTAAATCCAATCGCGTAGTTTTGCACCTGGTCGTTAACGCAGTCCGGTGAACTCAGCTTAGTTATCGACTAGATCTAAAATATTTCACTTTAAATAGTGCGTCCCGAAACTTGATGTTCAGTGTTTATATTTTAGTCCTGCTGTCTTGTTAGGAAATGGAGCATCAGAATTGTCATTTTATTCCCCGATAATTACACTATAAGATGAAAAAAACCTACGTACATGCGAAATAACGAAAGGAGTAGGCACTGCCTTGAATGCATTACTTTCCTTATTTTTTGACAAATTTAATGGAAATGAATCTGAATAAATTCTACGGTTTCAATAAGTATCAAAAATTAGTACAACTGTCTCTTACGCTACGCACAACAACACATGTAATTCATTCATTACTTACCTTAAAGTTTGCGAGAGGAAACCGTCCAATACTTCTGTCCCACAAGCGACGTCAAGCGTTAAGATCCGGTGCGGTCGAGGTGCTCATGGAGCGCAACAGCCATCACCGCGAATGCCAAGACAGAAAGGCCCTTGAAGTTGGCATCACTATATTATACTCCGATAAAGTATGTTGGCACTTGATCAGCTGTGACGCTGTCGTCAAATCGGGAGCTTGACTGTGGTGAGGTTAAGCTTCCCATTGGATGACTGCGTCATAACTGGTCAGTCTCAACGGACTTACTGTTTCAATCAAAGTATAAATGGCTGTATCTTTATAATTCTTTTGGTACAAACGAAACTTCTGGCGAAACAATCCGATACAAACAACACAAAACAATTTAGATTTTTTTACAACGGTGGCGGTCCCAGTGTGAAGTTGGCTTTCGACACTAGCTTGTCGGCTACAAGGTCGAGTTCAGTCGCTGACTAGAGGAGAAATCTAGCTGTGGATCTAATCTGATCCACAATTTTCCGTGGTTTCTCCTGTCAAGACCAGGCGAATGCTGGAGCAGTGCCCTAACAAGCGGGCAACGAACCGCGCGCGATGTTTCCTTCCTCTTCCTTTCCTCACCCCTTGCACACACACACACACACACACACACACAGAGACATACATGCTCTACGATACCAGACTTATCGGGAGACCGGTGGGGAGCTTAGAAATTGTCCCGGGTGGGGCGGTGCCTCGCTGGCTGAGGAAAATCCTCGCAAGCCGACGCAGATGGCGCCGGAACTCGCCAGCCAGCGGGGAAAGATCACTACCATCTCCCACGATAAAACATACACTGCACTTACGGGACTAATGGCACGGCAGTTGAAGCGCCCGGAATAACTAATCAATCTATTAATCATGTGAAGGTGGCAGTTGGCACCACCATAATTGAAAGTGATCTGTCTTGTAAGTGGATTTGGTGCAAACGAATGTCACCGTGGAACAAATAAGTACAAACAAATGGGAATGGTTGAATAAATTTTGAATTATCTGTGATGAATTATGGGAGTTTTTGTTTGAGTAATTATTTTTTTTAGCATAGTTAGCTTATCTTTTTTTTAAAATGAATTTTGGCGTATAATGCACGAGAAATTTGGAGTTCGTGGTAGTTTTCGCTGTGGTGGCGGTGCCAACTTCCCGGTCGTCGAGGCAGAAGGGCGCCAGAGGTGGGAGATATCTGATTAGGGAAAATCTCCGTAAGACGAAGTAGGTCGGCGCCGAATCTCGCCAGCCAGCGGGGTAAGATCACTGCCATCCCCAGCGATAAAACAACATGCCAACTTCACGGCCACTTACAGGACCACTTACAGGACTAATGACCTTCATGTCATTTACAGGACTAATGACCTTAGCAGTTGATGCCGGGAATCACTAATCAATCTATCAATCATATAAAGTTAGCACCATTATTAAAAGTGGTCTATGCTATAAATGGTTTTGGTACAAACAAATGGGTGCCAAGGAATGGGAATGGTTTATAGAGCGATCTTTCTAACTTTGCCCCTCAAGTCCCGTCTTCACGATGGAACATGTCACGGTATTTCGCGTCTTTCTCAGTCGTGCAACTAGATATCGCATGATATCAAGCAGTGCTTGCGATCATGCCACATATAACGGCAGGGCAGAGAAAGACGCGAAATACCGTGTAGTATTCCATCATGGCCTTAGGGGCTTGAGGGGCAAAATTGCACTATTGTGATACGGTTTTGGCTGCGGTGGCGGTGCCAACGTCACGGTCATCGGGCGTGGGCAGAATAGAAGGGTGCCGGAGCGCTGCGGAGCGAAGAGCTCCTCCAGTTACGCGCCGGGCAGGCGGCGGCGGCCGTGAGGGGCGTGGGGCGAGGGGCGGGGGCCGGGCGCGTCAGCAGTCGCCACACGCCCGCGGCGCAGCGTTTCTCACGTTAGCTCTTCCCGCGAGGCCCCACCTGTCGAGAAACAATACCCGCCTCTGCCCCTCTGTCCCCTGCGCCCGCTGTCCGCCGGGCGTGTGACCGCGGCGCGCCGCCCCCACCCCTCTGCACCGCCTCGAAGGGGCTGCTGCTGCTGCTTCTGTCACCCTCAGGACCAGGGTGGAAGTGAAGCAGTAGGTGAAGCAGTACATTGCATTGCATGAGACTTTGACTCGACCGAGGGAGTCGTGGCGTAATACAAAGATTTTTATTTAAACAATTGAAATAAAAGATGGATTCTTTTGTTTTTTAAGTATCCTCAAGCCTTTTAAGTAAGACAATTTTTTATGATACGACTCCTGTGTTTCCGTATTACGGTCCATTGCTGTACAATCAATCGCGATCAAGCTGTTGAATACTGATTTCAATCGTGTTGCAAAATTGTAATGTAGAAATTCATATACAAATGATTCCATTCGTTGAATTGCTTGGTTTTATGCAAATGCTTCATGATGATTATTTTCAGAAAATTTACTCCTTGAAGACAAAATAAAATGTTCTTCACAACTTTAGTGATTTACCTTCTCAGTGTGAGAAGAATTTTTACTCAGATAGAAATTTTTTGGAACAAGCATGTATCTTGGATATGGATGGGATAAAAAGGTATGAAAAACTTCTCGGCTTTGTGCTTTCTGCCTTCCAGGCAGCACAGCTGATGATAATGATGACATATTTCTTCGAAAGTAGAGTGTAAAAATATGAATAAATAAAAATGTTGGCAGTGACATCTTTTATTCAAATATCCTCTGCCTTCTGCCAAAGCACTAACTTGATCTCCTGGGCCTGTATATGCCCTCAAGTTACGATCAAAACTTCGACAGCGAAAATAGTAAGTTTGAAAATTTTAAATTAAATAATACATTTTATACCTTCAGAGTTAAACAGTTTCCAAATAATATGACTCTGGGATCCGCAGGTGAAGGTCACCGCTGAAATAATGAGTAATATGTCTTAGGCTGTACTTATTACACCATCCCACAAATCCCCACCCTAAAAGCTCTCAACCTCGGCCGTAACCCAACCAAACCAACCCGAATTCAAAATAAATACCCATTCCACATTTTCCTACAAAAATTCGCCGAAATTGACAGTTAAGAGGTTCCAATGATGGTTTCCTCACCTATGTATTAGATTAAGTATAGTATGTAAGTTAGTTATAAGCAACAAAAACATATGTATAGTGTAAGTTCCACTGAACTACGTAATACTCAACAAGAACATTTTAATAATAAAAAAAAAGGATGTACTTGTATGTAACAGTCTATAATTATATTTTTGGCTGGTGAGATTTAGTTTTATAGGTTAGACTCAATAATATTATTAGACTTAATTTGGATTTTTGGATACATTTAATTATTGGTCTATATCAGGGGTTTTCAAACTTTTTTCGTCCACACCTCCCTTGACCTAAACGAAACTTCCCGTGGCTCCCCGGTAACAGTAAGCTTCAATTATAAAGTTAATATAGGCCTACTAAAGATTTAACAGAAATGAGTAAGTGAAGTAAAGGCTATTTCATTTCTCCATTCTAACTAGGTATTAAAACATCACATAAAACTTTTTGTGACGCCGCCGCGCTCTCCCGTGAGCATGGGAACTCTCGATCTGCTTGAAGATGAAATATCCCCGGCCGCCATGCGCGCTGAAGGTGTCACAGAATCTTATTGGTAAAGAACTTGCTAGGTTCAATTAACCCACAATTAATTAGAAAAATAAATAATATGTATTGATGTATTGCAAATAACATATAGTAAGATAGTTCAAAATTATTTTGTAGTATTCAAGTGTTAAAGTAAAGCAAATCTAAAGATAATTTTTATTAAATCACTGCGACGCCCCTACCATAAGCCCCTTGGAGCTGGTTTGACTCTATAGTATATACTGGTCCTACTCTATATAAGTATTATTTTGACATAGAGATGCCGAAACAGTGGTGGCATAAATGGAGGGCAATTTTGCTGGCGTAACAATAATATTAAGAGGAAAAATAAAGATTTCTTAGAAGATAAGATTATTATTATTATTATTATTATTATTATTAAATTAGTATATTTATTAGGGGAATAAAGGGATTATAATTTCCTAATAAGAATATTGCGACTTAAAAGATGCATAAAAAGAAAGACATTACGAATAATTAAGAACGAGAAGTTGATGTGGAGAGATTTTGATTTCAAAATTCCCCAGTGGCTCAGCAACTTAGCATCGACCCCTCCCCCCAACACACACACACGCACACACACGCACCACCGGGTGAGGCCGCTATGCGACGTCCGTCCTTGCGACACTTGAATGCGCGGACGCCGCGCCGCCGGGCGGTGCATTGTGGGGCGCCCGAGTCAGGCGGGGGCCACGACGTCGCTTTGTTCTGCGTCGCGATGCAGGGCGGCACCCCTCCCGCCGCGGCGGCGACGGCGGCGGCGGCGGCGCGCGTCTTGAAATCGGGCGGCGCGGCGGGGACGGTGTGCGAACGCGGACAGCTGCCCATTGCTGCTTCGGAAGTAATTCAACGTTTTCAGGTGGGGCGGCCACGCAGGGGGGAGCTGGATCCGGATGACGGTCACTGGAACGAGACGTCACAAAGTGGACGATGTATTGCGTGATCTTGGTGCAGGTTCTTGCTTGCCTCAGAGATGACGTGTAACAGATGTGCGTAAATACATGCGGTGCCCTCGATCGTTTCCTAACTGTTCATTTTTAGTGTAATCAGTTCAATAATATTATTATTCTGTTATCTTTAAACTTGTTATTTTCTTGAGTTTATTCCTTCATTATCTAAAATATTTCAAAAGGCCATATTAAGGAGAATTAAGCTCTTTTTCCCGCTTTTTTAATTTCCGATTTTCGTATCTCCTAGATTCTGAAATAACCTTAGTTTTAGAAGAGACTATTATTTTCACTTTTCACAAAAAATTTCTAATTGGTAGAAAAAATGTACAATAATATTTAAGCATTCTTATGATACCAACTGTCTGAGGTTGTGCTGTCGGACGTGGGGGTTGGCGTAGGATTTCACAATCCAGCGGCGGAAAAACATCGCTACTACCCATGATAAAAACGAGGACTATACTTACGGGACTAATGACCATTGTCGCTGACAATAAATAATCAATCATCCAATCTAGTGTGGCATTGTTTAATGATTGACAACATAAACTGAAATAAAAGTTTAGCAACATTTTTTACTAGAAATAATGCATATCCTGCATATCAACTGATTAAATACAATGCTAAATAACAAACTTACCAAAAGAGTTTCAAAGGTTTATCTGTTTAATAACTTGGCCTCCGAATATATTTGACTACCGTAATAAAACATAAAACTTCAGTTGCTATTAAAACCATTTTTAAAGTATCATTTTATTAATAAAAATGTCTAATGTTAATATTCAAATCGCTTTATTAACTTTTAAATAAAATTTTTTACGTCAAAATATGAAGATTATATTAGTAAAAGTGTAAAACATTGTATGTAATGAAGCAATGCATTATAAAATATTAAACCATAATAATAAAAGAAATTGTTCAGGTTTCTAGAAAACACCATAAACAATCAGTAAGCATAAAAAAATTTAAAAAAGTATGTATAGTCACGAACATCATCTGGCCAACTAGTATGACCCTATTCGGTTTTTAAATTAGTAACAGGTTCATCAGAGTTTACATATGTAAGTTTGATAAAAATGATATTTTGAAAATACTCACAGGTACATCAGAGTTTACATATGTATAAACATATGAAAGTATCAAAGAGAATCCAGAGCTGTGGGAAGTTACCACCATGTTAAGGTCAAAAACATTACATCTTTCAGTAGTTATGGAGCTGAAGAAATTAATGTGACAAAAGTACAAGTACTTGTATGTCTAACAGCAATAGCGGAAGATATGTTTATAAAATGATTGAATTACACGGGAAATTAAGATGTGGCACATTGTAAAAGCTGTGGATCAAAAAAATCAAGTAGGTAGGTGACATGTTCATCTGTTGAAATTGTAAAACTATAATAGAATGAATGTAGTAGAGTGACAAGCTAATTAAGAATGTCAAAACAACCAATTATAACTGTGTAAAAGAGGAAGGAAGGAGGGGGATAATGAGAGTAATATAGAGTGAGAGTAAAATAGGGTGATAGAAATTGGAGGTTAAGTGTGAGAGTAGTACTCTTAATAAAAAGCATTTCAGAAAAAAGTATTTTATGTTAGTTCTCTTCTATATCAATAATTTTAATGTCATTCCAAAGAATGCTATGGTTGTTTTATTTTGTGTTGTGTAATTACATATTTAGACGCAAACATTTTAATATTGGTAATATGCTCTTCAATGCGAGTTTCTAGGGCTCTCTCGGTCGTACACGGTACACTGCTTCGTACTCAGTATTTAGCAGGACGATCTTCGCAAGAAATTTGATAAACATCATTATATAGCCCGGTGATAGGAGTTGGATCTTTTCCTTTCTAATGTACCGACTGATATTTCCAGTAGTTTTAAACTTGATGGTGATGTTATATTTAAAATGTGTTTTTCTTATGGAGTTGTAGACTGAAGTTAAATATGGAACAATGAATCTAATAGGTTTAGATGTGTTGCGAGATACTATTTTCCTTTCTAGTACATGCAGTGTTGAAAGAATGAAGACCAAAATGGATAAATATATTAATAAATTTAGAGGGATAATCATTGGCCTAAAGAAATGAAAAACTGTGTTTTAAGTTTATAGAGTTAAATGCAGACTTGGATTGTTTAATGAATTTATCAACTTGTACATTGAATAGGATTTTTTGAATGAAAGTTAAGTGGTCTCCCAGAATATGTGGTTTTCTACACCAATTAATGATTAATTGACCCCTGTGATTGGTGAAGGTGACATCCAGATAGTTGATAGTCTTGTTGTATTTCATGTGTAAATCATATTTTAGGATGGTATGATTTGAACATATCAAGTAATTCTTGACTTGGTGAGATGGGACGATACAAAGTATGTCATCAACATGCCTACAATAATGCACGGATTTAAAATATAGGCTGCTCAAGCAGTAATTTTCCAATTCTCTCGTAACTAATTCAGCAAATAGAGGAAACAAAGTGTATCCCATGGGTTATCCTTCAACTTGTTGGTAAATTTTTTGATTAGAAGTAAAGTATGTAGTTGGAATTGAGTATGAGGTACATAGCAATATCAATTTCTTCCTGTGGAATAGAGCAGTGTGGTTCTATTAGATGCCATTTATTATGAATATTTATTGTCACTAATTTGTTAGGGATACTAGTAAACAGGGATTGGAATATCATTAAATGCTTTGGTGGAACATAAATGTCTTGGATATTGGAAATAAGATCATAGAAATTCTTAATAGAGACATTTTGAGATTGTAAACTGTGTAAATATATTGAACAAAATTTGGGATAAATTATAATCGGGGTTGCCTATTCCTGAAATAATGATTCTAAATCGAATGCCTTCTTAGTGTATTTCGGGAGGATCATATGCTTTGGACAGTTTGGCTGAAGTTATAAAAAGTTTTTTGTGTTCATAATAATAAATATAATGTTTAATTTTCTATCTCCTTTCTCATTGTCTATTTTATTAATAGGGTTAATTTGTGATTTTTTTAAATATTTGATTGCCATCCCAAAATATCAGTCTCTTTGTTAACGTACTTGGGTTTATCCATTCCCATAGTAATATTATCTTTGTCAGCTTTGGCAAAGAAAATATTAGGATGTAATTTATTAAATTTGGATGTGACCTTAATATTTTATAAGGTGACATAATTAAGATATTGTAATTGTTTTCTGTTCAGAAGAAGAAAGTAAGTAAATAATACTACCAAATTGAGTTATATTTAATATTTTTTGCCTAAGTAAGGTTGATTGGACAAAATGATTCACAAGAAGACACAATATTGACTACTTGTGATGGGATTGTGTGCACTGCAGAAATTTATAAATTCAATAAATTCAAATAAATAAATCTCTAAAATCAAGTTTACTTTCACATAATTTTTGATAAGTCTTATTATAATTTTTGACAGTTTTGTGCGAAAGGTGACAAAACATAATTTATCAAGTTCACATTTCTATAAATCATAAATATTATAATAAATTTTTCTGGGTAAAATTCGCCCAATATGAAACTCAATATTGTTCAACGACTTTTTGAGATAAATAAGTTTAAGATCATACTCTTCGATTTATAAATTCTACTTTTACTTCCTCGTCTTGCAAAGGAACTTTGTAAGAGGAGGAAGTTATATAATCGTGCGCCAGAAAACGGCGTATTTTCGCCAAAAAACTCTTATTTAGACTATTGAGATTGTTGTTGAATTTAAAATTGACTTTAATGCTATTTATATTCTAATGCATTGCTTCATTATATATAATGTTTTACAATTTTGTTGATATAATCTCCATAATTTGAACGTTTCTTTTAGAATTTTGAAAAATATACCAACTAGGATCGAAACGTCCAGAAATTAATTGTTAATAAAAAATTGTCTGTTTATCAAGGTCAGAAAACCAATACAATTAAATAAACAAGAAACAGACGTTAATATATAAATTCCTCCGGCAATTATTAAAAACTCCGGGGTTATGTACAGATAAAAAAAATCTGTCGTCCAATTAAAATCAAGAGTCATTAAATTAACAATTTGTTTTTTCTTCGTCAACTTGCCCACCTTGTCCAACTTGCCCATCCTATACATTTACTATAGTCTTAGTCAAAGAGTTACTTGAATAAAATTCCTCCATTCAAAATATTTTCTATTAGATTTTTTTAATTTGAATTGTCAATAAACATATTTTTATAATATAGTGTATAACAATTTAAAAACTTATAGTAGTGTAGTAGAGAACCATTACCTCGGAATTAATGCGTATTGTGATATATTATAATTTTATTTTAAATTAAGTTTATTACTGTTTATAAATGAATGTAATAATAAGTAATTCATTACATTCATAACAAAGGTATGTATGTAATTGCACTACATTCATGTAATGTCAAACAAGAACTAGTGATGCTACAGAATGGACACAGACTTTCTCGTACTAGTTAGTTTTCTTCTTTACTTCTTTCTTTGGTCTGGGCTAGTTTTGCAGTCTTGCCCCCATCCTCTAGCCAACTGCCAACTATCACCGCCCAAAGTACATTTTTAAAAGTATTCGTTTTCTCATTGGTAGAGCCGAAATATTACTTTAAGAATATTAAAGAAGCGTAATTCGTCGTATATCGTCATATTAGGAAATTTTTGTTCAAAAATTTAAAAATATTTTTCTTATTAATAAATAAATTTAAAAATAAATGTTTACTACGCGCCCGTTCACGTAGTAAGTACTGCTCGCGCCTACTTATTAAGGGTCAAATTGGAAGCAGCCTGACCTGCCTTCCGGCAAGTGCGCTCGCCGCCGCCAGGGGCGCGCATGTGGGTGTCCGGCGCGAGCCGCTCGATTGGGTGGGCGATAGGGCGACAGCGGCACGGTGGCGCTGGGAAGACGCGGAGGGCGGAAGCGGCGGCGCGGGCGAGCGGACGTCCTGGCGCGGGCGCCCCGCCCCCCCCCACCCTCACCATCCTGTGTCAACCCAATAGCCCTCACCCCATGTCGTCAGTGTCACGGAAGATTATTGCGTGTGGTAAATTCACAATGCGGCCGCTGGAATGGCTCATGGGTAGCGTTCTAGCTTCCCGTGGTATCGTCCCAAGTTCGATTCCCGGTAGAGTCGTAGTAAAATGTAGTAGAATGGCTCATGGGTAGCGTTCTAGCTTCCCGTGGTGTCGTCCCAAGTTCGATTCCCGGTAGAGTCGTAGTAAAATGTAGTAGAATGGCTCATGGGTAGCGTTCTAGCTTCCCGTGGTGTCGTCCCAAGTTCGATTCCCGGTAGAGTCGTAGTAAAATGTAGTAGAATGGCTCATGGGTAGCGTTCTAGCTTCCCGTGGTATCGTCCCAAGTTCGATTCCCGGTAGAGTCGTAGTAAAATGTAGTAGAATGGCTCATGGGTAGCGTTCTAGCTTCCCGTGGTGTCGTCCCAAGTTCGATTCCCGGTAGAGTCGTAGTAAAATGTAGTAGAATGGCTCATGGGTAGCGTTCTAGCTTCCCGTGGTATCGTCCCAAGTTCGATTCCCGGTAGAGTCGTAGTAAAATGTAGTAGAATGGCTCATGGGTAGCGTTCTAGCTTCCCGTGGTGTCGTCCCAAGTTCGATTCCCGGTAGAGTCGTAGTAAAATGTAGTAGAATGGCTCATGGGTAGCGTTCTAGCTTCCCGTGGTATCGTCCCAAGTTCGATTCCCGGTAGAGTCGTAGTAAAATGTAGTAGAATGGCTCATGGGTAGCGTTCTAGCTTCCCGCGGTATCGTCCCAAGTTCGATTCCCGGTAGAGTCGTAGTAAAATGTAGTAGAGTTGGAATAAAAATAGAGTTGTAGCTTTTGTTTAAATTCGTGTCCGTTTCTTTGGCTTTGTGACGAAGAAAAGCTCAGACAGACGGATCTTGCTAATTACGATGAGAATACGTCATGGTCACCACATGTTCTCGTACTCCCTCCCCCCCCCCAAGAGTAGAAATTAAACTAGGCCCAGGAATGGGGGATACCGAAAGCTGGCCGGTAAAGACGAACTATCGACCTAAAATGCCAAATACATAAATTCCCAATGCGACATGTATTGCGTACAAAAGTTTCTCCAAACATTCGTCTTGAAGAAAAAGAACGACAGAAAAACAAACTCGTGGTGCTAAAACATGACATATTTTATCGCACTATTTGTAAATGTTAGGTAATATTAGAATACTGCATGAATCTGCAGGAACCTGAATGCTGTGCAACAACAGGACATACTCTCTCGTATTACCTGTAAAGGTTTCATAAAATTATAAATTGTAACATTACAATTTATAATAATATCTGAATCTGGGCGAAAATGTGTAAATTGAACTCGATTGTATGTCTTATCGCGACTTTCGCGGCTTGCGGCGGGTGACTTCATTAGGGTATCGCCTCGTCCGTGGTTCCAACCAGTGATGCGACATCGCCTAGAAAACATCGATGTTCAAAATTAAAACATCGATGTTAATACAACGTCCACCAAAAACCATCCATGTTCATAAACATCGATGTATTAAAGATGGTTTAGTATCTCATTCATTGAATTCGTGACCAGCAAAATTTAATTTGACAGTGGTCGTGCATATTAATTTATAATTCATATTTAACTCAAAATAAAATTATAAAACGCCTCTCCATGTAAAAAATACGATGAGAGACGAGGGAAATACAAGGTCATGAGCATTATATCAGGCGAGAGATAGTGTGCAATATTAAAGTAGTTCAAAGTCAGTTATCATTTCATATTTTAACTTTTACAAAATGTGATTATGAAAATTTTTCATGAATGAAAAAAAAAAAGCAACGTAAAAACATCGAGCACAAAACATCGACATCGATGTCGTATCTCTAGTTCCAGTACATGTTCTTGCGAATGCTCCAATCTGTATTGTTGTCCGGACTGGCATTTGAACTCGTGCGCGTGATAACATGCGAGTTCAACGTGGAAACCACTTCACCACCATGAAGGCCGAACACTCCTGTGTCCCAGAGGACTCCGTACGAAGTTCATGCATTTGATTTTTCTAAATAGAAAAATTTTAGAGAAAATTACACTTATACTTTATAGAAATCCGTGCATTATGCTTTATCCGTACAAACATACAAAATGTCGTTTTTAGAAAATATTTTTAAGTATTTGTGCGAAATTGTCAACATTGCTCACAAAATTACGCGAAAACTACTCATTGAAAAATGTGCATGACATCATTTAAAATATAGTATTAAAGAAAAGTTCTAATTAAAAAAATATTTTCAATCAATGATGTAGTTGTAAAATGTGTAGTGTAAAAAAAATGAACGTTCCAATTATCGAAATTTTAGAGGTTTTACTGAAAATCGAACCTGCGTTATTTTTATAACCGAACTTTGGACTACTTCAGCAAAAAAAAAAATTAAAAATGTAGTTACTTTTTGAGAAAATTTTGAAAAAGTTCAAGATTTATTTTTTGCAGCATTACATAACTTTTTTTATAATACTACATAAATACGCAGTACTAGATACAATCAAAGATTGTTAGTTGTAGACCGAAACAATGGAGTAAACACGAGTAATATTTCAGAATCACCGCCGTCAAGTTGGTACTTTTGATTCTTGTACTCTTTTAGCTTTAGTATTTGCTGAATAAAGTTGCATTCAATACTGACCGCACTGCATTAGCGTACTAACTGATGACAGTGACTTATGCGTTCGGCTGTTGCGGTGTATTTGCATTTCCAGCAAGATGCAGATGGTCTATTTTTAGCAGCTTTCTACTGCATATTTTCTGACCTTGAAGACATTCAAGGCCAGAGTTGGAGCTGTGATGACAAAAACGATGGTGTACTGTTTTACAGCCGTCTCTCTCGGGGGCAGAAATTCGATATAGAGTCTGGAATGAGCATAAAATGCTACTGCCTAACGAAACGGAAATAAAGCAACTGAACGTGAGAATTTTCTTTGAGAAATGATTCCAAAACGTTAAGTTTCCTTGCGGTAAAATTTGGAAATATGTTCGTCATTAAAAAGACTTTCCATACTTATTATAATAATAATAATAATAATAATAATAATAATAACAATAATGACAATTTGGTATTATATTTCGAGTCTATAATTCTTATCATTTTAGTCATGGGCTGTCTACGGAGTTGATATCTGTTCCCCCGAAAAATTGTGATTGATAAAATTTGTTTTTTTTAATACACTAAATTGTCAGTAACGAATACTTCAATTCTCTTACAAGTCATAGAACACAAAATGTAGTAGTTACCTCATGAAAATGTTGACAATTAACTGTAAATTGCCAAGAAAATTTAATGTATCATGCAACGATCATTTAAAGAAGATACAAGTGTTGAATCTTTCGATGTCAGGTCTTCAACCATTCATCAGCTATTTAAGTGGGATGATGAGCCTGAAGATAGTGCTGGAAGCCGACGAGGCCTTCAACAGACATCAAGTGTTTTGAACCATTATGTATGCTTCCAAAATTTTCTATCCTCCTCTTTTCGTTTTAGTTTCATTAACGGCGCAATAAACTACATAATAACGATGCCAGATCGTAATTTTTAAGTAACGACTAAGGAGAACAATGTCTCGTTCCCATGTTCAGGAATGCGGACCTATAAACATCTGCGGGTACTTTAAAAGTTCGAGCAAGAAGTGACGGGCATTCAACATCCTATGTTGACGGAAATGCGGAATTGATTTTCTTCTCCACTTTCGGATTCTTCATAGCTACGTAAGTCCTCTTTATCTGCAATAGACCATGTTGTCTATGAAATGCATCTCTGAGTGGAACGTGCGTAGGTTTTTATTGTGATGGTTACCTGGAAGGTTTCAGAACATTTTCAGTTACACGAGTATACGAATATTTGGAGGAGATCATAGATTTTGTTAAATAATAAACAATTTTTTGTAGTTTACTTTTGTAATGTATTTATGATTTTATTCAATATTATTTTTTTGAAATAATTACATCATTCTAATATAAATAAATATTTAAATAAATTTTGCCAAATAATGGTAGATAACATACGAAAACTCCAAGCCCTTTAGGGGGAGGGCATGACCCCCAAGCCCCCCCCCCGCTGGAACCACCACTGAAGTGTAGAATTTTCAGAATTAGTGGCGAAAGTATCATTTACAATTACACGACCGTTACATTGAGATAAAACGCCAGTAATAAACTAAATCGACTGGCTTACCCTGCCCCATCCTTACCAAGAAGTGGGGTGATATTAAAACGTAATAGAATTTTCCAAAATTTCATTAAATCGATTGCGGCGTGAGGAACATATTTAACCATATTTTAAGTCCCTAGGGTAAGTTGTTATGGAGTAACGCACAATTTATATCACTAAAAGGACAGTTGGCGGGGTGTCGTTTGTTGCAGGATTGGATTTGCACCTTGCCAATTTAGACGCATTTTTTTCAACATATATTTATTAACAGTTTTAAAGTACACGTTCAATCCATTACATTATTTTTCATTTCGTTTGTTTCAATTGATTGGATGTGAGAGGCTCTGAACTACTGAAATATCAATATATGCTGATTTACTGTAACGAACAATATCATGAGTGCATAGAGTAAAACCAGAGCGGGGCAATTATATTTCTGGGCTCCCTCTTTTCAAATTTCAGACTATTTTTGGGCGGTTGTACTGGAATCGACTTCTACTGTACTCTGATTTAAATATAGTGGCACTTCAATGACTTTGTCATCCAAGGAGAGGGGGACATTGTCACACAGTCGGGTGCTCCAGTACCAAAAATTTATATCGTAATGAAGCTCCCGATTGGTTGACAATGTCCCCTTTCTCCATCCAGCTCACACCTTGAAGTGTCACTGTCTTTAAATCGGATTTACATGCAGCATTTTTTCGGGGTATTTTCGTTCATTTTCTGCTGTTTTCGGCCGATTTTGTATTTTTGGTGCATTTTAGGAGTTTCTATGAGGTATTGAGTCTAAATTATCTTCCAAAGGTGGATTCGAAAGTTTCTTCAGGTTTTTGCCCTCCAGTTTGTCCATTACTCTGCAGGTACGCTTTGTACAATATTCAGTTCTTCATAATTTTTGGGAAGTTCAAGAATTTTTCACATATTTTGAGCCATATTTTTTATGTAATACATTTAATATGATTTCATAACGTTTATAAAATGGCATGTTAAAGCTCACTCAAAGTAACAAGTTCGTTATTTTTTGAAGTAAATGAACTCGTTGACTATATTCTTTCAAATTATAAATGTCCAGATACAATTTCAAGTTACACTGTTTTAAAAGTAAAATCTAAAAAAATCAAAGAAATATAAAATATATTTAAAAGATTCAATTATTTTGCAATTGTTTACAAATATCTACCATTTTTGCAAAAATAAAAAGTAATTCATAAATAACAAAAAATATTTTTGATTGTTATAAAATAGCTAGACGACAACACAAGTATTGTCTTACGCAACTACAGTAAGTAAAACGTTCAAATTATTCAATTTTTTTCTTATTCAAAATGACAATACGTCCTTTAACACAAAAATAATAACAATAAAAGAAGAGACTAATTTGTTGATCCGTTTGTCGTCACTGTAAATTTTAAAGTGTGCCCATACCTTCCATTAGTCGTTCTTGTCAGGGATTTAACACATTTACGGAAATAAAATAGTTTTTTACTTGGGTTATGGAACTGTGGGACCTCTTTCAAAATTTCCAGGGGGGCCGTGGACACCCTGTGCACTTGCCAATGAACAACATTTCGGCGTGGTGTAATAAGGCTTGGTCTCAGTGAGTTTGACAAGAGTTCTTTCGTTTTCTTTCAGTTGCAGTGATTATGATACTCTTGATATTCATATACTCATAATATTCAGATATGGGGATTGCATAATTTGAAAATCAAGTTGGGTTCTTGTGTCGAATTTACAAGTATATCTAGCGCCTTCGGTTGATAAATATTACTTCTTCAAAGTGTCATTGACGCTTTCCAACGCATCATACACATCAACTGAAAGTCAATATTATTTTATATTCATTCTAAAAAGTATTTCGCTTTTCCCATCCGGAAAGATCAGATCTCCACGCCGTGCATTAGCAGCAATGCTGTCGAGCATTGTGAGGGTCATCAGCGACTGTTAGTCTTAATGTCATAAGCCGTCCACGCCCTCGCCGTCAACGCCCACGCCTCCGCCTCCGCTCCGCCCGCCGCGCGTCTTCCTCGACCTCGGTCGCCCGCTCCGCCCCCACCGCCCGGACGGTCTCGGCCTCGCACTCGGTCAGGGCGAACGGGGCCCCGGCTCGGCTCGGCTGGGCGCGAGGCGGCGGAGCCGGGTGGGGGAGGGCGGCGGCGAGGGCAGCGCCGCGCAGTGTTTACGCACGCGGGCAGTCGAGGAGAGCGGCGCAGCGCGAAGAGGCCCGGGACGACCAGCCGGGCCGCGCCGCGCCGCCAGAGGACTGGGCCACGAGGAGAGAGACGGCGCGGCGCGGCGCTGCGCGGCTTCGCGCTGTGGCGCGGCGGCGGCGGTGGTGGAGGCGGCGGCTCCCGCGCGGCCACGCGGGCGGCGTGTGGCGGCGGCGGCGGCGGTGGCGGCGGCGGCGCGCCGCGTTGTGAGAACGCCGCCCGCCGGCGGTTCCCACACGGCGGCGGAGGCGGAGGAGGGGCGCGTTGGGCGCCCGTCGCCCCGCGCCTCGCCGCGCCGCGACACTCTGCCGGAGCGTGGCGGCTGCCCCCTCCACTCTCGCCCCTGCTCCCCTCCGCCGCACGTCCCCCCCCTCCCGTGCGCGCGGCGCCGCCGCCGCCGCCGCCGCCGCCGTTCGCCCTCTCGCTCCCTCTGCATTCCTTCGCATGCGCGCCGACACACGACCAGCCTGAGCAATTACGGCGGGCTGGCCTTATGGAGCGGAGGCGGCGGCGGCGGAGGCGGAGGCCCTACCTGCGACTCCCGTCGGCGGCTTCTGACTCACACTCGCTTTGCCGCCCGCTCTCCGCTCCCCACTGCGCCTTGCGCCCCCCCCCCACGGCGCTGGCTACGCCTTTTATTGTGGGAGAGGCTGACTGCCTACGCGCCCACCGCACCTGTACCTCCGCCAACCGCTCAACCGCCCTCGCTTTAGTTTGCGTTATCGCTTTTCCCGTTTTTGCCTTTTCTTTCTGTACTGCCACTACTGTAAGTGAGGAATAATTTCCCCTAACTTTATTGTCTCCACTGTTTGCTCTTTGCTGACATTTTCGTATTTCGATCTGTTTTTTGCGATGTTGCTCTGTGATGTTTACTATATTCCTATTTCGTTTGGTCTCATTTACTCTTTGGCGCTGACCACGCCCCTTGTTGTGGGAGAGGCTGACTATCTTCGCGCCCACAGCACCTGTACCTTCGCCAACCGCGCCAACCGCCCTCGCTTTGGTTTGCGTTATCATTTTCCCTTCAACTTTTGCATCTTCTTTTTGTAGTGCCACTGTAAATTGGTTATAATTTCCCCGAACTTTATGGTCCTCTTTGTATGCTCTTTGCTGACGTTCTCTTCTTTTCGATCTCCTAACATTTTGCAATATTCCTCCGTACATCTTCCGACAGTGACATTTATTCCTGAATCGTATGTTCTTGTCATTTTCACTCTTTCCATTCCTTGTTCGTCAGTTCGTATATTTTTTCAACTTCCGCTACATCCATCACTCATTCGGCTGAGCCTTCTTCCACTGCTTTCATTATTCCTTCTCTTCTCATAATATTAACGATCTTCTTTATCTTATCTTCGTGTATTCATCACATCATCTTCACTTCTTTCTAGATGGCGCCTGTCTTTACTGCATCTCCAAGCCGTTTATTTATTTCCCTCCTTCGTACGTACTCTCTAAAATGTATTGCATCGTTTTCCTCGCTTGTTGCATTCTCTCCTCCCCCGTCCCGCAAGACTTTTTGGCAATATTTATTTTTTTATTTTTCAACCTACTCCATTTGATTTTGAGTGGCTGCCTCTATTAAACCTGCACACTGAATCATACTTATTCGGTTCACCCTAGCGGCCTTCTGTTCTGCAACCTCATCTGCCTCTGCTATGCTTTCCAGACCGCAACACCGCCCATCATCATTTCTGACTACTCGGTTAGCCAAAACCGAAAGTCTTTCGCTGATTTTATGACGCCTTTCTATTTAAATGCAAATATCTAGCACAATTAACTAACACCATATCTAACACAACTAAAACTTTTCGGACGTAAAATCTTACCACTGACTGTAAGTAGCAATTTTTGAAAGCGAATATGAAAGAAATAATTGCCTCAAAGTAAGGGTTTGGAGAAGAGATTTTTCTTATGTTGCAGGGCGGAGCATACAAAGGAGGAAGGGGCTGGGTAGTGAGAATGAGTTTTGAGAAGGCGAATTGGGTTATTTGGGGCCCTAGTTTGGGTTGAGTTTGCCTTCTGAAACCTGACCTTCCGGAAGGAAATGATTACAGGCAAAAAACGATTTGTGTAAGGTTTTCACGAGCGAGGCGCTAGTCACGCCCGGGGCAATGATGCCAAGGATAAAAGTGAGCTATTTTATTATGAAAACAATGTGAAAGGAACAACAAAACAAATGTGGCACATACGGGATAAAAGCTACAATTTCCTCCAAGAATCAAAAGAAGGTGCCTCAGCATTGTTGCAAGAATTAAAGAAACGCACCTATCGTTGACGCTGAAGTCTTGTTAACGATATTTGCTACAGGATAAAAGCAATTATACTTTTTTTGAATATAAAAAGTAATTTGAAGTACAAATATATTTTGTTTACCGTTATGAGAACATGTTTCTTTTTCATAGAATTCAGAAGTATTCTTCTCCAGAAAACTTAATTTGTCTGTTTGTTTTTATTATAATATATGTAATTAGTTATTTTTTTCACGTTTTTTTTTTTCGATTGCAATATTGTATATACGCAACATTTTTAGGTGGGTTACAAAATTATATTGGACGAGATCTTAGTGTTAGTAATTTGTTGAATGTTGCATTTGAGAAAATATAAATAAAAAAATAATTTTCATTAAATTCACTTTAACTGTAATCCGGGTTGGAAATGGAAAAAAAATCTGCATCTAGGACTCTCATGGGGGAGATATACAATTATTTTTGTTTGATTTCTGATAAGGTTTTTTAAATTTACATTTCTTGGAAACCACACGTCAAGGGAAAATGAACATATATTTGTAAAATATGTACACAGATAATGTAGGTGAATTTGGAGAATTATGAATATATGACATGGCTTAATGATGTATTCGTTTCAAACAAATGGGTGTTCCATTGTAGGTTAAACTGACCTGAAGAACAAACATTTTGTAACTTTTTCTTCTGTTACCTGCACATTGTTCATTTACAGTAATATAAATATGAACATGACTGAATAGTTCAAACATTTGAAGTGCAAACTTTGGAACTTAGATCAATTATTTTAATAAAACACACACCTCGAAGAAGTAGTGAGGGTACCAGGGAAACATCAATTTTTGAATTTTCCCCTGCTAATGTAGATTTTGTAAACATACACTGCCATCAAAATATTGTGAAGTCATTTCATTTGAAATTTGCTAATGAGAGCGTAATAGCGATACTTCGTGGTTTCTTTTAAAAGTTACGACAGCATCAACACGATAAGAATGATTTATTGGAGCTTGAGATATATTTACTTCATTACTTCCCTTTTCCATTACATTTTGTGGCGCTGAATATTATATTAACAGTTACGAAAACAGGATTTTTCTAGAGGCATACTACCACCCTCACTATACAGGGTGAGTCACGTAACTTTAGCACCTCCTGTAACTTTTGAACGGTTGAAGATATTGCAATGAAGTTTTCACGGAAGTGAATGAGGGAATGGGGCTAATTGATATGTGTATTGATTTCTCTTTTATCACTGTTATTTTACGAGATATTTGAGGCAACTTTGTTTTTCAAATGGAAATATACATATTTTTTCAGTCTATCATGACAAGCGTAAAAAGACAAATCCAAAGATATAAATATTGTCATATGTTAGATAAGCATTTTTTGAGTAATTGTAATTTTTTTGCGACTAGTGTTTAACGGATATTTTCATTGTAACTGTCAGCCCCACAAGGTCACGCAGCGCTCCCCCAGCAAACGCGGGGTCTGGGAAAGTAAGGGATTTAAGTACTTGAGGATACGAAAAATATTCACAAAACTGTTGCATTTTTTCCTGAACTCTCCTTTTCATCTTAATCCATTTTCAGTAATTTGGGTTTCTTACGGATTGAAAATACGGATTTGTCTTAAGTATTTATTGAAATAAGATTATTTCTATCCCTAAGTTATTATTATATTCGTATTAACATTGAAATTGTTTGCTCAAAATATACAATATATTTTTGTACAGTTTTAATTATTTATTCTTATTGTGCTTTGTTTCAAGATCCCATTACTACGTATCTTATGAAATCCCATTAAATGGAGTTGAAGTTATAAACAATTTTATTACAATACAAACTTATGACAAATCCTTATTTTCCATCCTTTAATTCCTTCAATCAAAGAAAGACGAAAATCTGAAAATGCGGAAGGATGGAAAGCACAGTTCAGGAAAAAACTGCAATGGTTTTGTGAATATTTGGAATACTATGTTTCGTATTTTCAAATAAGATCCCTCCCCTTCCCTTCCCTTCGCCGGGCGCACGTGTGCTGGTGGAGCGCTGCCGTGACCTTGTGTGGTGGACTATTCAAAACGTCCGTTAAACCCCGGTCGCAAAAATCCAAATTAATCAAAAAAATGCTTATCTAACATATGACAATATGTACGTCATTGGATTCGTCTTTTTACGCTCGTCATGGTGGACTGAAAAAATATGTATAGTTCCATTTGAAAAAACAAAGTTACCTAAAAAATCTCGTAAAATAGAAGTGATAAAATAGAAATAATTGCACGTATCAATTAGCCCCTTTCCCTCATGCACTTCCGTGAAAACTGCATTGAAATAACTTCAACCGTTCAAAAGTTACAGGAGGTGCTAAAGTTACGTGACTCACCCTGTATAGTGAGGGTACGGATATGTGCTTTTAGTAAATTTTATCTAATTTCTTGGCACATTAATTTTATTCTAGTTCGTCGAGAGGTCTGCCTCTCTTTCCCTTACCCTGCAATGCAACCGATACTTCATCATCATCATTAACATAATCATAATTTTTTCATGGATTAGGAGAGTCTCCTGTTCCGTTTTCAGCATGCTTCTTAATCTTGGACGACCGACATCTCTTTTATCATGAGGTCAGAAATATTATTTGGTTTGGAAAGCGGTCACTATTCATTCTATTCAGATATTGGGACCATCGGCTGCTGTATTCTCGTACTTTATTTATTAATGGGAGTACTTTTAATTCTTCTCTGATAATCTCACTTTTTATATCTAATACCGTGCAGCCTTGGATTTATCTCAAGAACCTCATCTCAAACGGCTGAATTCTAGTAAAATCATAATTTTTCGTGGTTCACGTCTCACATCCGTAAACATGTATTGGTATAAAAGTTATTGTTATAAAAGTTGTGTATCCTTTGGTGTTTCTTCTCCAGATATTTTATTATTGTACCACAGATGTTTTGGTATCTTTGTTTTTTGTTGTTTAGATGTGTTTATTGTATTCAAAAGTAATATCACCACCTAGATATCGAAAATGACTAACTTGCTCTATAATTTTATTATTTATCACTATTTTGCTTCGTAGTATATGATGTTTGTCTCTGAACGCAAATACCTTGGTTTTCTGAGGCGATATTCTCAAGTTATACTGTTCACGTATGCTATTTAGTTCAGTATACAGGGTCCTCTGTAGCTGATCCTCACTTTCTTGGATAATTGTCTGATCGTCAGCAAATAATAGTGCAATTAGAGTGGTTTCGGAGTTCATTTCTGTGCCACTGTTTCCATTCTCTCAGAACGTCGTCTATATACATTTTAATTACTCTTGGTGATAGGCTTTAGCCTTGTCCAATACATCGATTAATTTTGAATTCCTCAGTCGCGCATGCATTTTTTTCCCGCAGCGTCATCGCGTTGGTTCTTCTTTCCCTTACAGGTTGGGTGGACCATTTTTCTCTCCTGGTGAGAGCACACTTACAATTAACACTGCAATAACAGGATATCACTCATGACATAACATCAAGCTGGCTTTCACAGGCCTAAAATGAATTTTTAATTACTAAATATAACTAATGGGTTACAACAGTCTTTTGTTTATAAAGTAAATATTCCTTTCGGAGCTTTGTTGCATTTACTGTATTGCATTTCACGTCTGAGATAAATAAATTAACATTGAATCGTATTTTTCGACGGCGAGAAGTCGACTTATCTTGGACAATGCCATTAAATTTTAGTGACTGAAATATATTTTTCCTTCGCCTATTGTATTTATGATTATGTAGTAATTATCATCAACTTGAATTTGACCACAACATAATGTAGTATCTACATATTGTATCCTTTGGGTATGAGAACTGAAATGTTTACGCTTCTCCTGCTGTACTAAGGAGTAACATTTGCACTACCCAGCATTTCCTGAGCTGTGATCTTTAGCATCGCAAGCCCTCCTTCTCGCCATCAGCAACGCAGTGGCCCTGATCTGAAGCCGAAGGCGGTGGTGGGAGCTGGGGCGCCTTGGGAGGCCCGCGCTTGCGTGATCTCCCCGGAGGCGGCGGCGGCGGTGGCGGTGGCGGCGGCGGCGGCGGCGGCGGCGGCGGCGGCGGCGGCGGCGGCGGCGGCGGCGGCGGCGACGGCGACGGCGACGGCGGCGGTGGTGGTGGTGGTGGCGGCGGCGGTGGCGGCGGCGGCGGCGGCGGAGGCGGCGGCGGAGGCGGCGGTGGAGTCCACGCGACTAGCGGCGGTGCCTCGTGGATCGCGCGTGTGGGAACGGTTGGCGGTGGCGGCGGTGGCGGAGGCGGCGTGCGCGGAGGCCGCCAGCCACACGACTGCTTCCCCCCCACCGCCGTTGACGACCTCACCTTCACCGCTTTCCGATTGCCTCTCCGTCACCTCCGTTTTTGGCAGCGCCGCCGCCGCTGCCGCTAACGTCTGCAAGGTGCTCCTGCTCATCCGCCACCTCTCGCCTCGAATTCTCTTCCTCGCCATCTTCTTAACAAAATCATTGACCCTCGTCAATGTTGACTGGAGTTGGTACATCTACTACAAGAGCTTTCCTTCTCCCTCGTATGGTCTCCTTCATCGTACTTTTCCTTGAATGTCTTTGGAGATTGGACATGGCAATTGTTGAAGACCCATAAACTTTTACCTTCTTATTCATTAATTTTTCTCCTAAATTCATGGAAAGTTAATTATCAAATTCTTTTGCCGCTCAGGAGAACTCGATAATTTTACTATTTGCGCCAATATATGACTAATGTTTTCTGATCTTTTATTGTCATTTCCATCTACTGTATTGGTAATGTTCATTGAAGTCATTGAATTCATTTTCCTCATTCGTCCGTGTTTCCTCCATTGCCAAATGATAGGATAGGACTGCCTCCTTTACTCCCGTCTTCGCTTCAGCAATAGTTCTACATCGTTGATCGCCATGACTCCACCACTGGCATGATCCCCACGATTTCCACTCTTGTCCCGATTGTCACCATCCCATTCCCTTCCCCAACCCCGCTCCCGTCCCCGTCGACCCGCGTCGCCCCTCTCGCCGTCGCCTGCACTTTCGCGCGCACCGCCTCGTCCTGCTCCCCGGCCGCAGGAGGAGCAGGTGCGGGACCGTGGGCTCTACCGTTACTCCTCTTCCTCGCCGCTTGCTTCCGGTGCGCCCGCGGGCCGAGGGGTGCGGCTGGTCGTGTGGCTGGCCGCGCCGTTGCGCCCCGCGCCAGGTGAGGGGTGGGTCACCCTCGGCGCGCGCGCCACCACCGCGCGGGGGATGCACCGCTGGCGCGCGAACGTTGGCGGCGCGTGGAGCCGCCAACAATGGACGGCGCTCGCGCGCCAAGGGGTCGCGAACCAGTCGCCGCCGCCGCCGCCGTTGCCTCGTCGGGACGCCACCCGAGGAATCTGTTTGAATGTGGATCGATACTTGCGACTTGTGACGGTTGGCGGTGGTGTACTTCGGATACATTGTGCGTCTGCCTGATCTGGAGCCAATAGGCATGCAGAACCAAGTTCTCAAAACGCAGACAGGAAATTTAAAAGTGGTCAGAAAGACAAACTCGAATATTTCGTATTTATATTTCTGACATTCAAATTTGTAACACACTTTTATTTAATTGTGACAAGCGTAAACAGTTATTTGCATATCTAGAACAGACAGTGAGACTTCGGGAACAAATAAAATGTGGCCGAATGAAAACAGCCGAGTCCTGCATTTTGAAATAATTTTTTTTTCTTAATCAGCGTGACTTTGCTCTCATGCACATTAATTTCGGGGAATTTAATTCAAGAGATAAGGCCACTTTTCGACTGAAAATACGCTTGATTCTCATTTATCCTTAAAATTGCTCTCACATTACACGCTGATTTATGGCTCCAAAAACAGTGAAGCATCAGGCGGCATGGTAACATACTGATTAGAAGAATAGTGTGTACGCCTAGAAGCTAGGTTCGATTTTCATTATGGGTTTGACTTAAAGTCTAAATTTATGTTTCTGTTTAACAATATCAACTGAAATATTTCAGCTAGGTGTCTCAAAACATTTACATTAATTTATTAAACAGTTGCTAAAATTTTTAATTAATGTTTTCTATATAATCACTTCACGTTTGTGCCACTAGGAGAACAATAGATAATAAAACGAGCGATATCTTTTAATGTATTTAACAATAATCGAATCTAGAAACAGCGCACTTGCTGCTTCGAAACTGAGTCAGCTAACTCGACCAGAGTGGTGAAGAAACTTGGCCTTGCGGCACACGCGCTAATAATGTTACTCGAGCATACGCTGTGATCTCTCAGATGCATCGATTGAATTTTAGCTCATTTTGCATCAAAAACCGATTATTGGGTGTTTCAGGCACAAAAACACATTAAACATATTTACTAACATCAAAACTTTATTGAACTACAATGTTTATCATTAATAAGAACAAGGTATAGATTAAAAGGTGTATCAGTTGTAAATTGTACCAATAGCTCGGGCTTGCGGTAAGTTGCGCTGCACGTGGCTTGACTAAAAATATTCTCGTGACGACAGAATAAAGCGTATTGACATGAACCAGTAGCTATGTGATCTGAGAACAATAATAGAGAACGACGGTATTCTCAAAAATGTCTATGTCTCTCTATCAATGGAAGAACAGCTCAATCCTCAGAGATCGACCGCGTGTGCCGCAGGATTAAGAGAGCAGATCTCATAATATCAGTCTGGAAAAGAAAATGTTAATTCAAAAATTCATAGTGTTTTGAGGACAGAAGACAAGGTTTAAAGTTAAAGATGCTTCCAGTTAAAGATGTTCCTTTCGAAAATCTTCCGAACCACTGCAGGTATTGTGATACGGTTTTCACTGATCGGACTTTCAAGGGGAACACGCAAGATTCGATTTTCAATTTTAATTTTTTTTACGTGTAAGCCAGATGTTTTCTTTAACCTTTGGTAACGAGTAGGGACCGGATAATTATGAACTAAAAATTAAAAAAATATGTACATGTATATGTAATATAATGTATAGAAAGATGTACTAAAAAGTAAGAAACATGTAACACTTTAATTATATCAATTCATTTTAATAAAACGCTTTTTGCTTAAATATCGGTCTGTAGACTTAATATACTCGTAAGACCAAAATTAAACATAATACTTCTTATAATTATGTTACTTACAATGATCTCTGTAAAAATGAGAAACTAGTATTTGTTTCAAATTCTTAGAAATATAACTTTTCCTAATGTCTGTTCGAGGGCCTTGCACCGACTGAAGGTTCCACATCGCGCGACGTTACTGGTGTATATTTAAACTTTGTCCCAACAGGTCACTGTTCAATGCTATTCACGGATTGGTGAATACAAACAATGCTGATTGATATTTAATCAATGGGCTCTTAGCACAAATTCCGCTCTCTTTAATGATGTTCTTACCCAAGACGCTATTGCTAGACTTCTGTGAAAATATACACCAAACTTTGTCTGTGGCAAATTTCCAGTCAGCGTTACCACAAGATTTAAGCCAATCACCGTGAAATATTTTCAGTCCTTTTCTTATCTAAAAACTGCACTATCACATCATGATTTTACTTCAGATTTTCATCTCAATGAGACACCTTACAAACAAGGGTTTAGGCTCGCGTGCAACAAACGGGGAAAGAAAACTCTCAATGGCGCTTTCTGAGCTGCGTCGGTGCGTGTAATATTTGGCGAAGGGTATTAAGGGAGACCTCTGAAAATTCGTTGTGGGCGCGAGTTATCGCCTGCTAGACATACCATTTTTCATACACAAACTTCCTTTCGAGCAGTATTTTGTTCTCTGCTATACTCGCCCTGAAATCTACACACTGGAAGTTTTGGAGTGTAAAAAAGCCTTGGCCTTTTGTGGGATATTGCATGCTGCGTGACATCAAACGTAAATATATTGTGGTTTTGATTTGATAGAGTTAACTTACGAAAATATGTAATTACATAATTATCCGGGTAACGAGCGTAAAGACATGAGTTCATACAATGCAAATGCTACGTATTACCCTACATAACAATAGTTTTTGAGAAATTTAATGTTTTTACTACCACGCCAACAATTGATAGTTTGCTTCCACTGCAGGGAAACGCGCTTTAAAGCAATTTTATTCGGTTGCCTGTCCCTCAAGAGTGAAAAAATTGCAAAGTCATGGATGTGATTTCAAATTCGCGAGCCACATTAAACTAGAACATACTTTAAATTTCAATGAAGTATACAGGTTTTTGCAAGACACATACATGAATATATAGCAAACGCAGATGAAGATTGCTCTTAGTTCTCCAGAGATGTGTGTCAGATTACCTCGTATAGTTTAGGTCTATTTCTGAGGCACATATTAACAGATTACACACTGAGGATCAATGCTAGCTTCCTCACTAAGATTTTTTTTAAGACAATTTTAAGCATATTTGGTCTAATCAACTTTTTGGATATGGCTGAGTCGCAATAAGCACTCAAAAGTTGATTGAAGAAAATACTTTCTAAGCAAAAATTTGCATTTCTGAAACATAAACACTCCAGAGAAACATGTAGATGGTTTATTATTTACAAAAAAAGAATATATTTGTTCAGAAAAAATTAACACACAAATAAAAAAGAGCACTCAATTTACACTATTCGACTGCGTTTTACTTTCCCGTATACATACGCATATATGGAGTTCGTAGTATAAGGAAAGTTACATAACGCTGCGGAAAATCGATTTCGAGATTTCAACGGAAATACAAGTTTCGGGGTCCCCTGATATCGAAAAAGTGATTCTTTTCAAAACGTCCGTCTGTGTGTCTGTGAACACCACTAGCGCCTAAAGCATGCAGAGGATTTTTTTTCCAAATTGAAGAAGTCCATCTGGCTCGAGTTGAAGTTTTGGGATTTTGAAAAACATTCTTTAAAATTTGGGGGGACTTTACATAAAGCCCCAGTGATATTTTCAAAATTTTCTCAAAAATTGCTCCAATATTTTCTCTAAATTTCTAGTAAAAATAGAGCAAAATACACTTATAAATGTGGCGTAGGTCCCATTTTCACGGTTAACTCTGAATTTCCGAAAATTGCAAAAGTTTGAATTTTGTCGGCGTCTTCCTATAACTATAATATTGTAGATCGAGATTTTTCCTTCAAATGAAATTTATTCTCCAAAATTACTTCTTTCATTAAGGTCCCGTGGAGTTTTTGAAAATTTTAGTAGTTTTCGCGCAATATTCCGTACAATATGTGCAATATTAAAAAATAACAAAAATAAGATTTTCTCAAAATCGACTACAAATGTTTTCTTTAGACTTCTCGTAGGGATAGTGATAAATGTACTTTATGAAATGATTGCTCTATTATTTTGTTTTTCAAAAATTACAAAAAATTTAATTATTTGACTTGTCTCTCACGCCGTTAATATTTACGTTAACGGTTTTTTTGTTCATATTATTTTATTTATGAGTACATGTACATATGCTTTAAATAATGCCATATAAAGTTTCTCGAAAACTCAACAGTTTGCTGTGAAAACGCTCAAATTTTCACATTTTCAGAAACGCTCAATCGCCATTTTTCATAATGGCTCTAAATTTTTTCTTGGAACTTTTCCAACGGGTAGTGCTAATTGCACTCTTTAATATGACGTGAAGTTCATTTTAGGTTGTTTTTTGTTTAAAAAATTACACAAATATAATTTTTGTGAAAGATCTCTCACACCCTTAATATGTACATTTCCATCAATTTGTAAACACTATTGTATTTGCCAGTCAATGTACTTCAATTGACTTTTAATGAAGTTTTTCGAAAACTCAAATATTTTCTGTGAAAAAGAGCTTCAAATTTCGAATTTACAGTAGCTCTGAAACGCTATATTCTTAAAAACGGCTCCAAATTTTTCAAAGAAAATGGCCATTTGGGACGAGGTCTTACTGTTGTTTAATATTTTAACAATAATATTTTCGTTATGCTATTGAGAAATCGAAAAATGAAGAAAATGTTTAAAAAATGTACTTTGGGCGGCGATAGGAGGCAGCTGGCAAGAGTATGTGGCAAATCCGAATAGCTAGCCGAGACCAAAGGATATAGAAAGTAATAGGGGAAAATTTGTGCCATTAGTTTTTTTCTTGGTTAATTTTTTATTCTGAACAAATATATTCATTTCTTTTGTAAATAATAAACAATTTACATGTTTGTGGAGTGTTTATATAGCTTCTACAATGCAAACTTTTGCGTTTTTTTAATCCACCTTTTCAGTGCTTATTGCGGCTCAGCCATTCGGAATATCCGATAAGTTTATTTGACAAAATATGCTTAAAATTGTCTTAAGAGCTTATTTTCGAAGTTTCGACATTTCCTCCCAGGACACTGTATAATATGAACATTCAAAACGTCCCGTCGCCTTCTTTTCTGAAATTTCACATCGCCATGGAGCTTGAATAACTCAAATATATTCCGCTGCTAGCGGTCGCCCTGAGCGGACCTCCGCGCGCAGCGCTGCTATCAATAGCAGTTTACCTTTGCAGTGTTAACGTGAAACAGTGATATAAGGTGAAGTCTACACAGTGCGGAACTTATTCAATCTAAAGTGTAGTTGTTTAATAAGTGATTAATTCTACAACACATCCAACAGTGTTGGCGTTCGCGAGTGTATTGTCCATGCTCTAGTCCTGGTTTATCCAACCGAGGGCCAAATGGATGTAGGAGAACTGGAAATCGACGATCGTGAAGTACCCGCTCCAAAACTAACCAGCTTATCTACTAATTCCATCACAAGAAGCGCGCAGATGTTTCTCCGTTCAGCATCGACAATGAACTCAATGCAGGCAACAATGAAAGCAGCCATATAGGCATTTTCAACCAACTCAGGTCAGTCATTATGTGCTAGCCGAAGGGGCAACCTCATCTTCAAGGTGTAGGGATAATCTTAATGCAAATTCAGGGTCAAACCCCCAAGTGAATAGGGCCAAAGGTGGAATCAGTGCCAAAACTCAAATAAATCTAAAAATGTAGTTACGAACTCTGTTTGCTAATATTAATAATTTTGCTATTCCTATTAAGTGTAAGGATAGATTCGTCCCTCTAGTTAACCTACCTTTTGACGAAACAAAGAACGATGATCCTCCTCCGACTCCGCAGTACCTGAAAATATTAGAATCCCCATCCATCCAGATTAATATTACAAACATTATTGAATTAAATCAGGAAACGAAAAACCCAGATTAATGTGCAATTCACCGTAACATATAATAATAACAAAGCCAAAGTTAACTTCTTCAAAAGCGAAGTCTTCAGAAAAGCCAATATGATGTATAATTTCTTTAACTTCTCGCACTTTCCAAAGTGTAACTAATCTTTGCAAATATTTTTAAATGTGTTATTTAAAATAGTAAGGGCAGTTAAGACTTAACAAGTCTGACCATTCCCACATTAGTAACAGGAACCTTCGAAGTACGGAATTCAGAGAACCAAATCAACAATTATTATTCATACTGAAAGATTCGTTCTTTTGTCTGACTCGCACAATGAATTCCCAAAATCGGATCCTTGTTAACGACGTCCGAACCCTTGACTTGTTCAGCCAGGTTGCCATTGGACCACGATTTTCCCATCTGGGATCACGATTCATCGGTTTCTGAGAATCGTCCTAAAGACTTTCGCCTGCGAAGCGGCTACGTGAGTGGCGAGGTTGCCAGCTGGGCGACGAGACTCGTAAATCCAATCTGCCAGAGAATCTCCGGCAACAATCGACGCCCGCTCTCTGGTGTACCAGACTCGCTCCATAAGTAATGGATGGCGACAAACGCGCGCTTGTGTGTCGTTGACAGTAAATAAAGTTAAGAGGTCTACCGAGAAACATGAAGAAGCTGCAACTTTTCATATTCATTGCTAAGGGCAAAAACGACAAAGCGCTAAATTGGTATTTGATCTTAGTTTGTTACGATCACAGCATTCAAGGATGCGCAGTTGCACCAGTATTGTGGAAATGTTTTTTTTTTATCTCAGGTCTCCGACAATGTTGGATATATTCTGATACATCCCCATGAAATGAAAAAAAAACTCTTGTGTATAATAAAAATCATCCAAGTTCTTCTTAATCAGAATATTTATTATAAGAAACAATAATGTTCACATCATTATAAGAAACATTTTCAGCGAAACGTAAATTATTCATCATTATGGAATAGTTCACCGTTCATGATTGATGATGAACTGAATTTTTGTAAATACACCCGATAAAGCCTTGGGGCATCCCAAACGTTTTTGCAATCGCTTTAAACTAATTAGCAGTTTGGAAAATCCTGCTAAAATCGTGTGCATACAAAAAAGAGTCGTAACGCCAGAGCTTCTGGTGGCGTTTTGTGACAGGCACTAGCGGTTCATGGTTTAAAGCAGTTGTACACTCTCTGGTTTAAAGAAAAGGGTGTGTGCCAAAAATATGAACTAGCAAATATCTCTTATGCAATAAATAAATGCTTTTGATTAAAGCTTTCTAGTTTCTTTTTTTCCTTAAAAACCAACCTAAGACGAAAAAAAAAGTTTTTGTATTGCTGGCGTGGACAGCAATCCTTCCAAACTTCCAGAAGCCTGCTCTTTGTCGCCGTTCGATCATTGGAACCCTTATAACACTCTTGGTACTTTCATAACTATTTCATGTGCTCGGGCATAACTTAGGAACTATAAGAAAGTAAAAACACTAAGGGGTCAATCCATTTTAAGTGGTCCAGAATTTAATTAATTGGTCGCTCGACCATCTCGAAAAAATTTAATATTTTGTACATAAATTTCCTTATGTTTTGGCTGTTCAAAACCATCTTTAACTTTTTTTATTGTAAATGGTTTACAAATGGCGGCCATTTTTGTTTCGCGCCGTGCGCCATTTTTCGCGTTCGCAGACATTTACTAGTACTCTTTCCTACGTTACTCAGCTCTAAGTTGTTCTAGCATTCTAGAATAAAAAGCATTCGATTCAGCATACTCTGGCCTGCAAATTGAAATTTTATTTACCTATTTTCTATGTTTTTATTTGGGAAATATTTGCAACCAAATTTATGGAACGCGATTGAACGAAATTCGATTTTCAGAGAGTAATTTTTCAAAGAAGGAATATAATTTAAGCCTTAATTTTTTCTGTGCTTTTACACACAACAGTATAGTTACATTTTGTAAAATATCATTGGTATATGACGTACCCCTTAAGAATTACATCCTCTTGAAAATTAGAATTTTGGATTTTTTCCCAATTTTGAACTGTAATATCTCTGTTGGGAACCAGATAAAAATCTGAAAATTGCACACATGCTAGACCGCTATCATACCAAACGTCAGTAAAAATTACAACTTTTAGATTTAATTCGAAGTATTTTTAAAAAAATTGAAAACTTCCGAAAAAAAGGCTTTATTTCCCCCTTGAGGATACTTTGTGCCAAGTAGTAATCACTTTATTTTGAAGCTATTTTAAACTAAAATCTACATTGATTTAAAATAATTAATTCTACTTAATAATTAATATACATAAAAGTGGCCTAATATACAATTTTCAATATTACGTATACTTTACTCTAAAACAAACTTACAATTTGACATCTACGTCCGTAATTGAAAATATGATTATCTTGATTTTGAAATCTGAACCGCTTAAAACAAAAAATATTCATAAAATACAACAAATAAATAAATTCAGCGTTTTGTTTATGTTTCCGCGTTTAAATTTGCCACTCTGCTTACTATTTCTGAATGTTTCTGCAGAGATACGAACAGTCGCACAGTACTCCTTATATGCAATGATCGCAACTGAATTTTAGAATAACATGATGGACACAATCATTTACCTGGTATAAGATTGTCCGAAAAAGTTTTTCCTTGTTAGTTGTGCGAACTTTGTGCGAGCCAAAGTTATTTCTGTCAAAGCATTTGATAAAGCATTTTTATGATTTTTGTAAGGATTTGAAAAAGACTGGCCAAAGAGATCAAATTTTTGTACGTATTGTATGTCTTGATACTTACAGAGAGATGTGATATCCCAGTTATTCCTTAATGAAAACAACATTCTCCTCTACACCAAATTCTTCAATTGACGTAATGTCCTTAGGAAAAATATCATAAAGTTTTATGGCCAACTTCATTAGTAATATCACCTACACAGCATTCACACTCCATTTTCATAAACGGTCACACAATTGAGCACAAAGACACAGATTAACACGTTTTGACGTAAAGGGAAGACAACCCTCAAGCCACAAACTCATAGAAAACGATTCAAAAGCCTGTGTGATCTCGAAAGTGTGCTAAATCCTCAGCCCACCGCGTTGGTTCTGTCAGGAACACGGATCTTCTGTTGTTGATATTCTAAGAAATAATCAGAGGTGCGGAAGTCAAATTTAGCAGTAGCTTCGACTATACTTTCCTAAACTGCACTGGCCTAATATCCGCTGATTCTCTTGCATTTTCTGTTAATTCAGTCACGTTATTTTCAATAAGAAATACGGTGCGACCGTCCGTATTTCTGCAGAAACCATCAGAAATGGTAAACAGAATGGCAAATTTAAACTCGAAAACATAAACAAAAAGCTAAATTTATTTATTTGTTGTATTTTATGAATAATTTTTGTTTTAAGCGGCTCAGATTTCAAACTCTCGCTTCTGAATCGCGGTTGTATATGACTTATATACTGTAATATACAAAACATTACAAGGAAACAAACACCGCACTTTACTCTGGACGGTGCGAAGCGGTTACTAGGTGACTAATGTTTGTTTACATGCATGACGTAAGAAGAAACTGATTGTAGATCTCCGGCGTAATATATCAACTCTTTTACACAAAAAAGCATGGAATATAAACAAGCAGGTTATGAAGTGGTCAGAAATGGACGACAGACATTATCAGTCGGAATGCGAGATGCTTTTGTTAGAAGCGCGAATAGTTTTGACGTCTGTTGAAAGTACAGCGGGGGCTTTTTTTTGTTTGGTGGAAAAAGAATTTTGTTCAGAAGCTCTCTTGTCTCTGAACTTTCGAAGGAGAAGCACCGTTGTGGTAGCTGCGCGAAGGTTGTCTAATTGATTTAAGTGGGACATCGTCGTGTTATGTGTAATAGGGAGCATAGAATTTGGAACATTAGTTGAACGTTGATTAATTATTTAATTCCGGGCTTGACGAATAAGTTTAAAGACTTAAGCAGGAATTTACGCGAAACGGAACAGTTCGTGGCTAAGCGTCCGCCCGAGACGCAGACAGTGTTATAGATGATAGGCTTAACAGCAGAGAATTCGGAATTTTTGTAAGGAATTGAATTTTTGTAAGGAATTAAATTCAAACATCAAGAGAGGAGCAGATGACTTCGGCGACGAACGGCGTGAAGATGGATTTTCGGCGCGGAAGCCAAGGGTGATATGAACTGCGTGGCCTCATTTGACAACGCCAAGAGAATTCGGTACCATAATTTAGGGATATGCTAGCAATTGCATGCAATCAATAGAATTTATATTGTTTAAAAAAATACAAGTTATTTTAATAAATGAAATTATTGTTGTGCCAAATCTTACGTAATTCTTCGTAATAGTAGAAATAATTTCAGACTTCAGGCTTCTCTGTACAGAGGTGACAACCAGCCTGCAGGTAAGCGTGGTGTCATCGTATCGAACCCAAAACTGAGCTAGCAAAATTAAAGTAAATAATTATTATCACAATACTTTAGTTAGCATTACTAATTGGAAGTACCATGGAACCTTAATATTCTCTTTAAGGTTCTGCCTCTACACAAACAGTCTAGAGCATTTTGTTTCCATTTCTTTTTCAAATACAATTATTTCTCTCATTCATTTTCTTTACTTGTTCTTTGGATATCTGGCTGACCTTCTTCTCAGGATCTTTCGGAGTGGATAGGAAATGTCTAAAGGTGAAGTGTTCCATCGACGCTGAATATAAAAATTATTTTAATTAGTTGACATTTATCTTAACATTTATAACGTTGACAATACACTGAATAATTTTCTGTATTATAGAAAATTAGTGAAATGTACAGTTTGAAATATGTTTATTGAATTGACTTGGACTAGGCGGGGCGGGGAGGGATGGGGAGGGGAGGGGCTTAAGTCCCTCCTCCCCCTTCGGCGCGCCGCTGATCATATTGCTTTCATTTGTTGTACCAAACTTGTTTGTGCTTGATGTTTGAAAGACACTTGATGACGCCGTCAGTGGTTTCCTAGTGACACGCAAAAGCCACAGCTTTTTCAGAATCGTAAACAACCCTTACTACCAGCAACGTGGATTGATTAAATGAAGATGATAAAACGCCGTACCAGCGGAGCTCATCTGCCAAGCATATAGGACGCCCAACATAAAAATTTTACCAAAAGGAAATTTGACTTTAAAGACAAAAGTCTTTGAAGTTTTCTACCCTGAACAGACTGCTCAAAGGCGCAGAGCACCCAACCTTTCGGATTCAGAACTATTTAATAGTCTTCTTCAGTTTACATAAAGCTTGATCTAGATTTGCTGTTAAAACCAAGAGGAGCCGTGATTAGGCTTTCAAAACGAGAGTGCAGCTTCAAAGAGTTAAATTAACACAGTCTCTGTATTATTCCTCTTTATTTTGTCTGTAGTTTGCAGAACCTTGCAGTCATTTCTTCTTAATACCCGTTGCACACACTCAGATTACTGTATAAAAGGAGGTTTATGAAATGGACATAAAAAATTAATGAAATTTGTCGTGCATGGTCAAATTTTACTTAAAATGGTTTGGCTCGCCAACTATAAGAAATTCTGAGCACTAATATCAGAACGAACCCAAACGATATGGTATGGACCCATTATTGAGTGTAGATCAGTAAAAACACCAATTCAAACTGCCAACGTTTCGGCTTTCATTAAGCCTTCATCAGTGCTACAAACAAACGGATTTTTTATACAAAAATTGCTTAGTCAACTAATACCTACTAGCGTATTACACAATTTTGACTAATATCTATAAAAATTGCATAATTGCATACCATTTTTCAGATCTCTCGGACCTATCCACGATTCTCGCATCTCATCCTCTAAACATTTTGATTCTTACACTTCTTGGCTTTACACATGCATTCCTTCCACCGCGCCACATTACCACGCCACCTTGGACCTGCACACCTCATCCTTACAAGTCCTCTCATCTCTCACACTGTGTATATGTTGTTATACCTCAGGAAGAAAACTAGATTATTTTAAAATTGTACAATTGTCGTTGTTTGAACTTTACCTTTATCTCACAGATACTTGGGTCTTCTCGGTAATTGTAAATATTCTGAGTGGTTCTTGCGTAAAATTATTTTATATGAAAAGTACACGTTACACTTCATATTTCTTTTACAAAACTTGTTATTTCACCATGTGCAAACTATATTTTTCAAAATTTAATTTTCATGTATAGTTTTATTTTAAAAAATACAAAAATGATCACCATAAGCAAAAGGCATAAGAAAGGAACGTAAGTTCCGCTCAGGTACTGATTAGATGCGTTCGGTCTGCGTCCCATGCGGTCGCCTACTGCACCACTGCAGCCGGTTCTTCCAAGGAACAATGGGATGAAATTTGCCCCGACCACCTCAGCCGATTCTCAGAGGCGGCGTGGGACGGCACGGGCCCTCCCGCGGTGGCTTATGGAGCGGAGACGATCCCAGGAACTTCACGGTCGGCGCGCGGACGCCGCGGCGCAGGAGCCGCCCAGGGGGGCGGCGGGGGCGCGCGGGGCGCCCGGAAAATTGGAGACCACGTCTAATGCCGGTGATCGCCCAGCTCGGGGGGGGGGAGCGAGGGGCGCGGGCGTGGGCGGGACGAAGTCCGAGGCGGCGGTGGGGTGGGGCGGTGGTGGCGGCGGCGGCGGTAGGCGGCGGTTGGCGGCGGTTGGCGGCGGGGGCGGCGGGGGCGGCGGGGGCGTGGGGGGGCGGCGGGGGCGGCGGGGGCCGTGGCGGGGGCGGCGGGGGCCGTGGCGGGGGCAGCGGGGGCCGTGGCGGGGGCGGCGGGGCGGCGTGGGGGACGGGGGCGACGGGGGCGGCGGTGGCGACGGCGGCGGTTGGCGGCGGTTGGCGGCGGTTCGCGGCGGGGGCGGCGGGGGCAACGGGGGCGGCGGGGGCCGTGGCGGGGGCGGCGGCGGGGCCGACGTGCCGCGAGGCGCGAGCCGCTCGGGGCGACCGTAGTCTGTTTCATTCTGAAGTGGCCAATTGGAGATTTACCGATTCTGAAGGAAATCAGATCGAAGGACAAAAGACCTCGGGGGAAGGATTCACCTCCTTGCCGAGCATCGAAAAAAAAGACAAAAGAAGATATGATGAAACTTCTTAAATGTGGTATAATCTTTTAACTTTTTAACATAATAATAAAAGCAAAGCATATATGTGCTTTGTTGTCCAGGGGAAAACGTTAAAAAATCGGGGAAATGTTAATTCAAATAATTTCAATTTAAACTGCATAATTGAAGGAAGTGTTATTAGACTTTTTAACAGGGATTTTAAAAGTGACATAAGAGTTTAGCAGGAAGTCAAAACTGAACGGATTTTTTCTAGCTCTCCAAGCACTAACCCTTCCTCCTTTAGGTGATGTACTGGAACAAATTTCACAACGCCTGTGAACAAACACCACACTTGATCTATTGTGTGTCTTTTAATCATCACAACTAGTATTGTTTCCTGTCAAATATAGTATGAAGAATTATTCCATGTAATAAAATAATTTATTTGGAGTAATGTATTCTCCAGAAGTTGATACAACTTTTCAGAACTCTTGAATGACTGACACTTGAATTCAGTACTCTTGAACGAGCAATTTTAGGGTGCGTAAACCACAAATACGAGGTCGGATATATCACTAAGGTCCACTTTGTTGTATCAATTCCACGAAAAGTCATAATAAATGAGAATTCACTTGGAACGACCGACTGACAGCCGAAAACTGTCATATAGGATCTACAATGGTCCGTATTAACATTTTCGCAAACGCATGCAGCAAAATAAAATGCGAGTGTCATATTCCAGCCTCCTAATTTCAGAGCTTCTATCGGAACTTCATACAAAAGAATTTTCACAACCACTAACTTAGAAATACTGCTCTAAAATCAGTTTCAAGACGTTTGTCTTGTTGAAAACTAGACGAAGCATAAGGGTACGAACTGTCGACTATTCACTTATCAAAATGCAAACAGATATCAAATTTCTTCGGAAATTCGTTAATATATTTGTGCCTACGATATTGACAATCTGGCCTGAATTAATGCCTTGTGCAGGGTTCCACATAATTAGGAAAATTTAATCGAAAAATAAGAAGATTTTGTACGGAAGGAAAAAAAGAATAAAAATTTCAAGAATATCAATAGAGCGACACACATGGGTTGATATTTTAACTAGCAGAACAACGGTTATAAAGATACTTTTACTATAAGAAGGGACCGCTTTGACATCTACTACTTGGCCATTACTGTCAATATAACTGCAGGTAATGTCAGTGCACTCTTTTTGTCAGTACGTTGGTTCGTAGTTAGCGCATTTGTAAATGACTTTATCACTATCTCTTGCAATGCCATCGCCGTACATGACGTTCGTTTCTTTTCCGACCTGTCAAAGTGGTGCCTTCTTAGAGTATTTCACCTATACCTCCACACGCTCCACCCCCCCGCCCTTCCTGCACCACTGCCCTTATAAAGATACTTTTACTATAAGAAGGGACCGCTTTGACAGCTACTACTTGACCATTACTGTCAATATAACTGCAGGTAATGTCAGTGCACTCTTTTTGTCAGTACGTTAGTTCGTAGTTAGCTCATTTGTAAATGACTTTATCACCATCTCTTGCAATGCCATCGCCGTACATGACGTTCGTTTCTTTCATACCTTCTGAGAGTATTTCACCTATACCTCCATACGCTCCACCCCCGCCCTTCTGCACCAGCGCCCTTCCGCCTCCCGCCGCCCCGCCCACGCGCTCGGCCGCCCGGCGCATTCCTGCCAAATGTCAGGAGGTTCCCACGCGGAGGGGCGGAGCGCACGATCGGGGAAACGCTGGGGGCGGGCAGAGGATCGCCGCCACCGCCATCGCCACCGCTGGGGCTCGCGGCCATCTCTCGCGTAATTGCGGCCGCACGCGCATGCCGTGCGTAGTAGCCGCCGCCGCCGCCTCCGCGGAGACTGCCAAGGCCGCGCGCGCCGCCGCACAGTGGGCTGAAATGGACCTAAATGCGCGCTTTGGAAGAAAAAAAGAAAATTCTCAGCAATGGTACCAACACCAAACATAATTTCTAAATTAAATTTGCATAATAAAATGTAATAAAGACTTTGAAGGGGTATTCAAGAACTTTCAAGTTTTGCGTAAATTTTGTGAAATATTCAAAGCAAGTTAAAGTAATCCGTTTCATCTGCTTTGTAAATGTTGATAAAAATTCTCGGATTTAAAAATTGAAATAGAATGACATTTTCAGAAATATTTGCACCGCATTGGATTCGTCACTTTAATTTTACAATTGGATAACAAATTCGAAATTAGACACCTTTAAAACCCAATGGTATACATTCCTATAAAGTATTTTTGTACACCTTCCTATTTCGATTATGCCTGTGTGCCTCTGGAATTTCCGTCAAACAGCACGAAGATAATTATCAAAAAATTAGAGTGGCGCCATCTGTCATTTATACATTTTTTTACAAAAATTAGTTATTTTAGATTTTATATTAAATATCTGTAGCTCACAACAACAATTTGAACGCATTATTTTAAGAGAATTATACTGCGATTTTCGTAACTTTCTCCCTGACAGGAATCAACTGTTTCGCTGCCATCCAATCAGGAGTTTATATTTCGCGACAGTGACGTCACTATGATGACTTTCAAGCTCCCGATAGGATGAAACCGTGAACAGCTGATTTTGTCAGGGACAAAGTTACGAAAATCAATGCAGTATACAAGTGAAATACTATGCGCACGTTTCAGACCATTTCAGCCCACTGTGCGCCGCCACCGCCGCCGCCCTCGGGCGTGTGTCTGCCCTCCTCGGCGGCGCGCGGCCTGCGGTAGCTCAGTGGCAGCAACGTTGCCTCTGAAGTGCTGCGCTGTTGACCGGGAGGTCCTTCGAGACCCGAGGAGGCGGGCATTCGACACTAGTTACAGAGGAGGTGTTCTAAGATGGGACCATTTTGACAGATCGGAAACCAAAATGAACTTCATGCAGAGCCATGACATTGCAAGAGTTAGTGAAGAACCCATTTATAAATGAACTAACTGTAAACAAACGCACTGACAAAATGAGTGCATGGACATAACCTGCAGTGATGTTGCCAACAGTAGCCAAACAGTAGCTGTAAAAGCGGTCCCTTCTTATAGTAATCTCTCTATACATTGGCGTGTCGAATTCATCAACTCTCTGGATGAGAATCAGTAGAGTCCTGATCGACACATCTCCTTAGGCGTCTCAGGTGATGAATTGATGTTATTGCACTGCCTCTGACCGGGAGGTCCTAGGTTTCGGGTTCCGACAGTGGTGGCAGGCTTTTCGCCACTGGCTAGAGAGCTGGGTTGAATTTAGCCGCGTCTGGAGGATCTCAAGCGGCCGGTTGCTCTGATCGGTAGTTTTCCGTGGTTTCTCCGTTCAACACAAGGTTAATGCCGGTGCAGTACCCTAACAATGGACCAAAATATTTTCTTCCTCTTCCTTTCCCATCCTCACCCCTTACACACAATTACACTTACATGCTCTACACTACCACACATATCAGGAGACCGGTCCGTAGTTTAGAGCTTGTCCCTCTGGAAAGCACCTCGCTATTGCAGAAACCTATCTTTAGGAAACTTCTCAAGTCGACCTGTAGGTTGACGCCGAGTCTCAAGTTCCACCGAAGGAGCCAACGCCCAGGAAATACCATGCACTATACTTACGGTGCCAAGGACCTGAGTGTTGTGGCGCCTGGAATCACGCTCCCATCCGCCGCCGCCGCCGCCGCCGAGGCAGTATGCACATGCACTACACTTACGGGGCTAAGGGCCTGAATACTGTGGCGCCTGGAATCACGCTCCCATCCACCGCCGCAGAGACAATCAAGGCCGCGCTCGAGCGTCGGTGTGCGTCGCTCGAGCGTCGGTCCTCTGTGCCATGTTGCCCCCCAGCCTCGCACTGCGCCCCTTTGTGCACGCGCCCGTGCATGCATGCATACGGACGAGGCGCGGATCTTTGTTTAGCGCCGACACGCCCGGGGGGGGGGTAGGGGGGGAAGTGCTTCTAAAGGCAGCTTCGCTTTTACAACGTTCTTCTAAACAGTTGCGGTGTACCTTGCGGCTGTCATTCTCCGGGGTTCTGTGGTCCTGCCGACGAAGTTCGCAACACAATCCAGTGCTACTGTAGCACACCGGCGGATCCAGGGGGGGGGGGAGCATGGGGCCATGCCCCCCGCCCCCTAAGGCGTAGAGTTTTCGTTTACCTCCCTGTATTTGGCAAAATTGATTTAAATATTTATATTCGAATTATGTAGTTATTTAAACAAATGTATTGTTTAATTTCATATCTGCAGTACATATATAATATACAATATAATAACAAGTATGTTTATTATTTAACAAAAATTACGACGTCCCCCCAAATGAGCGGCTGCATCCGCCCCTGATGCTATAATATGTCTGTAAAATAAAGATTTTGCTCTAGCGTTATTATAAAATTCTCTCCGTGTTGGTTATGCACAAAATGAAAATGCGAATAAGAATCGATTCGTTTGAAGAATTATTCGATTCATTTTCAGTGCAACTATTCCTTTTTATCTTTCAAAATTCCTCTTAATTCTGAAACCACAATGGATTATACAAAAATGACTTAGTCAAAGTTAATCATAGATATCATAGCTTCGGGTTTAGTATGACAGAAATTGACCACATACTACATACGGTAAAAACGGTTGCATTGAACAAGGTAACTTGGCAATGTATTGTAAATATTCGGGAAAAAAAAAAGGAATCGGTGTTTGTTTGGAAAGATTACAAATTGCTTAGTTTTATTTCTTGTAGAATGATCATATTATGAACTTTCTATAGTTTTAAGTTTATAAATTATACCATTTTAATTTGAATATTTAATTAACAATATTCCACTCACAGACACTAGAACACGCTAATTAAGTGTGAGAGTATTTATTCAGTTCAGAAAGCAGTGACTAGTACACACAAATATTTGCCTGTATACTTCAGTGATGAAAAAGCGAATTCTTCGTACCATTTTGAAGATTAACCCTTATTCTGCGAAGGGTTTCATAAACTTGTTGGCTCACAACCTACACACTGCCATAATTACCGGATTCTGATAGGGATTTTGCAAATCTTTCTGAAGAGACGACTCCCTATATTGTACTTGCAGAAGGTATATTGTGGGCTTTCTAATTATATTATCTAAAATAACAATCATTGTAATGAATGACCATTTATATTAAAAAGTTGCCTTTTTTTGAAATTAAGGAAAGAGACTGATGCAAAGACCTTGACTGAAGTCTGTGTTATAATTCAGATTGGATGCAGATTAGCGACACAAGTAACTTTTTTTTACTGAGTCTAGTTTTTCAACATACACACTGCATTCCAATTTTGTCATTACAATATTTTCAGTGTATTATTTTAAATGCCAACCCTGAACGTAAGTGCAAACTGCAATAATCCAATGTTTAGAAGCTGGTCCAATCTTGATAAAAGTTATTCCAGGAAGGAACACACTACTCGTCGAACGCAACCATTCTTACTTGGGTGCCAGGACAGCTGCCTACTATGCGTCTTCGCAGGCGGGGGACACCGACGTCAGTCACACAACGTTCTCAAATTGTAGTGTATTAGAATTTGTTGGTGACAATTCATGTTACTGCTTTTATTTCCACACTGTCCCTTGTGGTGTTGAATAATAATAACAATAATAATAATCATAATAATAAACCACTTTTTTTGGAACAACTCCATTTTGCGCAGTTTTGTTGAGGTACCGACATTCCTAAGATCTACTTAGGAAGCTGGTTGCCACCCGGAGTACACTTTGTAATCAACCGACTCATAACATCTCTAGCCGGGAATTGCAGGAATAATAGCAATAATAATAATAATAATAATAATAATAATAATAATAATAATAATAATAATAATAATGAGCAATAATAATAATAAATAATTAAGGGTCCAGATAAAACGAAAGATACCTTACATGTTATTCGATAGTGACCTACACAAATCACGAAATTGATTAAAGTCCAGGATACGCAATATTTACATCTGTATGTCCCCTGGGACGTTTTATAAAACTGGGAGCATTTTGCGCAGAAAATAACCAGACAGGCGAAATGTTTCTTATTGGAACCCTGGGAAACGCCGCACCGCTTGTGCTGCCGCTGCGAGCCCGCGGTGCGTGGCCGGCGGCAGCGGCGAGGCATCGTGTGGTGCGGGGCGCGGGGGTGGGGGCGGGGGCGGTCCGCGCGCGCACGCGTGGGGGCGTGCGCTGCGCGCGGCTCCTCTGGGCCTGCCTCGCGCCGCCGCCGGCGCCGTTCGTCATTCCCGCGATCCGGAATTACGTTCTTCAGAAATAAAGCACGAAAAAACGCCGATTCTCCGTTCCCACACTGCGCTCGCTGGCAGCGCAGAGCGGCGCGGCGCGGGTCTCTCTCTCTCTCTGGCGAGGCGGTGGCGGCGGCTGGAAACACGAAGGCGGAGGCGGGGAGGAAAAAAAGGACAACAGTCGTAAAAAGACGCGCCCGCGCTGGAATGAGTGGCGCGAGCGGGGGTGGAGCGGCTAGCAGGGGGGAAGCGGGGGCGGTGTGGGACCCAAGCTGGAGCGGAGAGGGACCAAAGCGGGTGGGCGGAGCGCGGGCAACGCGGGACGGCGGACGGAAAGCAAGCGGAGCGGGGTGTGGCGCGGAGCGGAGGCTGAGGAGCGGTGATGGGGGGGGGGGTCGGAGAGGGGCAAGAAGCGGAGCAGGGTCGGAGATGAGTTGAAGCGGGGACTGAATGGGGACTGAGTGGGGACTGAGCGGGGACTGGGCCGGGGGCGGAGCGGGGGCGGAGCGGGGGCGGAGCGGGGGCGGAGCGGGGGCGGAGCGGGGGCGGAGCGGGGGCGGAGCGGGGGCGGAGCGGGGCGGAGCGGGGCGGAGCGGGGGCGGAGCGGGGGCGGAGCGGGGGCGGAGCGGGGGCGGAGCGGGGGCGGAGCGGGGGCGGAGCGGGGGCGGAGCGGGGGCGGAGCGGGGGCGGAGCGGGGGCGGAGCGGGGGCGGAGCGGGGGCGGAGCGGGGGCGGAGCGGGGGCGGAGCGGGGGCGGAGCGGGGGCGGAGCGGGGGCGGAGCGGGGGCGGAGCGGGGCGGGGGCGGAGCGGGGCGGAGCGGGGGCGGAGCGGGGGCGGAGCGGGGGCGGAGCGGGGGCGGAGCGGGGGCGGAACGGGGGCGGAGCGGGGGCGGAGCGGGGGCGGAGCGGGGGCGGAGCGGGGGCGGAGCGGGGGCGGAGCGGGGGCGGAGCGGGGGCGGAGCGGGGGCGGAGCGGGGGCGGAGCGGGGGCGGAGCGGGGGCGGAGCGGGGGCGGAGCGGGGGCGGAGCAAGGGCGGAGCGGGGGCGGAGCGGGGGCGGAGCGGGGGAGGTGCGGGCGGTGCGGGGGCGGTGCGGGGGCGGAGCGAGGACTGAGCGGGGACTGAGCGGGGACGGAACGGTGTCAGAGCGGGTTCAATGCGGAGTCGGAGCCCTGAGGCATGGGACCACACTGCAGACGCTTCCACAATCGTCATTTCCAGGGACCACCAACGACCTTCCCACTATTCTCACCATTGTCGCACCCAACATGGCACTTGATGTCAACCTCCCAAGCAGGCTGTCGCCTCCCCTCTAGTTGCATCCATTTCCTTCCTGCGCACATTGACACTTCCCTTACAACCACTGTATCATCTTTATTTTTGGGCATCATCTTCCGTTTTGACCGTCCACAGCGCATCTTGTAACAAGGCAGCAGTTTTGTCTTAGCCTTCGTTTCAACACCATCGCTTCTGCTCGCGATCCGGTTCTCATGCATTGCCACCATTCTTGTATCCATTAATTCTCCATTTTTGACACTACCACTCAATTTTCGTCAACAATACCTCTTCCTTCGCTGTGAAGAAGCCTACCAATGATATAATTTCAGGGGCAAATTACAATGCCCGATTGTTTCTCTACCTGCGGTTGTAGTAAATGCCATTTGTTTAAAATATATTTCTTCCCGTTCGACATTCGTATTTCGGTAATTTAGGAGGATACATGTTGTATTCAATGAATTTATTCGGCGTCATCCTCAAGTAATATGTACCTCAGTACAATTCTGCGCTATTTTTGAAATTTCGTTGTTACAATTTGACTATTTGGAAGTGTATATTTTTTGTTTAGGAGTGAAGGGAGAGTATTTGTTGGAAAGGCGACACGTTATTTCACGATTTATGGTGTGTGAAATATTTTTTGAGACATCTGGACCTAATGCGTGAAAGTCATTGTGCGTTTGTACTGACTTAAGGAACTGACCAATTTTCCGACTTTAGTTCTATTTCCGTTCCTTGTCAGTTTTCAAATCCGCATGCTGCAACTCCATTTCCATCTCCAACTCCTCCTCCTCCTCCTCCGCCGCCGCCTCCGTCGAGGCCGGTTCCGCCTCGCCTGGCCTCTTCTCCTTGCCCCCTCGGAGCGCGGCGAGGCAGGCGAGGCAGCGGCGGCGGCACGCTGTGTGGGAGCCGGGCGGAGCGGAGCGGGGCGGGCGTGCCGTCCGACAGCGCTGCACGTGCCGCGCTGCCCGCCTTCCCTCTCTGTCTCTCTCTCTCGCTCCCCGCGCGCCGTGAAGACGTCGTTTTGCTCGTCTCGCCGGGCCGCCGCCGCCGCCGCCGCCTCCCGGGAGGAGCGCGCCAGTGTGGGAACGCTCCGCCTCCGGTTCCGCGCGCGGCTCGCGCCGGGCGCCCGCCGCCGCCCCCGCCCCTACTCACCGCCCGCCCGCGCGCGCCCGGCCCGACCGCCCGGCCGCCCGCCCGCGCCGGCAGCGCGCCGCTCCGTGCCGCCACGCTCCGGCGCGCGCCGCCGCGGCCGCTGCTGCGCTCTGGCGGCCGAGCGCTCAACCACCTCGGCGAGGCTCCGTCGGGGATCCCCCCTGGTGGTTGAAGCAGTGCACTGCGTGGTCGCGCGCCGGTGCTTTGGAGAATGGGATGCGCGGGAGTAATTGGTAGCGTTCGATGAATGCTGACCTTCGATAACACTTTATGGAAATGTCACATACTAGCTCTTGTTAATTTTATTGAAATTTTAATGTGACTGAGTTTTGTATTTTCTCCTTTATTCATTTCATTCTTTATCGCATGTGCGAGGAGGGGTGACTCCCACCATCAACCGCCACCATCACTTCCCCTGAAAATATTGCTCTCTCATTCGCTCTGCACGCCAACTGGTGGGACCGTGGAGGGGAGGGGGATCTGAATGCACAGACACGCCTGTTGTGCCCTGGCTCAATGCGAGTGTCTGCTACCCAAATGAAAACAATTTCAACTGTCTATGCACAAACACTGACTCTTAACATATTAAGATTGAGTAAAAGAAACGTATATCGGAAGTATCGCCCCTGGCCTCAATCCTGTCCCGTTCGCGGTAATAAGGCCTGAACATCAAGCTCCCTCCTCCTGATCTCAATTCCATTGAATTAGTTTGGAGATATTAAGAATCGTATTATTAGAAGATAGCATCGGTACCTCTCTACGAGTTGAAGAAAATGTATGCCTCTGAATACTGCCCAGATCAGTGTAAGAATTGCTGTGAGCATGTAAAGAAAATCGAAGAAGAATATATAGGAAAACGGACATGATCACGGACGAAAAAGTGGACAAAATTATTGTTTCTTTGCGGGACAGTTCCCATGAGGACGACAACTGACGTCACACAGTGAAGGCTGCAGTGACACTGATGACTTATAGCTCCTTCCTTGCTGAAAGAGGGCGAGGATTGCGTGCGCGCAGTAGGCGAAGAAATCTGCCACTATAGCAACGGTTGGGAAAGCCCGCGAAGATAAACTCCTCCTAAAAGGGAGATTTCAAACTTATGCTCCTATTGCGAATATTGCTTCAAAATAACTATACAAATTGTACTATTGTTATTCGTGCAACGTACTCTAAAATTCTTAAACCAGTAAAATAATGTAGGCGATATTCTTAACACATTGGTACATTTTCAGCGACATACTAGATCGTAATCCATACTCAATCCAAATACTTCGTTAATGGATTGAGATCATCTCAATAATTTTAAATTATTATTTTTTGCAAAATAATCGTATGTTAACAAAAGATTAATTTTCGAGATGGTTCAGGAAGGTGTGACAATTACTCCAACTGTCTGAATTATTCTTCAATTTGAAATTATTTCTTAACAATGTTTTGATTACATTAAACACATGTATCAATTAACAAGAAGAGCTTTATTCGTGACGAGAGAAAGATTAGCCATCGTTCATCGCCAACGAGAGTTCACTCCTATTTTTGGCTCCAAGGGCTCCGAGCCAAAAACTGTAAAACAATTCCAAAGCTGAATTCTACTAAATTTTGCAGAAGTCTACACTGATTTCATCTCTCCAAAATTTAATTGCAGATTCACGAAAGATATTGAGCGTATGTATGAGAATGGAACTGCCCCGAGATGCTAAGTTCGTGAACAGTGCAAATGAATATCAGAAAACGCAAACTGTCTTAGGATTTTTTTCAACCATGTAAGTTACTACAAAATAAATATTCATATTAATAAACAATAGTCATGTGATATTACTACTTTTTATTAAGTTTTAAGTTTACTAGCGTTGTTTCAGTCGGCCCGAGCTTTGTTTGTTCTGGGCTGTAACTTTTAACTCCGCTGTCATTAAATTCCCCTGTAATAAAGTGATACTTAAGCAAGGGAAAAACCGTTATTAACATCGCATTCCATTACGGTTTAAAAATTAAATAAACAAACTTTAACTTCTGTCAAAATCCTTGTATGTGGAGAAATTACACATCAAGCCCTCAGCATGCTAACTGGCTCTCCCTGGAGCCACAACGAAATCCACCGACCCGAGCAGCAGGTTTCGAATCTCAAAATCAGCCACATGGCCTTCCCCCATTCCGCGTCAGTCATGCGGAATGAATACCCCGGTCAGCGAAGCATACCCAACACATGCAAACTATTTGCGTTATGAAACCCTCCGAAATGTTTCTGCATAACTTCACGCATGGCCGACATCCCAACGTGTGAGACATCGCCTCGACGACGGCCGTGGGGGTACGACCACACGCGACGCGCGACGCAGGTGTCCGTCCACGCGTCCGTCCACCCGTCCGTCCACCCGTCCGTCCACCCGTCCGCTCGCCCGTCCGCCCACCTGCGCCAAAGCGCAAAGATTGCATGACCCGGGGCCGCGCAGCCGCGGAGCGCCGCCGCCGCCGCATGCGTCTGGGCACGCAACTCACGCCCCCTCCCCCCCCCGCTTGCAACTCACGCGCAGAGCAGACAGCCGAGTGCACTCGCGCGCAGAATGGCAACTGGCCCGTTCGCGAGACGGGCCTCACCTCAGGGCTGGCATATCAAACCGCGCATTCATAAGCGAGAGACAGGTTACCGACGTGTACTGCCGGGCAATCCTGAGAGGGCGTGGTTTTGGAAACAGAGATGAAGATACTTGTGGTTTATTATTTTCTACGCTTGAAAGAGGCTGTAACCCTGTCAATTAATTTTACTTTTTTTTCGTATGTGCTGTGTATCTCACAGCCAATTGTGAAAAGGCTCGTTAAAATACGAATGAGTTCGAAAACAAGCTCTTGCACTCAAAGGAATTGCATTATGTACTGTAGTTAGTTTACAATGTGTTAAATTAAATTCAGTATAAATTAGTTATCAAAATTTCGTGGCACATGTAGTATTTAAGGCATTTTTCATTTTTACATATCGTATCAGCGATTGTTGAATTTCTATGGGAGGTTGGAGGTGGGAGAGATTCTTCCAGATAAAGCCGGTTTCCCTCCATCCTCCAATATGTTGAACGTTAAACACTGAACAGTAACACAATTGCAGCGCAAATGTGAGTCTCTCCAGTGACACACACAAATGTCAAAGATCAAACATCCATACTCGCAGAGGAGCACGTAATTCTTCGACCCAAGGCACAGAGTTGCATACCACGATCTCCTAGCACCCTCTGCCAATCATATGGGTGATTGCCAAAATTAACATTATGACGAACAATATATATTTGCTCAGGATTTTTTTACGTTAAAGCAGCTGCCTCGGCCCCATAGCTAATATGGCGACACAAAATCGTAAGCTAAGACAACAATAAAGAGAAAAAAATTAGAATTATTCTTGTTCATAGCGACTGAATGATTTGTTAGAAAGAAGGCATCCTTTATGAAGTCTAGAAAATGGTTTGTTTTAATTAATAGCCCTCCCATAAACTAAATTAATTCTATAAAATAAATAAAAAATACAGTTAATAATTGTATTTGTAACTAAAGGCGAAGTTGCGTATTTCTTAAATCCCTTTTTATACAAATGACTAACCCATTTCGCAATTTATGAATTTCCTTTGAGAGATTAATACAAGTTTTGTTTCTTTCGTTTTGATTTTTGTCTTGTTTTCTTCTCACCTCAGGGTTGATATTTGGAAGATCCGACATTTGATAGATACATTTTATTTTATTTTAATGATTTTACCATTAGACGTTTTGGATTCATTGTTCATGTTATAGATATTACGAATTTTATTTTTATTTTTTTTATTTATTTTGTCAAAAAAACAGTAAAAAGTGTATATGACGTGTGGGGAAAGAAATTTATCTGCGCACATTTTCTTGAGGGCCAGAATTAGAAAAAAAAGTTTAGAATTGAATCTCCCGATTGGATGGTAGTGTTCCCACTCCTTCCACCTCGTGTCCGTGAAGGGACACTGCATTTAAATCGGAGATTCTGTAACGTCGTGAATAGGGATCTACATTACGAAGGAACAGACACGAGTGGGTATATACAATTTATTTACATGAGTAATACAATATTTACAGAATCTCACTCTAAGGTGTTTCATCAGAGCTACCAACTGCAGCCCTCCTCTCTACACGCGCCTTGTGGCTACGCCCGCGACTAGCCATCTTGGCAGACTCACAACTCGGCATCTGATGTGCATCGGCAGATATCCAATCTGCAGTGTTACTGAACCACTTCGCCGTGTTCGAACACATCGAACACCTACTTGTGCCTACAGCACTCCGCGCGGGCCTGGGCGGATAAAGTTTTGCGGACTGGTCGCGAGGAAACCGAAGTCCTTACCCAACGCGGAGTTGTATGCTTGTGCAGTTTTGTGAACGCACGTAAAGTGCAATATGCGTTCACTCCACTGCGGTGCGGCCATTCCTACCCTCACGGGCATCTTAGGCCAATCCTTCAACATGGAAAGGAAAACAGATCAGAAGATTTTAGCCAACTGGCGCGCGCATTGCATGCGCAAGAATGAAAACAACGCTTATGTTTCAAGTCTCATTTCGCTGTTTCAGATTTCTCTTACTCCAGAAATTGTTTCGGTCGCTTATACTTTGCCCGTTGAGCGGGCTCGTATGAAGCGATACCCAACGCGGGGCTTCGCGACGCTTCCTTATAAAGGGCCAAATCACGTGACTTCCTACATCTCCCCCCACGCTGTGCTCCAAGACATGTCTAGCCGACGCTGTCTCTTTGCACACGACACCTCCCCTCTTAGAATTCCCTCTGGTCTGGTGTGTCACCCTTTTGTTCGGGTGGCTATATTTAGCCACCCTCATGCCCATACCTTGCAAGCCCGTCTCTCTGAACAGAAAGTAAAGCCTATGACTACAATACATATGGTATTGTCACCTTCTTTGCTTGATTGCAGCGATCACTCGAACACCAATGATGCTTGACACCTGCTATCCACTAATGTGATGGATTTCAATAATTATAAAAATAAATTCTAATTGTATTAACAGAGTGTGTCTAGTGTCTTGGAATCGTCTTTCGAATGGAAATCGTAAAGAAATAGAATTGTAATATTTGTAATATATTCGAAGAAAATTCAGCAATAGGATTCAGCTTGAATGTAAGTAAATATGAACACCGAGCCTGTAAATTTCACTATCAAAATAAATGCTTAAGTTTATGACATGCACCCAAAACAAAAGCGACAATTAAATGCAATCCTAACAAGTCTTTAGGTCTAAATAAATATGTTCTATTTACTCCAAAAAAAGTGAATTAAATGAAAACTATAATCATCTTATGTTCAAGTTATAAATTGTTCAGTGAGTTTGCTGACTAATTTTACATCAATACTGTGACCTTATATTTCCTTTAAATTAACATTTTAATCAATAGAGCTGTACATTTTAAGATTTTCTCTCAAACAAATTAACATTCACCTGAACCCAATTTACAAATTATAGTCTTCTAAATTGAAGAGAATGAGCTATGGCTATAGTTTACAACATTTTAATAATCTTTTTTGTCATTAAAGTGGTATCCAACATGAGGTCAACAAATTTGAGTGATGATGGGCCTTTAGCTAAGGGCAAATAAAAGTTCATCCCTCTTCGCGCGGGAACTGGATTTGAGTGCGCGAAGCGTTCCCCTCATGGTCGGTATCTAAATACTACTTTGCCAGGTTTTATATAATTTAACGTTCTAGTTTCTTGGGGACTTAGTAAGCCCTATAGATTAGGGAGTTTTTGCCACCTCGAAAGTTAAGCTCTATCGATATTCTACGCTTGCTCAGATGCACTAAAGTAATGCGAAACGTGAACTGCGCATGAGCCGAAGATCGATAGTGCTTACCGTTCGAGGTGGCAAAAACTCCCTAATAAAATTTAGTTCCTTTTGACTCACGACACTCCAGTTTTTTCTGCGTCGACTTCTCGGGTGTGTGGACGTTAAAATGTTCTTCTTTGAAGATTATTGCTAAATTAGTATATTTTTCTAAAAGCCATATGATTTGATATCGTATTTACAGACTGGGGAAGTATATAGGATTTTTTTGTCAGTTTGAAATTCTATGGTAATTAGCAAATCTCGTAACTCATTTTCCATTATGTATGTTAATACAGTCCAACAAATATGAACTTGTATCTTGCCGCAAGATAAAGTACCGTTCTTTACAAAATTATATACGCTGATTTCGAAAATGAAATCAGAAATTTTCCATCGCTACTAAATTTTCTGGAAAAGATACGCCACATTTACTACTTTTGCGAAACGTGGAAATGACTCGGTAACAATACAGGAGGAAGTTGTGGTTGATTAATACACAGATCATGTATGTTGCACCCCGTAGACTTGTAACAATCCAGCATGTGTTCCATCAGGTCTCTGTAATTCTCAGACATTACGTTTCCCAAGAAATTGTCGCAAACATCTTTCAATCTAATCCACTTTGCCTTCTCAGTATCAGTCAGCAACAAATCGCAGGAAATGTAGATATTAAAAATTGAAAATCCTGGTCATCATTGTCTATTGCTTTCACAAAATCTTCATCAAGTTCGATTTCATGTGGAGTGTTGGTAACATCTCAGTGCCTTTTTCAACAAAGGGTTCATGCTACCCTTTTTTTTCTTCACCAGGATTGAAACTTTCTCTCAAAGGTCACCCTTCCACTAAAAAATTGTATTACCTTGCCCTACTATCCTAGTGATACAAGAAACAGCAATACTTTGTGTAACCAGATTGCATTCCTAGAAGAAGTTCTAGAACTTTGAGATCACCACAGATTTTCCTTTTGTGATTCGAATTGCCAGTATACTTTAGGAGTATCCGTTTAACTGAACGGAATAGGCAACTGTTATCGAAGGATTCTCGATTCCGTTATGTAAGAAGACAGCTTTGAAAGTAATCTTTGAGGAATATATAAATGGGCGCTATTCTTCTGGATTGTGAATCATCCCGAATTTTTTTAAACAGTTTACAATATACCCAACTCTGTGTCTTGAGAGAAATCTTTACGAAATGTAATACTAGCGTTTGGTCGTAACAGATTCTTTTCTTGAAGACGAGACCCCAGTAATTCTGCTTGACCCTTTGGAAAAATTTAGATTCCTTACAGGTGAATTCTGCCTACGATAATGGCTGTGGTTGTATCTGTGTGGCAGATAGCGTGTAATAAAGACCTTCATGATCTATTGGTTTGTCACTACAATTGTGTCTCATCTTCCAGTGCCCATTCCGTTGAGGATTTTGGAACTAGGAGAGAATCTGAATGCGGAAGTAGGTGCATTGAAGACTCTGAATTTGGATAAGAAACCGTGGTTTGAGTTACTTAAGATTCCTTTTACTTTAGTAAAATGTAGCAATCTGTATTGTGGTCTCTAGGTTCCCTCGTCAACTGTGGCAAATGGCACAGATGGGTGGGTTCCAGCCTCTTAAATAGCGGAGCAACAGTTTTGTGGTGTCCAACACTTACCCTCATCTATAGAAGAATTCACGTAAGAACAAGCAAAAGTGACAGTTCGCTAAACAAGTGAACATCACATGCAATTCAGAGAAGTATCCCTCCGCCGCGGCAGCTGTTCAGAACACGTGCATCAGTACGCACCTTACATTGAAGAGTCGGTTTTAAAATAAACATAATACTTATCACGCAAAAAGTAAATTCCATATAATGTGTATAAAAAAATAAATTTTTACAGAAGTGCACATAGCACTACACTTCCTAATTACAATTGTTTCTCGTGGTGCACTTTATTTTCGTCGGACGAGGACATCACAAAAGGAAGCGTCGAAACCATTTACAAGTTAGCCAACTGCAAACGAACGAATCGAGGAAGGAGAGTTCAATGGGATCAAGGACACAACGACCACAGAACTTTCGGTTATGTTGCCAGCACTAGCTGTCAAATTGCTTGTTCTTACATGAATCTCTCTTACCTTTGATTCAAAATAGAACTCCTACGCTTTTTTGACGATCGGAGAAATGGGTTGTTTTTCAGACTTAGTCTTGTACTCGTCACACACATAACAAAAACCATTTGGTGAATTAACATTCTTTCTAGACACCGCAAAGTAGAAGAAACATGCGAACGCGCACAAACCGCGCACTTAACTTTAGCGGATTTATATCAAGAATAGATACTGTGTGACCTCACTATCGATTGACTGATGCAACTGCAACTTCCCCTTTCCAAACCCAAGGGGCTAGTTCCCTCTCTCTACTCCCACCAATAGTAATAACATTCCTAAAATAACAGGTGATAAGCGCCCCCGACTATATAAATAACGCAGTTTGCAAAAGAAAGTTTGCGTTTCTAGGAGATAGTTTCCGGAATAAAATTGTGTTTCCAGAAGAAAGTTTAGGTTATAGCGAACAATGGTTTTCACCATTGTTTTCAGGGCACTGAACTACATAACGATCACATATTTTTGTTCTGCGGCAAATTTCATTGTCGCACTGTGTTATATATCATTGTGAAAGAATAGCAATAAATAAAAACAAAGAACTTAACGAGCACCTTAAATAATTGAGTTTCTAGTATTTATCAGTTCAACTTTCTAAATGATGAAAGCGGAAGTTAGCCTGACCATAATTCAAAAGAAGTAAATTCATCACTGCTAGGACAGTATGGGTCAGATCGATTTCTTGAAGGCCGAAACGTACAATCGTACAATACATCGTATTGTAAAATTTACTTTTCTGTTAATGTGTAAGTGATGCATTTTAGGGGTAGTGTTAGTGAATGAAATCATTACTAAACAAAATGGCTTGTCCCCTGCATATCAAGAGAGTCAGTTATTACTCAGTTTTAACCTTTAAGAACAATACTAATCTCAACATGTACATAATATCCACTTTTGTTTCTTCAGATCGTTGGAAATTTAAACTGACACTTATCTACTTGCTATGAATTTTCGTTTTCCGAATCATTCAAAAAGAAGCGAGCAGAATCATTACAAACTCACATTTTTCAATTTTTCCTTTTCTTTTTCAATTTTTAAATATCAGGTAATCAAGGTATGAGTCATTACCTTATCCACATTCTTTAAAATCTTATTACATCTTATTTGTATAAGGAATTCATTGCCTGGAATTTAATAGAAACAGGAATAGAACCGTGTTCATTTCAATATGAACAGTGTGGTTCTAATCCATGGCTCGCAAGGCACTGACCATTCTTTTATCTATCCAGAGAATTTAAGCGCCGGATTCAGGTTTCGTTGTTAGTGTTTGGGCGTAGCCGGTAGGGTGCTCTGGCGCGGCGGATTCCCTTAATGCGCTGAGCCAGCTGTCAGTGATGTTCCCGCTGGCGCCTCTTGGCTACTAATAGGTCGATGACCAGAGACGGAGCGACGAATCAGGACGAAGCCTCTCGAACACGCGACGACTGCGTGGCGCACAGAACCAGGTCGTATCTTGACGGGAAACACTGAAAACCATGAAAGAAAAATTGCACTATAGTAAATACGAGAACAGTTACTATTTATCCGGGCATTGAAAAGAAAAAGAAAGATTTTTTTGGCAATATTGTTTTGTAGTGGATTGATGTTTGAAGTTGATCGACTGGCTCTATACGATTCAATAGTTAAATAATGTTGTCTTTGATCAAAATGTGTAATAAGAAAGGCTACTGATGTTAAAATACATTGTACAATAAAAACATGAAAATAATATTGTTTCCTGAAACATTTGAATGTAAGGAAATTGTACTCAAAAAGACACCGGGGCAATATGACCACGAGCTTTTTTTCAGCCTTCTACTTACTTACCATGAAGATAACGTATGGCATTCCATCCACCAGAATTGAACTAAAACGATATAGGGCAGCTTTACTACAGAATCACAATCGGGAAAAATTATCGTACAGGTGAACACGTTTCGATATGTACTCATTAGTCCATATTTTCTATTCGTAATGTGAATGATTTAGATAGTTCTACACTACACCTCGTACATACTTTCATTAGGATTTTCTTTTAGAACGATCCACATTGAATATCGGGGATGCCTTAGGTCATAATTGTATGGTCTAGGGGTAAACGTCACACTTACACTCAGGGCATTAGACAGCCTGACATTTTGCCCCGAATATGGAAACAATTAACTTAACAGTCAACTGAAAATAAATATTAGCAGTCAAAATGAATGTGAATGCCGAAACAGGGAAGAATCGAATAGAAATTTTACAGAAAACTTTGTGAGAAATACAGGATCTCTCGCGTATGAAAACATTTTGAACCCATTTAAGATTAATTTATAATATTTCTCTTTTTGGAGACTTCTGAATAAAGTATGATTAATTGTACGTAACCTGTGTAAAAACTGTATTATTTGGCTGATGAACACAAAGTTACAAACAAAAATTGCAGTTTTCAAAACTTATCTCTGATAGGAAGTTAACTTAAATAGTATATAAAGAGTATATTGAAGATGTTAGGAAGATATTATATCTTTAGGTAGTTAATTGGTGATTTATTTTCTTTATTGTTTTATTTTATGTTGGGTTTTATATCATTTGTTTTTATTTGAATTCGTTCCCATTATTTATGAGATTCAAGCATAGCTTCTTGAGCTAGTTAGTACACCGTGTGCTCCTTACGACTGCGGCGCACCCACCGGTTCCAATAAGCGCCTGCTACGGCTGCTTCCTCGGCCGCCCCAATCGCCGCCTCCGTTGGTAGGGCCACTGCCGGCCGCAGTGCCGCCTCATGCAAAGCAGCCGGTGTTGGCTTTGTTGTTAATGGTTTAATAATTTCCACCCCTCCCCTCCCTCAGCCTTTCGATATGGCGGCTGCAGGAGTGGGGGGGGACGCGGCCACCCTGAGCGGGGCGCGGCCAGGGGCGGCCGTTACGCGCCGCCGCCCCCGCCGCCGCCCCCGCCGCCGCCCCCGCCGCCGCCCCGCCGCCGCCGCGCCGTCGCGAGGCCACAATGGATAATAAAGCTCGTGACTGGGCGGGGAGCGCTATGGGCGCGCGGTGGCGACGGGGGCGGGGGCGGAGGAGGAGTCGGCCGGATTCCTTCGCCAGCGCTCGCCTCTGTTCCCGCCCCGCCCCCGCGCCCGCCCCCGCCGCCGCGCGCGTTCCTCACAAAAAACAGATATAAACAGGTGTACAAAAGAATTACAGCGAGCGCCCAGGCTGTGGGCGCAGGGTTGCCCACGGCGCCGCCCGCGGTCGCGGACGCCCGGCGTGGGGTGCGCGGCTGGGGGTTGGCAATTGGGAGTTCCGTTACACGCGGCGTGCCCCAGGGTAGTGAACTGTGTTCTATGAATACGCTGTGTTTGAGCACAGTGGAGCAATTTGTATTACGATTATCATTATCATCGTTTTTAATTCTAACGTTATGATCGAACAGCCGAATGAATGTGTGCCCTGGCTACCAATTTCAACCTCAAAGTGTGTCATTGTCAGCGAATATATCGTTTTCGCTTTACAATTATTATTTGTGTCGTTAATTGTTGAATGTCCTAGCGTTTAGGCCAACAGAGTTTTTTTCGTAAGTCATGAAAGAGACATTTATTTAAAAACTGCATTTAAGTCTACGGAGATGCTTGGATCTTAACTTTTAAGTTCCTCTTCAAGTTCATTAAACAAATCAAATAGAATCATTTGAGTCGCCAGATCGAATTGATAAGACCAAAAATTCGTTCGTATTTTTCTGACGCGAATTTACTTATGACTTCAACATTACTGTCCTATTTTCAAGAAGTAATTTTAGGCCAAGAATTATTGTGGTCGGCATTATTTTCCAGAAATTTCGTGCTATTTGCAATTACGCACAGGTTGTGAGAATTACGTAGAGATAATGAAATCATAAAAAGGGAACGTTTGCATTTGGGCCATTCATTCTATAAAAGACCAAAAAGTTCGACCATTTTCAATTAAACGTAAATGTTTTTCTTTTGTTTTATTAAACAAGATACAATCGGTTTGTTTGATAAAATATTTTTCGGTTTTTCCTTTTTAAAAGACTTCTCTTTTCTTCGTAAACAGTATGCACTTAATGTAAAATATCTAAATATTATATTAAAATCAGTTGTTTAATTGACATGTAGATATCTTTCTGACCCTTAAAGTGACGTTACATTCGGTTAAAGAAACCCACTTAACGATTTAAAATCTGAACGTCATAAGTGTTACTAAAACTTGCTGGAGTTTGAATATATAATTTTAAATGTTTCTTTTCAAAATCGTTTTATGTGATTACACTTACCATCGTGAGAACATCACCAGCCACAGAGCTTTGAAAAAGGTTTTTTAAATATAAAATCGGCGCCGGATCCAAGGGGTGGTGTGGAGACACGTGCCACCACTTAGTAAGAAAGAAAGAGGGAGATGCGGTTAGGACTGTGGATAGGTAATAAGTTAAAAAGTAACAAATATTTTCTGAAAAAAATAAGATAGATTAGATAGAATTTGTGGCTTGGAGGAAACAATTGGTGATACATGTTGGAGAGAGATATACTCGTAGATGGAGTCACGGAGAAGATTGGAGGAGTACAAGAGTAGAGTAAAAACATTTTAGTACAATCGGGAAGAGCGGTTTTCTGTAAAAACAAATACAACGACTATGTTGGTGTAGAATAAAGATAACGTAATAACGTAAACATGATGAATACTTATCATATAATATGATATTAATTTATTTGAATATTTCAAAAGGTTGTCACTTCTGGGCAAACTGTGGGAGACCGGGTTTCATTCCCCATTGAGATAAATAATGCTTTGAAATATATCATTTATTACAAAAGGTAATTTTCAGAAACCGAATGTGATACTTTGAAATAAAAAGATCTTTTGTTTTGTGTGTCCTCATCTTTAAACAGTTTCTGGATCCGTGCGTGTATGGAATATAGTTATGCCTACTTTGCATCAGAGAAGAAAATTCAAAACATTTCGCTAGGTGCTAATTAAAATTCGTAATACTGGAGAATGATCCACATTTATAAATAATCTATTGTTCGAAATTAATTTGTCAGCATATCTGTTGTATGTAATTTATTTTTTAGGGAATGAGTGGTTGTTACACATCTCTATTGACAGCATTTGATGACTGGGTAGTTAATTATGCAGTGTGTGCTAAGCGCTGTGTTCTTTATTACAAAGCTAGTGTTGTTACTGTACTGTATTGATTGGATACGTTCTTTAAAGTCAATACGCAGAAACTTATATGACGTATCAAGATAGTAAATTGATACTTGCCGTGATGTCCATTCGTGTTCTTAAGGAATTAAAATACTGAAAATGACGTGCTTCATACTCACATTTCAGGATATTCTTTACAAATAATTTGTAGTTTAAATTTTGTTGTTGGTTTCATTGTCGGTTGTGAATATTCTTTACAAATAGTTATAGTGTGTTTCAATCACTTTATAGTTTGTTTCAAACACTTTATTTCATTTACGATGGCCTTCATAAGGGTAGTCTTGGCAAGGAAGGAATTTTAAATCCATAGGTCTTTAGGAGTTAGTGCAAGTTGTTAGTAGTCCCTCAAGCCATAGGAATTTAAAATTTCTTCTTTATCAAACGCTATATGTTTGTCTTAAATCAAAGGAAATGCCGATACTGTTAGTAAATTCATGAAAACAAAAATATCGATACTCGAAGAACGGCAGTGTCGAATGTCACTGGCACAGTCTGAAGGGCATCTCTCGACCAGAGATCACCGCCGTTAGGGAATCGCCCGAGTGCATCCCGCGCTTCCCTCATTATCCCCTTTTAGTTTCATTTCCTGAGAAGGCATAGCCCAACTCCCCTTCTTTCATCCTGTGTTCAGGAAAGATTTAGTTAAGTTTGTATTAATAAGTGTTGTATATAGCTGTTCTTGCATCAGTCCCGAGAAAACTTCGAACACAGGCGAACATGGAAAATGAAGCATCTCCTGAATTATGTACGTTAAGTCACCGAGGAAAGAAGATGCTCTTGATAGGTGATTCCAAGTTTTCAAACTTTAAACGGTAGTTTTCAACACTGGCCGTGCACTAAAAGGACGTGCAAATGCTTCTCATAAACAGGCAAAAGTGGATAAATTATAATCGAGCAATGTAATTCTAATCAGACCACGAGAAACGTAGAAATAAGTTCTAATACTTTTTTAAAAATAATTTATTAATCCGTGGTCGGCCTGTTAGGTCTTTCAAAGTTTTGAATCATACATAAATGTCCATACAAAGTTGATAACATACGGCATATTTTACCTGTTTTTTAACTTACAATTAAATATTATCTAATTACAGAGGAAGTTCTAATACTAAGGAGGAAAACAGAACGAGATGGAGTCAGATTACGCCTTTTTGGGGAAGTAGACAAACGGGAAAGTTGACCGCGGGATGCAGTCGGTGTACACCCTGGAGGATCTCTCGTTCCCCAGCAAGAGATCATCGCCGCAAGCCCCGGGCAGCGGCTCGTCCCTCCACCCCCCTCTTCGTTTGTGGAGCCCTGCGCGCCCTCTTCGTTTGTGGAGCCCTGCGGCGGGAGCCGGCGGCGCGGCGGCGCGGCCTCGCTACCAGCACCTGCCTCCGATCCGAAGCGCTATGGGAACACTATGGCCGCGCGGGCCCCCGGAGGGCGCGGGGAGAGGGAGGAGCCGCCAGGAGGAGGAGGAGGCGGGTCACGGAGGTCAAGGGCGGCAGGGCGCCCACGCCGCGCCGCCCCGCGCCGCCCCGCGCCGCCCCGCGCCGCCCCCGATGCCGCCCACCGATAGCAGAACAAGGCGGGGTCCTTGTCTCGGAGGCCGCGGGCGGGCCCGTTCCCCTGGCGGCGGCGGCGGCGCTGGGGGTGGGGGCGGGGGCGGAGGGGCTGAAATGGGCCGGCGGCGCCGGATGTGGGGGTGCCTCCGACCTCAGCGCCACGCCACCGCCGCTCTTGGAGCAGGTGCAGAAATCTTTAATGACCTGCAGCCCTGTGCGGTCACCGCCTCCACCGCCGCCGCCGCCTCTATACGTCACCATCATCGACAACCCCTCCTCTTTTCCACCTGTTTCCAGCTCTCGAACTTTCAATCAAGAAGTGTGGAGCCAGCTATGCCTGGCCATACGAACCAATATGATTTCATTGTATTTTTGCCTGGAAATCCAGCTTCATCGTGTTTTCTTTGTACAAGTTTGATTCTATTTGTCTCTTCTTGTCTTCTTGTTGTGCAAAATATTCATCCTAATCTCCTTTTTTTTTTTAAATCCCTGCATCAATCAATTTCGACCAGTTTTCTCTCTCCTCTTTACTAATCCCTTTTCAAAAGCATTATCATTACATTTTTCAATACTCCAATTCATGAATTGATGATTGATTGATTACTAGTGATTCCGGGCGCGTCAACGACTAAAATCATTAATCTTTTAAGAGTGTGCATGAGTTTTGCACGGGAGGTGGCAGTGATCTCGTCCTGCCGGATGGGGAGATCCAGCGCCGACCTACCGTCAGCTAGCGGAGATTTCCCCAACTTGGTATCACCTAACAGCGGAGCACCGCCCCAACCGGGACAAGCTTTTAGCTCCCGGCCGGTCTCCAGGCATGTGTGGCAGTGTAGTACAAGCAAGTGTAAGTGAGGGGTAGGATAGGACAAAGAATGGGAAGAAAAGATCGCGCACGGTCTGTGGCCCGTTTGCCACCGTCGTGCCCCTGGTATTGATCGGAGAATTACCGACCAGTTAAGCAGGCCGCTAGAATTCTCCTCCAGACAGCAACAGAACTCGATCTAACTATCTGGCTAGTGTCGGAAATCCTGCCTTCATCGGTACTCGGAACATCAGGACCTCCCTGTCAGATGTACAGAGGTACATCAATAGATGCCCTGGTCACCTCTCCTGATCCAATTCATGAATTTCGTGTATACCCAGTCTATCCCTTCACTTTCCCCATTACCCTATACATCCTCAATCGCTTGCGCCGGTCCCCCAGTCCAGTCCGGCTCGCCCCCTCACTCCCCCTCACGCCCCGCGCACCGAGCCTTTCCCCGGCGGCCGCAAACCTCCGCGCCCGCCCGTTGCGGTTCCCCGAGATGTGTTCCAGCGATCTGCCAGGCGCGGTGGTTTTTAGAGCCAGCTTAACACACACGTTATTGCCCGGCGATGTTCGTTCCCCGAGCACCGGGATGCGTTTCGGAGGGTCCTTTAGTTGAGTTGTATCGTAACCTACAGCCGCCGGCAGTCGTTAAATAAGAATTCCGTACGTGTGCGTGTATTTTTTTGTTCCTTTCAACTGAACTTATGGTAGTTGGAAGAAAGGAAGAGTGCAATAAATGTTCAAAGATCGAGACAGAAATTACACGGTATAGTAAAGAGAGTATGTATGTAAACGTTTGCTGACTGTGCAGTACGTAGTACTTTTACAAACGTTGCTTACAGCGCTCGCTTTCATTTCGCTTTATTTCGCTGTTTTATGAGTCTCTTGCTGTAGGCGTAAAACTTCATTTGCACGTGCGTTAAACTCTCTCTGTAACTCTTGTGGTTTGCGTTGCAATGGAACGATGTCCATAATCCTCTGTTTGTTGGTTATGTAAACGTTTTGCTTCTGGTCTGACGAATGTGATGAGATCATGATAACGTCCTGTAAAACAGACGTTTTCCAATGTATTCGGTAATTACGCTTTTGAAAGAAGAAGCAAAATCGTGATTTAATTTTTCATTTAAAATTTTTAAAAACATATGAAGATATTGAAATGTTTGTTGCTAGTGAATCATTGATCATTTACATCTTTCCTACGAATGTATACGAATTACAAGAAGCAAATTGCGTGATGCATAATCTTGTTTGCTTTGCCATGAGGCCACGGTTTTTCTTCCAACAATTTTATTTTTATAATTTTTTTTAACTTGAGAGTTGACAGTTTTGCGATATCACTGCGGTACTTCCTCAAATAACAATTTGAGAACTGTTGTTTCAAAGTATAATCGTCTCCAAACCAAAAAATCAGGCAAAAATGTTGTAGTACATTTAAGAGCAGCTATTTCAGAAATGCAACCTACATCCATTAATATGAATCAGCGATTTACTTTAAATCATCCCTGACGTCACCATAATTTCTACATTGCGTAGAGAACAAGAAAAGAATTACGACAAATATAAATCATTTCTTTCACTCCACCTCTCCTGGAGCGGATGTGAAATTTTGGGACGACCTTTCCAACGACTTGAGTAGCGCCACTCCCTTGCTCGTCGGCCGTCGTGGCAGGTGCTGACGGAATCTAATGAACCGCAACCGCTGGCGCCCACCGTGGGGCTATTTCTTTTCTGCGGTTCCGCCCAAATGAACTCCCGTCGATTCGCCAGCCGCGGCGCCCCGCAAGGGCTGCTTTTCCGCTTCCATTCTTTCGTTGGTGCGGTTGCCACCGCGACTAACGCTTGCTTTCGCACAATGAATCGCCAAGCGGTGTGACCTAGTTTTGGTCGAGGTTTAATAAGGCGATCGAGCTGCGACGTCTGTTCGATGGCCGACCAACACCGCTCGTGCGCGGGTGCGTTTTTTTAATCGACCTGCGGCCGACCCAGACGGCATTTCTTTCGTGTTCGATTTTCGTCGGTTCTCAGCAGTTCCCACGCCACTTTTTGACCCTCAGGCTTCGTTCGTGGTCTGATGATCTTCAGAGGTGCATCGAAGATTCGCCGAGAACCGATTCGTTTCTCTTCTCTTCAACTGGTAGACTTTTTGCTGCCTTCACAGGAGTTAGTTGGCGATAAATTAATTCTGTGATTCATTCGATGCATGTTTTTTCATTATGCACAAATGTTTGCTGGAAGATTCTCGTTCCTTCGAAGTATTTATTAAATAATGTAATTATAAAACCAAGTGAGTTGTTCAGTTCTTTCCAATAAACAAGATTAATTTCATAAGTTGTACAAAAATGTTATACTATTAACCACGTTCAGAACAAAAGTATACCGTTTTATGAAAAATTGTGATTGTGCAACTCTACTGCAACAGATGCTGATTACAGGTCATCTTCTTAAAGAAAAAAATGTTTTGGAAAGTTCCAATATATTTTTTCAAGTTAAACATATCTCAAAAATTTAGTCAAACAAGCGACCTTTGTATATAAATATGGTATTGTGCTTGTTAAAAAAAATTGTGTTGTCTGTATTTTTCAGGTGGCTCATGAATATCTCAGAATGTTGCATGAAAAATATCGAGGTATTTTGATTTCATTTAATAGATATTAGTTGTGACTAATTTGAATATTATCATCGTCCAATGAATTAATGGTCACATTGTCGTACATTTACCAGCAACATTGAATCTGGCGTAAAATTATTCTTTTTTATCAGGTTTCCCATCTGTAAATAAAAGGTCAGAGGTTCGATGTGGGACATGTGTGTGTTTGATCTCCGCATTTAGAGATCTGAAGGCCGACCTGAATACCTAATTCCGTTTTAACTCTATCTTAGGAATCTCGTGTCATAAAAACCTTCAGGAAGGGAACTAACAGAACAGCACAGTTGTGCCTTCTTGTCCATTCACTGCGCAGGCCCTGCAGCATTAAGAAACCCTGTCCCTCATTCCCCTTCCCTCTCCTTCCATTTATTTCACTTGAACTATGTCATGCCAGGTTTATTCAGACCATCCCACTTCCTCTTCCTTAAATTAGTACTACCTCTTTTTGCTCTGCCAGATACATTCACATCCTACATCTATGCCTTTACATTCGGTTTTTGTGTATTTCGATAAACTTGCACATTATTCATATATTTGTTCTTTGGTCGTATCCTCAAAAATGTTTATGCACTGTCTCAGCGTATCCGTGCCTTCTGGATCCTCATCCTGTCTTCTACTTCCTTCATAGGTCTTTCTGTATTATTTCCTCCTCACTCTTCACGTATATTTTCATATCTTATAACCTCGGATAGCCTTCACTTCAACTTGTGTGTTCTAACACATTTTTTGCCTTTGTCAACTCTGTCTTTTCCTGCTCTCTCCCATTTCCATCCGCTTCTTCTACTGCAAATCAATTTTGTCAACTTCTGTGGTCATTCCTTTCTTCTAAAAGTCATCAGCAGTCACTTCTCTGTGTTTCTCTTCTTCATGCTTCCTACTAATATCACATTCCCGAGCAACCTGCTCGTCCTTCCGGCTTCTTTCCCCGTTCCGCCACATTCCACCCCGGCCTCCACCTCCACCTCTGACGCCGCCGTCGCACCACCATCGCCAACACCACCTCTGCCGCATTTCTCCGCCGCCATCGCCTCCGCCGCCGACCCGCCTCCTCCCCCGCAGCCGCCCCCCCAGCCGCCCCCCTCCGTCCCTGCCGTCGTCACGTCCGCCACACCACCTCCACCGCCTCCGCCGCGCCCGCTGCTGTCGCTACCGCCGCCACCTCTGCCGCATCTTCCCCGCCATGGCCTCCGCTGCAAGCCCGCCTACTCCTCCGCTTCTGCCTCCATCACCGCCCCCGTCACCTCCGCTGCCATCTCCGTCACCACCTTCACCGCCGCATCTTCCCGCCATGGCGCTCACGCTGCAAGCCCGCCTACTCCTCCGCTTCTGCCTCCATCACCGACCCCGTCACCTCCGCTGCCAATCTCCGTCAACCACCTTCACACGCCCCCTCGATCAATCCGCCCACCCACACCCGCTAATCGCCCACCACCGCCCCCACCACCCCACCGCCCCCACCGCCCCCCGCCCGCCCCGCAGAGCCCCCCACCGGCCCCTCCCCGCCGTCACGTCCCCCCCGTCCCCTCGCCGCCCGCCCACCACGCCCCTGCTGCCTGCCAAGCGACCATCACCGACCAATCACCAAAGCGCCACCCCACATCGTAATCCGCCTCCGCCGCCCTGCCCCCCTCCCACTCCCCACCGCCACCGCCAGCCACCGCACCACCGCCCCCACCGCCCCCACCGCCCCACCGCCCCCACAGCACCACCGCCCCCACCGCCCCACCGCCCCCCACGCCCCCACCGCCCCTCCCGCCGTCACGTCCCCCCCGTCCCTCCCCCACCGACCCTGCTCCTGCCAAGCGACCATCACCGCCACCCCCACATCGTAATCCGCCTCCGCCGCCCCTGCCCCCTCCCACTCCCGCACGCCACCGCCCCCACCGCCCACCGCCCCACCGCCCCCACCGCCCCACCGCCCCACAGCACCACCGCCCCCACCGCCCCCACCGCCCCCACGGCCCCCCACCGCCCCTCCCGCCGTCACGTCCCCCCCGTCCCCTCCCCCACCGCCCCTGCTCCTGCCAAGCGACCATCACCGCCACCCCCACATCGTAATCCGCCTCCGCCGCCCCTGCCCCCTCCCACTCCCGCCACCGCCACCGCCCCCACCGCACCACCGCCCCCACCGCCCCCACCGCCCCACCGCCCCCACAGCACCACCGCCCCCCACCGCCCCCACCGCCCCCACGGCCCCCCACCGCCCCTCCCGCCGTCACGTCCCCCCCGTCCCCTCCCCCACCGCCCCTGCTCCTGCCAAGCGACCATCACCGCCACCCCCACATCGTAATCCGCCTCCGCCGCCCCTGCCCCCTCCCACTCCCGCCACCGCCACCGCCCCCACCGCACCACCGCCCCCACCGCCCCCACCGCCCCACCGCCCCCACAGCACCACCGCCCCCCACCGCCCCCACCGCCCCCACGGCCCCCACCGCCCCTCCCGCCGTCACGTCCCCTCCGTCCCCTCCCCCACCGCCCCTGCTCCTGCCAAGCGACCATCACCGCCACCCCCACATCGTAATCCGCCTCCGCCGCCCCTGCCCCCTCCCACTCCCGCCACCGCCACCGCCACCGCCAGCAGCGCCTCCGCCGCGCGATCTGGATCCCTGCGCCGCCCGCGGGGCCGCGCGCCGCCCGCGCCGGACACATGTTCTAAGCAGCGCGCTTTTATGGCGGCTCTGAAAAATAGAGCGCGCAGCTCGGTAATTGGTTGTAAAACGCGGCCATTTATTGGAGGCGTCGGTGCAGGCGCTACACGGGCGAGCGGCTGTCCCGCCCCGCCCCCGCCCCCGCCTCCGTCGCCTCCGCCCCCGCCCTTGCACGCCCCGCGGCCTACAAGCCAACAACAAACAGAGGGCGGCCTTGGAATGCAAGGGGCAGCGCTCCGTATGCGATTCGGTCGCGGCCGCATTTGCCTGCAGTGGGATATGGGTGGGATGTGGCACGAGAGGGTGGACCTGATAGTATGAAAAGGCGTTGGAGCCATGACGCTTTGTTAAGGCAGGAGGTTTGAATGATATAATGATCCAATCGTGATACTAGTTGATTTATTAATATTGAGAATCATTGATGTTATAGTTCTCGCGATCAACTTATAATATTACACCAACATTATAGTAACAGGAATTCAATTAATTATTATTCAAAAATACAAATGAAGACTTCCCGGCAAAAACGTTGTAACCCTCACAATACAAAGCTAGCGACATACGACTTTCGTCCTCCATTATTTCAACGTTTATGCACCCGTGTGACTCGTGGCGAGATTAAAAAGGAGAAAAAGGGCGCTTAATGTTTCGTACATGCCTCACTTAGACCATACGCAACCGGGCAGCTAAAGGTACTGTTTACACCCGAATTAATGTTTTCTTATAAAGAATTTTGTATTTACACTGAATTTAAAAATATTAATTATTTCTTAATTTATATTTATTGATAACTTAAGCTACTTTACTTTTGAATAATTTACGTTGCTATTTTTAATACTTGATAAGTTTAATATTAAAAAATAAAATAAAAACTACAACTGTGAACTTGTGTCTGCCGCTTCTGGGGAGTTTGAAACGTCATTAGACCCCTGCCGTCGACAGTACGCTCCTTGCTCAGTAATATTGTTCACACCAGTCAGTTTCAAGAATATAATGTCTTTGCAACAGTGACTCCGTTTAAAGCAAAAAGATTAATTCGATTTTTGTTCTGTAATAAATGGAATATTCTTCTATTTTTACATCAAGATGTAATTACATAAAGCTATTGCCATAGAATTTCATTGACTCAAACTAATAATAGCGTATAAGAAATGAACACGTGAAAACGGCGAAAAAAAGAAAGATCGAGGAATGGAAAAGAAGTCAAACATACAACGCTAAATTATAAAAAAGAAAAGAGTGAAGATCAAAAAAGGGGCTATCAATATTCTATACATTCAAATAGAATGTAAAGGATTGGCGACAAGGGACTGAGAAGCAGTAAGGCGATATTAAAATACGAAGGCACTGAGAGCGTTACAAAAGAAAAAGAACAGGAACAATGACGCATTCTTCCCCACGGCGGTAGCACGTTGAAAGAGAAGGTGAAAGCCCAGAAAGGCGGGAGTGCGGCCGCTTGAACGTGTGTGCGCCTCGTGGCAGCCTCGCTCGGCGTGGTCCCGAGCAGTGAGCTATGCGGCGGGCCGGGCGTGGGGCGGGGCGGGGGAAGGGGCGGGGGCGAGCGCGCGAGCAGGTGGGCCGGCGCGGCTCGGCAGCGCTGATTGCGCGCGCAATTAGGGGGAATTACCCACACGCCCCGCGGCGACCCACGGCCAGCGCCCCGACCGACCCGCTGCGAACGCGAGACGCCCGATTTAGCGGACTGGACGGGGCGGCGGCGGCAGAGGTGGTGGCGACGGCGAGGGGCGGTGGGGACGGTGGGGGCGGAGGGGACGGTGGGGGCGGGGGCCGAGGCGGCCGGGGCCGGCGGCGGGGGCGGTGGTGGGGGCGGCGGCGACGGCTGCGGCGGCGTGGGCGGCGGCGTGGGCGGCGGCGGGGGCGGCGGCGTGGGCGGCGGCGTGGCGGCGGCGTGGGCGGTAGGGTTACGGCGGAGGCGGCGGCGAAGGCGGCGGCGGAGGCGGCGGCGGAGGCGGCGGCATACGCCCACTCGACGGCGGATGTGGTGAAGATAGAGGGAAACTGCGGATTTGTAATACACTAGAGTTAGATATGAATAGTTAGATATGGATAGATTAATTATTTTGTGTGGCCGGGAGCGTCAAATTATACGGTCATTATTCTCGTGGGTATAGTGCACGTTACATCGCCGGAGGTGGTGGTGTTCCTCGTCGATGGAATGTGAGATCCACCACCGACCTCAACTACGGATTGTGAACGATTTCCCTCTTCAGGTATCCGCCCCGCCGGCACAAACTGTAACCTCCCGACTGGTCCCCTGACTTGTACGGCAGGGTAGTGCATGTAAATGAAGGTGCGTGTGTGCGTAAAAGAAGAGGAGGGATGAAGGAAGAGAATTGCACGCGATTCGTCACCTATTTGATAAGCTGCTTCGACATTGGCCTGGTGTTGATGGGAGAAATTATATACTATATAGCACCGTATTGAGCAGCAGCTTGGCGCTGGTATTCTCCTCTAAACAGTGGATGATTTTGGCCCAACTATGCAGTTCGTGTCAAAAATCCGCCACCAACCAAATTCAAACCTTAGGACAGGGCTGTCCAACTTAGAAGGGCTTATGGGCCACATATCAAATTATAGTTAAGACGCGGGTCGCACCTTAATTTAAGATCGTTTTTTACCCTAACTACTAACATTATACTGAAACATATATTAAATACGAATTTTATTCAACATACTTAATGATTAATGTACATAGAATGAGAAAATTAGTATATAATTAAATAAAAAGAAGATGAAGTGTGTAATTGTATTGTATTTGGTTGGTATAATAACATTTTTTAAAGCACTGGCGGGCCGTAAAAAAAGATCGGCAGGCCGCCAGTTGGAAAGCCCTGTCCTAGGACCATCCGGTCAATGTCACTGCAGTGGCAACGGACATATTATTTCTGAGTAATTTCAGTCGGTTTAGTATGGAAGTGTTGTTTCAGGATATTCAAAGTGTTCGTTAGGAATTGCACACGCACTACTAGTGATTATGGTAGGTATGGCTATTCACATAGAAGTGCAGTTTGGGGGAAAATATGCAGTGTTGTAGTCGTGACGACAGCAAACGTAGGCAGGCGCAGGTAATATTGGTGGTTGGTGGAGTAGATGGTAAAACTGTAGGGAAACTTACTTAAATGCGATGTGGATGGTGGACAACGAATAAGACAAAATCCTGTTTTTTGCCTGTAATTTGCAGGCCAGAATACATCGAACGATTGCCATGTTCGTGGTGGAGAGGATGCATTAGACAGTAAGGTGGGTTGCTGGAAGGCTATGACACTGAAGTTGTACAAATTCAAAAAGTTGGAGGCGAGGTGGCGTCTACGGTGTTTTAGAGTAAGCGAGAAAAGAACTTCAACTTTAATGTATTATGTTTAAAACAATATCTTGGATGCTTCCAATAGTCTAGTTACAAAGATATTGGTTTATCATCACGCGATTTCCAGACCAGTTTTAGTACAAGCAAAGCTTAACAAAGGCAATTTTGTGGCTACCACGGTGAGGCGAGATTTTGTGATGGATTCCGGATTTTAAAGAGAACAGAGGAAGTGACTGTCGATAACGGTATCAGCGGGAATAACAAGGTACAGGAGACAAAAAACAACTACAGAATGCGAGAGTTATGACATTGAACACTCAGGTAAGGCCAAAATATGGGTATGATTAAGCATTGACAACCAGACAATTGAGGTCAAAGTTATGATGAAGAAACTTCTAGTACCTTCAAGAACGTATTGTTCGGTACTGGTGGTGTAGACATGAGTTTCCTGGTGATTCAGGGCAACTTACGTGCGATTTATTTATGAAATGGAATGTTCTAGCTACGGCTGTTATCTATGCCATGTTTTTTAGTAATATATGTAGCTAATTTACAATAGTGAGTTTCTCTCTCTGGTCAATAAAGGAATGCAGAGAGAAAGTATTACTTGTTCCTTTGAAAAAGATATTTGGAATGATATGTTATTGTTCATTATTTTCTTCTGGAGATTATCTGTGACAAGAAGTTATGTTCAGATTTAATCAAACGAATTCCAAAATTAAAAGCGACATTAGGTATTGAACAGTAATTTAACGGTAAAATTATTCAGGTCAGATATATTTTTCAGACACCTGCGTCAGTGTGGACTGCCTTGGTAGGAACCTTGCACCATTAGTGATACTGAGATATCGAATTTGATTTGCATCTTACTGTGTGTAATAGTTTGCCTCGAGACACATACGCAATATATTTTCATAATTCAGTGCTACTTTTAATGGTCAGTTTTCTTTCGTAATTATAAAAGGATTTCAAAATCATTAATCTTACAAAAATTTGGTTTAAACTTTGACAATTCGAAACAAATTATTAATTCTAAAATGAATGCCAGCCTGTTCTTGTAAAACCGTGAATCAATATCAATAATCAAAAATATTGTAGAATTAAAAAAATAAAAGTAATATTATGGAAATATATTATTACATCGAGTAATTATATAGTAGAACGAAATCTCTCGAAAAGTAATCCGTTTGATTATATTTAACAGAATAGTGCAGAATATACAGAAATTATATTTAACAGAATACACTCCTCATTAATAACAACTACGCAACTTTCTTATAGGCAAATACATACCAGTTACTTTTATCCATTTATCACTGTCTCTAGTACTGTGCAGCGTAATGTAATCAGTAGACGGTGGGTTTTGATGACCTAAAACATTGCAAAAACCGATCACTAAAATGCGTTTAAAATGTTTTTAAAATGCACTAAAAGCGAAGAAGCATGACGTAAAAATTGTGATCAGAATCAGTCCGGATAAACAACTTAAGCTGTTGGATGTGTTACTAATGTAATCGAGGCTTCTTCTATTCGTTTCAGGAGCTTGAAAACTTTGTTCTGACTGTTCTTTACCAGGAAACCTGTCTTTGTTTATCCCGAATTCGGCTGAACAGACAAGGCGTCGATAGGTGTCACAGGAACCTGAGATTACTTACAACTGCTGAATTTCTGAGCAAAGAAGTCGAATAGGCTACTTAGGAATTCTGTGAAGAACATTTGTTGCATTTTCTAAATATTATTTGAAGCTGGTATCATTAAAATGATATTAAAATCGATTAAATTCGCGAAAATGCATTAAAATGAGGAAAAAATGTCGGAATCCACGAAAAAAGCAAAAACTTCATATAAAAATTGGTCATTTCCTTATGTCATAATATGAAATAATAATCAATATTAAAAGACATCGTTCTAAAGTGAAAAAAAATGACATTTCTTTAAAATCCGCTCCGTAGTGATCAGTGCTTCATTCCAGAAACATAGCTGTCCACAAAATCTGGCCAACGATCAGTAATTGAATTGGACCAAAGTGAAGTAAGAATATTTTTTTTGATATATTGAGCGGTTTTGTTTTACACTTGTTCTGTTGAGAATAATCAACGTTTCTACGAAGAAATCTTACGTCTGAGGACTGTGATCATTTTACATCATCAGTCTTTCTCACTTCCCAATATCCATTTCAGTTTACCCCCAAAGACTTCTGAAGTTAACTTTTAAAGAATGGATTATCAATTATCATAATTATTTTTTTGCATTAACCACTTTTAAAAGAAAGGTTGGTGGCATCGACTCCCTTCAAATTTTACTTTCCCGCATACACACGTACGAAATATGTGAAGTAATATACGTACGCACAGGGAAAGTTCTGTAATACTGCGGGAAATCGATTTCGAGATTTCAACAGAAATACACGTTTTGGGGGTCCCCTGATACCGAAAAAGTGGTTATTTTCAAAACGTTCATCTGTCAGTCTGGTGTATATAGACAACACTAGCGTAGGATTTTTTTCAAATTGAAGAAACCACTGTCCATCTAACCTGAGTCGAAGCTCTGCGATTTTGAAAAAAACATTCATTAATTTTTGGGGGAAATTTACATGAAGTCCCAGGGACATTTGAAATTTTCTCAAAAATGGCTCCAATTTTTTTCTTTAAATTTCTTGTAAGAATAGAGTTTAATACACTTTCAAAGGCGGCATAGGTCCGTTTTCTACGGTTAACTCTGAATTTTCGAAAATTGCAAAATTTTGAACATTTGCGGCGTCTTTCTGTAACTACAAAATTAAAGATAGAGATTTTTCCTTCAAATAAATTTGTTGTCCATAATTAGTCCTTTCGTTAAGATACTGTACATTTTTTTGAAAATTTTAGTAGTTTTCGCGCAATATTTGCAATTTTGCAATTTGTGCAATTTCAAAAAATTACCCAAACAAAAGATACTCAAGAACGGCTCCAATTTTTTTCTTTAAACTTTTGACAGAGATAGCTCCTAATGTACTTCATGAGATGACATAAACGCCATATTGTGCTATTCTTTTGTTGTTGTTTTTTTTCTTCAAAAATTACAAAAATGTATTTGTTTGAATTGTCTCTCGCGTCGTTACTATTTATATTAGTGACGATTCGTTAACATTATTGCCTTTACGAGTGTATGTGCTTTAAATGATGTTTAATATGGTTTCTTGAAAACGCAATAGTTTTCTGTGAAAACCCGCTCAAACGCCATTTTGTCAAAACCAGCACCAAGTTTTTTCTTCAAACTTTTTGTGCATTCATCCGTCATTTGCGCTCTTTGAGATGACGTGGGAATCATTTTTTTGTTTTTTTTAAATTACACAAATGTATTTTTTTTAATCTCTTACGCTGTTAATGTGCACATTTCCGGAAATTCAATAGTTTTCTGTAAAAAAGAGCTTCAAATTTCACATTTACAGTATTGTTTAAACATTATTTTCTTAAAAATGAATACAAAGTTTTCAAGGAAAATTGCCATTTAGGACGAGTTTTTACTCTTCTTTAATATTCTTAAAGTAATATTTAGGTTCTACAATTATGAAACTGAAAAATCGGGAAAAATGTATAAAAAAAAGTATTTTGAGCGGCGATAGATGGTATGTGTCAAGAGTACGTGGCACGTCCTAATAGCTAGGCCAGAGAAAAAAAAATAAAAATTAGTACGAGAAGGTATGTGCCGTTCTGTAGCACCACTAGTTGTTGATGTAAATTTATTTTCATTGCATTTCGATATTTCTCAAACATCAGACCCGTATGTAGCAGTACTTTGTATTAGGCAATTAGGCAATGCTGTTTTGTACTGCAAATGTTTATTTACACTCTCGGAAACATTTTTTTCTTTACCACTAATATAAATTGTCTACGTACAATATTACATTTCAATTCGATTTGATGGAAATAAACTCACAAAAGTAAAGAGGCATAGAACTACTAATAATACAAGTAGTAGTAATAATACAAGTTTGTAGTTATTTATGATACGAGTGGTAATAGTGACATTTTATTTTCCGACAAGTAAATATTGCGACATGAGGCTGAGAGCGTTTTTTCGTTATTGCATACTCAATACTCTCTGAACATTTGATCAACGTCTCGCTTTTATCACTAGTCCTAAAAATTGAACATTTAGCACACTGTACATGCTGTAAAAGAAACGGTTTTTACTAGCGACTTCCGAAAAAATAATGTAACGTGTGATGCCATTGATCTACTTTTCGATAGTTGTGTTATGTGCAGCAGAAGGAGCCGCGCTAGCGGTCACTGAGGTAGGCCCTTGCGAGACCTATGCAGCGAAGGCCGCGTGCGTGGCGTCGCGTCGCGTCGTCCCTCTGTCGTGACATTCCTGGCGTCGCGACGCGTCGCGCGTCGTCGGTCGTCTGCCGCGCCGCTGTCGCCGCACCTGCTCCTCGTTGTCGCTGTTTCAATATTTGCATCACGATCCTGTCATTACCCATTTAACGCATTCCAGGGCCCGCCCGTGAGGCGGCGGAGCTCCCCTGCGCCCGCGGCGGGCAGGGCGGACGGCGTGATGGGGCGGGGGTGGTGTGGAGGCGGAACGAGAGCGGGGGCGGGGGCGGGGGCGGGGGCGGAGCGGGGCCGCGGTGGGGGCCGGGTGGGTTCCAGATGAGCGTCGTGGCGGACGGGGCGGGTTGGGCGGGCGATGTGGCAGGCGATGTGGTGGGTGATGTGGTGGGCGATGTGGCAGGCGATGTGGTGGGTGATGTGGTGGGCGATGTGGCGGGCGACGTGGCGGACGATGTGGCGGATAATGTGGTGGGCGATGTGGCGGGCGGTGTGGCGGGCGGGGCAGGCGGGAGCGGGGCGGGTGCGTGGCGGGAGCGTGGCGGGAACGTGGCGGGAGCGGGGCGGGAGCTTGGTGGGAGCGTGTCGGGAGCGTGTCGGGAGCGTGTCGGGAGCGTAGCGGGAGCGGGGCGGCAGCGGAGAGGGCGCCGTGGCCTGGGCGTGGCGTAAGCGGTGCGGTCGCGGTGGGGATAAACGCCACCCGCGGCACTGCAAGCGACACGCGCCGGCACGCGAGTGCTGGGGCCACACGGAGAGCCGACCGGAGGGCGAAGGGGTAGTGGATGAGCTGGACAGGCGCAGAACAGTTAACGATTTGGGGCAGGGCTTCCTTTCTTCATTCTCATCACAACTAGAAAATATAGAACCGTCGTATTGTATATAATTAATCATTAAAATAACGATTATAGAATTGCATTAAATAAATATTAATTCAATCCATTAATTCTCCAATAAACTATTAGAAGTTTAAGGGTACTTAATATTTAGGGTGCTTCGCAATTGTTATGTGAAATATATAAGACATTTCTTGCGTTTTGGCAATCGCAGGAATGATTAGAAGTCAATAATATGTATTCCATTAAATGATATGGAATGATATTCCATTATGCAATAGTATTCCATTAAATGATTGCTTATGTTCCTTTTACACTCTTCCTTAAAAACAGTAGGACGCTTACAATAAAGAAGTGACGTAATTGCTGGCGAAAATGTCTTCCACCGCAGGGGACCGCGTTCGATCCACGGCTTATCCAAGTATTGGACAAAGCGAGCACGTTTTCTCGGGGTTCTCTGCCTCAAGTGTTTCCCTGCTTCTCGTTCTACTCTTTCTCCATCCCATTCGGCTCTTTATCATTGTTGCGATCATTAGTCATGGTCCTCAATTACCTCAGCAGTTGATGGGCTCTGAACCTAAATAAATAAACTATGACGTTTTCCCTCTAAATGTGATAAACCTTGGAGATTATTTTCTCACAACCAGTCCCACTTCAGATTTCTCGGATCAGTCACTGGCTTGCAGGTGTTGTAAGGAAAACGGATAATCAGCGCAACATTATTTCCATGGGCAGAAAAGCAAGTTTTAATTAAATAATAATTAAAAATATTGTAGATAAATTAATAATTAATACTTAATAAGTAAACAATTTCTTAAATGGTTATTAGCGTTTTAGGTATAAAAAAGTTCTGAAGTAATAGCTAAATCTCATTGTATTTCACATGGGAACAAATTATCGTTGTTTAAAAATGAAAATGATAACACAATGATAATGAATGATAGTTTTGTCATATTTCACGGCCGTCATGATTATGTTGTCTTCGTTGGCCAATGAAAATTTTCTACATACATTCATAATTTGTAACACAAGAGTCACGAAAAAACAGCCACATAGTGTGCCAAGTAAAAGTTGTATTGTTGTAAAAGTTAAAAAAGTATATGGTCAATTAAGAGATATTTTTCTTAGGATTTCAAAATAACACCGGGCATGAAAATTATCCAAAATTACAGAATTATCACAACCCGCAAGAGAATGAACAGCTGCAGTATTAAATTCAACGAAACACTTAAAGCAATTTGTCTCAAAATCTGTAAGAATATAAACAAAAAAACCGCAGGAAAAAGCCGCAAATTCCTCCAGAGATGTGTAGGCGTCCGGAATGAAAGAAAACGTGGCTGCTGCTGCTGATGACAGATGCAGCGGCAATCGCGTAGACGCGCAAACGAGGGGTCGGAGGGCTGGGAAAGGCGTGGAGGTGCGAACGCCACAAAAACGTCGGTGGAGCGCGCTCTGTCATCAGCGCAATCGTCTCGTTGTCGCCGCCACCTCCGCTGTCACGAGCGCGCTAAATTCTTACGGGGGATACGTGCCTCGAAGAAACGGACGACGCGTAACGCAAGGTCTTGCCAGAGAAAAAACCGGCACCTCAAAGTAAATTACACCTTCTTTGACAAAAAGAGAGTGCTACTCTTGTTAATGTGTTTACCATTACTTCTTTACTTCACGCGAAGAAAGAAAAGCTAGAGCTCTAATTAGATTTTGTTTCTGTTGATATTTTCTTTTTTTCTTAGATCCATTGTTCTTTGTATGGTGCGTAAAGACCGTTGAAAACTCGCCAAAATCTGAACAAAATTTACTATTGTAAATGTAGCATAATAAATTATAGTATTTTACTATTGGTAGGCTGAGATGTAAGATTGTGTAAATTGTCGCATTTAATGAAAATATTTTAGTGAAAGTGAGGAGTACGGAAACAAAAAAGAAAGGAAGTCAAAGATAATAGTTAAGTCGTTTCTATTCATGCACTTATTGTTTTATTATGTGGGTATGAGATGCGTACATTTTTTCCTAATGCAAACATTGCACAATGTTAACATTGATGGACACGGATCACGGAATACAATTCGCCATATCAATCAAGCTTACTCCAGAACGTTGTTATAGAAGCAGCAATTTATTAGAGCAAAATAATTTTTATTAACAAAAACGTTTGTAGGTGTAGAAAGTGGGTACTATTTAATAGTTTATTGCTGATGGAATGTTGGTCAGGTTGAATAACCCAGCTGTTATTTAATGAGTAGTCTCCATCGTAGCATGTGTATTATTAGCAATTTATGTAGACGATCAAGTGAATTACAAAACATGAAGTTGTTGTTGGTGATATTCTATAATTTCCGGGCTCTCAGAAACCTGCCCATTGACCCATCTCCAACATGGGATGTCTTGTTAGACATTTTCTAATTGGCGCCCAACGATACGAACTTCCTTGACTCCGAATATTTGCAGACAGGTATCGATCTAATAACGGTCTCAATTATTTTTTGTGTTAGTTGTAACGCTTGTTAGTTGAACATAGAAGATATATGATTAGGGCGGGAATAAGCGTTTAATTGTCGCGAGTACTTACTCTAGTTTTGCATAGCAGAAGCGTGACACAACTTACTGAATTTTCGACCCTTCAAAAATTCACTGCTATCTACCTGGTTGGAACCGGCAAACTCAGGTGTTAGGGCATGAAAGCAAACCCTATTACGATAGATCTGTTAAAATAAAAATGTTATCACATTAAATAATCTACTAATACTTTAATAAAATATCAACTCAAAAGTACCAACTAATATTTTTCCTTATACTAACAAGCAAATTACCTTCATAACTCTCACTTGTTATAAGAGGGATGGGAAATTTGACAATTTTAAACTAACACTCGCTCGCAGAATGATTGATGTAGCCAAAATAAGGTAATATGCCAGCTTGGTGTGAGTAAAAGATTCGTAGAAATATTCCTTGTTTGGGGCATGCTTGAGTTTCCAAACCTTTCTCGAAATAAATCAATTCATTCTAAGAGAAAATTTTATTGCTGAATAGATTGATATTTTGGAAAAGTGTTTTTCCTTGCAAATATCTTTTGGTAGGTCTTGGGAAATATTCATTTCCTAAATCAGGTACTATTTCAACTATTTATTTTGACAGCTCTCGTGCAGCAGATAGGCCACTGACATGTAATTAAAGACAAGAGTGTACATGCATCTAGGACGTTTTTTATGGGATAAAACTGCAAATATCCAATGGGTTAGAGACTATTCTACAATGTAGAACTTTAAATAAGGCGAATCAGAGTGCGTGAGCAACGCAAGGTGTCGGCGTACATGTTATTAGGAAACCGCCAGCGACGGAGGCCTCAAAATGTCGTCGAAGAGGACAGACAAATGTATTCCTCCGACACACGCAATGTCACTCAAAGCGGCACGCGAGCAACTGTGGACGCATTAAAAAAATTAAAAAAAATAAATAAAGAGCCCGCCGGGGCGACAGCAGCGGCGGCGGCGGCCGCTGTCATCATAAGCGGCATCGCCTCCCCGGGCGCATGCGCACTTCAAATAACACTTGCAAGCGACGCGGCGCCTTTCCTGGTGGCAACGACAAGTGCGTGACGAGTTCAAGTTCTTTGGATGTCGCTGCCCGGCAGAAATTGCCAAAATTTTCCTTATCCGCAAGCGTTCAATGTGTTTGGAGAATTTGAAACGAGTATTGTGCTTGGTTCCTCGGGTTTTGAACGATTACTCTTCAAAATATGGATTTAGCACTGCGCTGAGACTGGGCTTGATTTATTCTGTATTTTATTTTATTCCATCAATGCTCTTTAATACTGATTTGTTCACCCTTCGCCGATTGGCGCGTTGCTGGAGATTTTTGAGTTGTCACTAAAGGCTCTCTGCATTGTCTTTTTGAATTCCGTATTAACTGCTAGGCAACGCTGAGATAATGGTCTCACAGTATTTAACTTAAATATCGTGAAATGAACTTCAATGAAAAAATTAACAAAAGAAGCTAAAGATCTATAAAAATTAGAAAACAGCTCTTTTTTTCTTCGTATGACGCTTTAGTTTTGTTTTCCAAAAGTTGATACTGGAGATTTTTCAGGACTTGGCTGTTGATATTTTTTATAGACTTTGGCCAATGAAGTTCTATTTGATGGATAATAAACAGTCTATAAACTGCTACTTTAGAGGCGAATGTACAAAATATATCTTATTATAAATAATTCGCTGATATTGCCGAACTGCAATAAATTCGCACTTAAGATTACGATATTCATATTGCTGAAAATGCAAAAGGCATTTTCACAATATATTTTATATCAAAACGACTTTCTGGAGGTAGAAGAGTCAATTAGTTTGTGTGAAGAAGTATTATGTGAAACTATAGATTCCATTTCTCCGATATTTCAACCTAAGTATCAATTGAGAAAGGTGAGAGAACACATCAATTTGATGGCACCAGGAGAAACCAGAAATATCGCGATCCCGTGCGGGGTTCTTGATATGAACTGGAATACTCCTAACACGATGCCGCTTCTTGATTCATTGAGACAAAAACTTATCTCATATTTACAACCTTGAGTAAGACATTTTAAAACAACCATGAATCTTTACCACTTCTTTCGTTCTACTTAAATACACTTTTGGAGATTGTATTTCTCTTCCAGAAAGCTTTGTGCCCTTAATTATCGAAAGAAACTCCGAATTAGCCAAGATATACGAAGTTGCCGCGGCTGGGGCCTAAAAACCTCTGAACGCCGCACAGTGGTCGAAAGTACCATACCGAACGGAGAAAGAGAAGAAATCCTAAAGGCGAAATCCCGAAGTCTCCAAGTTCTGGAAGAGAACAGATACAGTTCTTCCTGGTCTAATATAATATTTGATAATTTGGGAAGGTAATTTTCCCAATTACTGGAGACAAAATGTTACTTATCGAATTAGACTACTCTTGGAATAACATCTTTTTCAAAGTTAACTTCAAAAATTTTGAAAATTTATTCAAGATTTTTAGGACATTAGTGATTCCCGTAGACCGGATCGTCCATTGGTCGGCCATTAGCCTGTATTAACTTGGAATATAGTTAAGTGACTAAACGTTTACAAACGAGTGTTGCATTTCATTTGTGTCGAGATTTCTGAAATTTTACCCAACCCTTATCTCCGAACAGTGAAAATACTACCTGCTGTACAATACCCACTCACTTTATAAAATAAAATATAAAATCTTTCTGGAAATTATTTATTTCGATTTTGTTGTTTTTCTTGTCCAATTGTATACAACAAACGATCCAATTGAATAATGACATTTTTATAATAATTATATATGTCCAAATACATGCATTGAATCCATAAAATAGTTAAACGTAGTGTAGAGACAAGAAAATATTCCACAATAATGTTCAATTTATTTGAAAAATCCTTGGCATAGAATAATTTTTGCAAGTTTAAAGTACTTTCCACTTAAGTTGAAATCAGCCGCTGAGAACTTGGAACAATCAGCACTCGTGTTATAAACAATGTTGCTTGGAATGGGGAGGAAAACAATAGATACAGCACGATGGTGAAGCGTAGTTTATGAGAGATGAGATTTTGAGTACAGAATTTGTTTTAGCAATAGTATGAATGAATGTATATCCAATAGAAACAATACAAAATTATTGAACCAGCCATTTTTAAATATGAAGTGTCCGTAAAAAGGTAGAAGGCGATTCTCGTTTAAGATGTGGCGTTGTGAAGTCGAAAAGAAAGTAAAGCTCAATAAGTAGGAAGATCAATGCGGTGATATAAAAACTTATGAAATGTTTAAAAAATTACCGTATTAAAATTTTTAAAGGTATGGCATGGATGAATTATTTCCATTTGTTGTCCCGTGTTTCTTGTCTTACATTTTTAATTTACATTTTTACACGTCTTAATTAAATCGTGTATTCATTTATAAGGGAAGATCGTTGACTCACATGATTATAAAATTTTTACGATCCACATAAGAGATAAACCAGCAATTAACTGGAGGTGTGAGAGATCATTTTATGGATTACAGAACAAAACAGTAAAAGTAAAGAAAAGATAGAGTGGTCGCAACATTTAGAAAACAAAGCATTGATTCCAGGATTAAGTCATCTCTCGTCGACTGTTGCACTGTGCGGATTGCTCCGCATCGTGCAGCTCAGCTAGCGCCTATCAGTGAAATTTCCTTTACTTAGGTTCTTGCGCTGACCGCAGAGGTGTTCGCACTACTGCGCAACAAGTGTCAACTAGTGTTTAGGCCCAACTTACTCAGTGCAGTGGTGAATTGTACTCGCGTTCAGAAGCTAGTCACAGTGCTACATAGTGCTCAAATACAAAGCCCCCTAGGGAGGCACCCTGACCCAGATGCCCCTGCAGTGTATCAACATCAACTCTTCCACGAGTCAACCGTCAACAGCAGCGCTCAAGCACTAAGATCAGACCCGAGAAAACGTAGTCTCAGCAACCTCCAGGTAAACGGCGTCAAACGCAATTCTAATTTTCCCTTCTGCGAAATGGTACCAATCAAGAACAGATTTGCCCCGTTCGGGCATGAGACATGAAGATTGCGAGGAAAATTCCCAACTTTCGAACGACCCTAATGAATCTACGAACAAAAAGCCACCCCAATGTTTAGTCACAAAATAACAAACTATAAAGAACTTGTCAATAAGTTAATATCGGAGATTGGAGATAACTTTACCACCTAAAGAAAAGGAAAATCAAGTAAAACAAAGTTTTAACTCAATAGATTTTTTCAGAAAAACTATTCACTTTCTCGACCAGAATAACTGCCAGTATCACACAATCAGAAACCCATTAGTCAATAACTTTCGTACAGTAAACACCGGAGTGCCGATTGATTACGAAGGCGAAATTGCTGCAGAATTTAACAAGGCAAATATATAGAATACCAAAGGAACCCATATCCTAAGATTTAATAAATATCCAATGCAATTATGTGCAGTCTTAGTGAATAACAGGTCAACCTTTGAAAATCTGTGACATCAAACTCTTACATCAGACGCCGTAATTTATTCGTTGTGAGATTCAAAAGATGTCAGGACTTCGGACATACGAAAAATTGTTGGGCTAATTGTAAGCTCCCATATGAGTAGGATGCGTTAAATCCCATGTACCGGGGAAAAGCAACTTAAACCCCCAACTTTACCCCATCTCCGTAAATTGTAATGAAGCTCATTTAGCGTCATCATGCAACTGAATTTTTCCAATAGAGGTAGGGAACATTCATGAAAAGAAGTTTATCTACCTTCATTTACAGGCAGCTATTGTCCGAATAATATTTCTGTCTACTGGACAGCTAGCGACTGACAGGAGAGAGGGATTTCATTATCCAATCAGAGGCTTTAAACTGTAACGAGATCAAAAGAGTTGCCGATTTTTATTTTTTAAAAATTGCAGTTCAAAGCTACTGAAATTTGAAGAGCGTATTACTTGTTTGGTTATGCGTTTTTTCATTTGCATTTTGTGCATTTCCTTTAGAAAACGCGTCTAGCTATCGTTATTTTTCATCTGCTTTGCGCATGTCGTGCGAAAATGTTACGTTATTCCTTTAATAATTAATAAGTTATTCCATTATTGTAATTAGTGTTAGGGACCACGATAAAGTACTTTATGAAATAAGTTTCATTATTGCCATTCGTTATTTTGCTATTAATACAAAAAGTAGGACGTGCTTGTCTAAATCCTGATCTGATGCTAGAACGACCCCGCGACCACGTGTCTGTGTCTGCCGCCCGAGTAAGGGACAACATTGCTCTATCTCACACTCACCTATCAAGCAATATTCGGACAATAAGAAACCACCTCCTCCCCTCGCTTTCACTACCCTCTAGTGCCAACAATCCTATCTAAGAACCCACCCCAACAATACTTTATTCCTCCGCTTCTCCGACACCCTCCTCTTCCTCAACAATGCATTATTTCAATAATGGAATCCACAATATATCCATTACGGATATTTCGGAAATACTCCTTACAAACAATATCCATTAACTAATTCTGCCCTCCCTCTTTCTCCCTTCCTCATAGCACCTCCCTTCATCCAGATATAATCTCAGAAATAATAAACCATGTAATCAAAATATTCATTTCCATAATCAACCAAGTCATCCAAATAGCTCTAGCGTCGAACTCACTTTTATCTTATATCAGTAACACCCAAAATAATCAATGTCTCACGCCAAATTTACTTCTCTCACTCTTCTAAACTGATCTAAACGAAATCATCTCAAAAAAAATTTTATGAAATATATACTAAATAACTATAACACAAACATTGCTTTAATTACAGGAACGCGCTTAAGGTCCAAAGATAAACTTAATCTCTCTGGTTACCTGACTTAGAGCTCCGAATGACCTCTTCGAAGCGCGGCCGGAGAAGTAGCAACTTCGACCCGACCCTCTGCCACCGTTTATCACCCCCGGCCTTGAAAATATAACAAGAGCGTTTCGCGAGTCACGTGCTACTCTAATCAAATTAATTGCTGTATGTAATCCTCCTAACATTCCCCTAAAGCAAACCCACATAAACACTCTGTTCTTAAACTCGACTACTGCGATAGGCTCAACGAAAAACATAAATCAAAGAGGCGCAGATGTTGCACCCGGAATGGAAAATCACTCCTCAGATATGCTACCAGCTGTAATTTAATTATTTCCATTCCCCTTCAATCCTCACATTATCCGCATACTCGTCGCATTCCTCCGGATATTCAAGATATTGCGGTATGCAAAAACGTTTCCAAACCGTCACTCCAAACTGTTCTAACATAATCAATACTGATACTTCTCTCTTGTGATGCTAATCTCGTAGTATCTATTCATCTCAACCCACATATCAGGGGTTGCTGCAAAGACAACAGTGATGCGGACTCGGATGTAACAGGTTGAGGTATGTTACAAAACACGGCTAACTACTCAGCAGGTGCATCGAAACTTACAGAAATAGCATTGGACACAAAAAACATTGATTCGTGAGTACCGACCGGTCTCGGCCAGCAGCGCTTCTCGGCTCGTGCGTGCGCGGAGGTCGGTCCGCCTCCCGTGCTCCGGCCACCTCGGACTCACCGCGCAGCTCCGCACGACAGAATCCACGGAAAACTACTTACATGTGCAGCCGGCCGCTAGAATTCTCCTCCAAACAGAGTATTCGACTCAGCTATGAAGCCTAACTAAACTAGTGTCGAACCCTGGTCTCGAACCCTGGTCTCGAACCCTGGTCTCGAACCCTGGTCTCGAACCCTGGTCTCGAACCCTGGTCTCGAACCCTGGTCTCGAACCCTGGTCTCGAACCCTGGTCTCGAACCCTGGTCTCGAACCCTGGTCTCGAACCCTGGTCTCGAACCCTGGTCTCGAACCCTGGTCTCGAACCCTGGACTCGAACCCTGGACTCGAACCCTAGTCTCCAACCCTAGTCTCCAACCCACTGCAAAAACAACAGTAACGCTGCCATTGAGGTAATTCAGCGTGTTACATAACACGATTTTCTTCTCAACAGCTGCATCGAAACTTGCAGAGATGGCATTGAAAACAAAAAAAAATTGATTCGAGAGTATCTACCGACCTCTTCCAGCGGTGCTTCTTGGCGCGTGCGTGCGCGGAGGTCGGTCCGCCTCCCGTGCTCCGGCGGGCCCCGCACCGCCTCGTCCTCGCCGCGCGGCTCCGCACGAGCCTGCAGCCACTCAGCGTTTTTTTGCGCGGGACGCGTCTCCGGGCGTTCCCGAGTTTACAGCCGGTTCCCCAAATTAAACGGCCACTAAAATCCTGCATAAATTTGTAAACAGCTGTAGCGGCGTCGGCGTTGGCTGTGGCGCCCGCCGGGGGGACGCGGGGTTGCGGGGCAGCGGTGGCGCCATCGGGGACGGAGACGCGAACGACACAGGAAGCAGTGAGAGTGACAGTGTTGTACGCTCGTGTTTTGTGGAGTCCGGCTGGAGACCAGACCCCATCTTCTTTACCAACTCAATTGTATTAAGGATTTTTGTATTTGTATTTAACTATTATATATTCCGTAAAGGGCATTGGGCATCAGGGCCGTTAGATCTCGGGGTTCCTAGTCGGTCATCCAACCAGGAACCCGCGATTTCTCGAATTTGCTTAACCTTCGTGACTTCACTTAGTTAAGGAATTTGGCTAGTGATGCCGGTTTCGCGGTTGTGGCCTTCCAGTAGAACCATTCCAAAATTCGCCTGGATGACCGAGAGAAACCACGGTCAGGACTGACACGGGTTTGGACCTGGGCCTCCCGAATGCGAAGTCAGCGCGCTACGCCCTGAGCCACTTCGCTCGGTGTATTAAGAATAAAATATGCCAAAAATTGTTGCTGACAACACTTAGTAACAAAAATATTTCGTAAAAAAAAAATCAAAATATTTGGTTCGACAAACCAGTAAGAGAGTTGATTTAATGCTGCTAGCTTTCAAACTTCTCACTCCTCTTGAATCTAGCGAACTGAGGGCAAGAAAACATGTTCTATTTGTAGAAACGCGTATTGGACGCCTGACTCTCGGTGGAGAAATGGTGGAGGTTTTGATCTTATGGCTTTTTCTCATTTTGGGATTTTTTTAAAAATCTACTTGATAGATTAGCTACATAGTAAATAGAACTCTAGCTTTTTGGACGGTTGAAACCCCCGTCGCTCTGCACAGATTTGTGGTGTACAAAGCGTGTTATCAGCTTCATTCCATGGGGTTTTTGCCAATTCTACATCATCTTTTGCATCACACTCATCACAATTCACATCTCACCAAATTGTGCTTCGCACAAAGTGTAGACTCAATGTGAATTGATGAATTCAAACTTAACGTTCATTCTATCACATGAACTAGAAACTATGTACTTTTATGAATGATTATTCTCCTGTTGTGCCCTCTGACGTTATCGGCTTAATAATCTGTAAGATCAAATGGACACTCAGACGATTTACAGAAGAGTTGTCTATTTGTAATACGTGTTATCATTTAGTTACATTATTGATAATTCAAGATGCATTCATCTGCGAAGTTTTTGAACTTAACTGCATTCCAACTAGACTCATTCAAATTAATATTAAATCCAACATCTTATAGATTTCTCACCAGTGGCAACAAATAGTGTTACCGGCCTGTACACAAACCCTTCAAAAGTCGTAGAAGTAATAATTGCCAAGAAGAGGAAAACGAGAATAAACCTTTTATTCCTGGTTGGGCTTTTTCGCATGCGCTGCGCACGCGTGCTCGCAGCATCTGCGCAGCGGCACGCGCAGCACGACACGACACGACACGTGGCGGCGTGGTCGCGATGGAATGTTGCCGTTAACGGCCGGACGCCCAATCTCCCGCAGAGATACTTGGCTTGGTAATGTGACGAGGTTATCGCCGTCGTTGGGAAATTGAAGGGTAATTTCTGGAGGAGCTGCGCTAATTATGTTGTTAGGGAAATGCGTTGAACGCACGAGTGGATTGTGCGTGGGACACAGTCGGTGTCGTGGCCAAAGAGCTTCAAGTCATCCCGACCACTTACTTTGGGAGGAGCTGCCAAAAAATCGAGTTCCGAATACGACCATGTCTCAATGGACAACTCGATATAACTTGCTAATCTGCATTAATAGACTCGATAATTTTCTTTAACGTTCGTTTAAATGCAATTTTACTCTAAAATAGAGAATTAACGCTCCGATGTATGGAATTCACGTGAAATCTGTAAAAAAAATATAATACTTATCGTACTCGTAAAATCTGCAGAAACACACCTGCTTGCTGTTGAAGGGTAGCTCTTGATAAAGCGACTTTTACACGAGCTCTTGATAAAGTGATACAGATGGTTAGAAGGTTCTGGTAGAGAATTTATATAAATGAAGAATCCTAGGTTTTAGCTAAGAAAGTAGAAAAACAATATTTTTAGATTTACAATGTATTTTTTTGTTTTTGCCTCACATGAAGACGGACAAGTTTCAATGAACAAATATTTTAGGCGAATATGGGGAGAAGTACCTAACTATAGATGAAACGTCATAGCGATTTGTTGTGAATTTAGTATGTAATTCGTCGTTGTAAAAGGTCTAGATAAAGTTGGTCGTAAAAAATAATATCATTACGTAGCTGTAGACCATACATTAATTCATAATACGAATATTATGCCCGAATGCTGACTTTCTCATTCATATGAGGTTTAATAAGTTTTCTTAAATAATTTACACAGGTTCTAACTTATCAAAAGTTTTATTATCTTATTGTATGTATTGTATGTAAACATTTTTCAGATAATTTGTTTGCCGTCATCACATGAATATTTAAGTAGATGCCCTTGATCATACATTTTCATCTTGGATTCCTTTTCAAGAAATCACTTCATTGATTTAATTTTAATAAGTTCTAAAGTCTTTACCAGGAGAAATTGGAGTCATGGACTGACAATTGTTTAAAGTTGTTCAAACCTTAGAAGTATGTCGCTTCTCGACTATCCCCAAGTCCTCATTTCAGCAATTTACAGGATATTGTCGCGTTATGCATAAGTCATTATTTATGTAAATACATATTTACAATAATTTTACTTGCAAAACCTTATCTCAAATCGTAGCACTGACAAAAGCGATATGCTGACACATTCACTTATTTCCTAAAGATAGATAAATCTATACAAGACAGAGAACATATATTGACCTGTCAACACTTATTAAATACCAATGTATGTTCTGATAATTATTTCTAGACATCACTGACACGAGGCTGAGGATGGAGATTCAAACGATTTGATCGTATCTAGCCATTTAACGCAATCCCGCTTAACTAATCTCCAGTCGTTAATATATGCGTTCCACTTTTCTTATGATAACTGTATCTTGAACACTACGTGAAGGGTTTTAGATATGATCAGTAAGAAGCTAAAAACTTGATATGCTAGAAGTATTCTTTATACAGACTGAGCTTGGAAATCTTCGTATAAATAAAGATGAAATCATTAGGTTAAATAGAAAATTATACAAATTCTGAATAATCGATATAGAACTAATTTGAAAGTAGACTAGAACAACAGAGATTCATAGAGTTTAGGTGAAGATGTTCTTGTGAAAAATCAAACTTAAGATAATGAATATTTACTTGTATTTGTGTTTATTTTGTTCATTCAAATTTTCCACTTGTTTAATTAACATATGTTTATTGTTCAACAATATCTGTAATAATATTTACATATCATGCTGACCTTAATTCTAAGACCTAAAAAGCAAGTTGGTATAAAAAAGATAACTTATGTAATCTTATCCATCAACTTCACAAAATTCTTCAGATTATTTTAAAATATTCGTGAAAATTTGACAAGATTGTCAAGAAAGCAGGAAATAGAGAATGTCAAAATTTTGGATAAATTGATTCCTAAGGTAAGGTCGGCCTTCATAAGACACACATGTTTCAGAGACACTCTCTCATTGTTTATGCTGTATAAATAAACATGAATTCATTACCTTAACAGGAAATTACATCTACACGAAAGAAGATATCATAAACGTGCCGTGATGTAGAACTCAAACCGGAGAAGACCTCTTTCCTGAGGATTGTGCCTGGGGCATTACCGCGTGAAACGGTTCTAGCCTTTCCAAACGAGACGAGAACTGGCAGCGAGAGACTGCGCACGTCGTGAGTTGGGGCAGTGGAGATGGCGGAAGCAATGGCAGAGGTGGTGAGGGTGCCAGTGAGGAAATATTGGGAGGATGCTTCCGTAGGAGGTGGAGGGTCGTAGTAATGGTGACGGTGGCGGAACTAACAGTGAAGAAGTCGATGAGCAAAGATTGTGACTTTGGCCATGTTGATGGAGGTGGCTGCTTTTGCGACGGAGATTTCGGCAGCTGGGGAGGCAACGAGCTGTAGCGAAGGGGGCGGTGGCGGTTAGCTCGAAAGAGGGATGGAAATGGTGAGAGGAGTGATGGTGTAGTAGCTAAAGACGAAGTTGAAAACAGAGGCGGAGGTGGAGACAGAAGTGAAGGCGGAGGTGGAGATGGAGGCGGAAATGGAGTTGTAGGCAGAAGAGAAGGTAAAGGCGGAGGCGGAGGGAGAAACGGAGGTTGAGTTCAAAGAGGTGGTGAAAGTGGAGGTAGAGATAGAGGAGATATGGAGGAGGCGGAGGCAGAAGCAGGAGAGAGGTGGAGGCGAGAGGGAAGTGGGGGGCGGAGATGGCGGTAGAATTGGAGGTTGAGGTGAGTGCGGGAATGCAGGCGAGAGTAGAGATGGAAGCGGTATTGAAGGAGGTGGCGGTGGAGGTGGTGGTGGAGGCGGTGGCGAAGGTGAAGGGGAAGTGGATGCAGAGGCGGAGGAGGGGAAGGGAGGCGGATGCGGAGGCGTTGGTGTAGGAGGAGGTGGGGCTGGAGTAGAAACCAGAGGAGGTGGCTAAGTCACACGCAAAGGCGGAGGTGGCGAAGTGGGTGGAAGCAGGGGCCTGGCGAGGGGAGGCGCGGTGGAGGCGCGCTCCTGCGTCGGGTGCCGCGCTGCCCCGCGCCGCGGGCTGCAGGCCATGGCGTGCGCGCGCCTCGCCAGTTCCGTTAGCGGCTAACCACCGCCCCCGGGAACCGCCGCCCCCGCCCCCGCCCCCGCCCCCGCCACCGCCGCTGCACGCCGCCCCGGGCGCCGCGACGCGTGACCGAAGCCGCTGGACCACTGCCGCTGCGCCGATGTTGGCGTGCAGCCTCAGCCCGGCCCGTCCAAACCCGCCCACATGACTTTCCTCACTCCTTCGACCTGTGCTACGAAGCGCTGGTGTCGACTTGATTTCTTAGCTGTAGGAAATCCTTTCGTTTCTACTGCACTTGCTCGAAACACTATCTTTTCATTTTAGTTGTTGATAAAACTTGATTTATCAAGTACCCGCATACTCTAAAAATGTTCGTTCATTAATTGCAAAAATAATCTTTCTTCTAACTGCAATTTTTATAACTTAATATATTTTTAAAGTTTTTGACTAAATGCAAGGACTATCTTGATATAAAATAATTTTAAATAGAAGCATTGTTCTTTACTTCAACAAGCATTCTACTACACTCAACTGTACCACAAAACCTTCCACAGACATTCTTCTGTAATTCGAATATTTTCGTTTGTAGCTTCTCTCTGCCTTTTTATTCACTTTTTTAAAAGAACTATGAAGACTGTTCGTTCTAAGATAATATATTAAGCATGATTCCTCTATAATCCCAGTTTTCCAACCCACCATACAGCTGACCCAATTACATGATAAGATGGAAGACAAAGAGGCAAAAGAATGAGACTAGAGATGGATAAAATAGTATGTAAGTTTGAGGAACGAATTAGGAGTGGGAGGGGATTTGAGATTTTTATATCAAGTGTACTAGGAAATAGATAAGAACAAAAATACTAAGACATGTGATTGGAATAGGGAAAGTTTTTGGAATAATGAAGGTTATTCGTTGGAGGAGATGACAAGGTTAAGAGGAGAAAGGATTGACTTAAGTAAAAAATTGATTCAAAGGGACACAGGCCAGTTATTGCAGGAAGATTACGAAAAAATGAAATAACTCGTCTTCAAACAAATGGTATACAATTATTCAGTTGGGTGGTATTCCAAATTATTTAAAAGGGAAATGTGAGGGACGTGACAGACTAGGATAGCCAGATATAGGTTAGGAAATGAAACTAGTGTGAGTAGATATTTACTAAATAGTGAGAAAAAATGTAGGATCCGTAAGATGGAAGAGGAGGATGTAGAGAAATGCGGGTCTTTGAGGAAAGAAGAATGTGGGAATGTGGGAATGGTGGAATGGTATGCTCAGGGTAAGGGTGAGGTAGATATTACAGGGCAAAGGTGAAAGAATCAGTAATATAGAGAAAAACTGGAAAGTGCATAGTATGCAGTCTATTATTGTGCATTACTTGTATTGTAATGTACAATGTATTGTAATGAACTTGTATTGTAATGCATGTATTGTATACATTAATCAAATCCAACTTTTGTATATTTGCAAAGTTGTAAAAATAAATTCATTCATTCACTTAGCTTATCCCCTTTATTCATTTCTACGCCTTTATCGATGTCGCTGAACCACTGACATTACCAACTTTATCGCCATTCACTCCTTACTCTTATTTTGTCAGCACTGTATTAACCAATAGAAGCACTTTACTAGAATAGTTGTTTCTAGAGCCACTATCAATCAAGGGAAAAATATTTACGAACATTCTTAAATGTATAAAATAAATGTATTTTTCCATTAAAACTTTAAAAATCATTGTTGGGAATATTTTATAGTTTCAATTGTTTCTTCATTTATTATCAAGAAAATGTGTGCAGATGTTACTTCTATCCCATGCGCCATATCCAGTTTTTATTATTTTTTTACTAATAAATCAACCAATTACTTCAGTAATTCATGTTCACTCTGAACAAGCATTGTTCGGAGACTTAGAAGAACGTCGGCTGTAATGGTACAGTCGAGAAAATATGGAATAATGCGGTTTCTTTTTTGTAGAGTTGTATCCAATTGAAAAGATCATAAACTTCTTCAGAATGCTTCAGAATGCCTCACAAGTGTCATTAGCCTGCTTGCATCAATGTCTGTAGTGCAAATTAAGATTTGTCTTATTTTAAGAATTTAAGGATTTAAGTTGTCAACGCTGTACTTTCTTCAATAGAAACATTTTTATAAAGAAATTAAGCAATATAACTTTTCAAACACTAACAATTTCTCAGGATAATTTCAGATTTATAGTTCTTGACTAATTATACTAATTAAAATATTTTTTTCCAAATTGTAAGGGTTGATTGATTGTGATGAAGGCAAAACCGTTCCTCATATTTGTGGACTGTAAAAACGAACTGAAAAATATTGACAGACTACCTCGGTGTCTACCAGATTTTCATCAATAAAATTGTAACGAAACCCGATTTCTTACATTTTCCGAAATATCTTTCAGCTGGGTTTTTAAAATGTTTTAAGTGATGAAATTTCTGAAATTAATTTTCGCATACAATAAACCAATAATTGAGGTTTTGTTTAATTTAACAATGAAATTACTAATCATGGTTGAATTTCGTGGTTATATTCGGTTTTGAGTTTTCAAATATATATATCGCTGTGATGTTGTCTGTAATGTAAATAGTATTCCACAATACCTGATGTTCCTCCAATTGCTTTCATTCTATAGAAGACAGTTTTTAAGAAGGCAGGTTTTAATGTTCATGAATTAAAAAAAAATCTTTTGATTCGACAGTCGTTACCTCTAGGGTAATAGTTAATGTTAACAGGTATTGTCACGCGACGGCAAGGCTCCAAGGAAGAGGCCATTCCCCGTAGAGGATTACAGCCTATTCTCTTCAGGAAGATCACCCCTCCGTCTTTTTTGACCTGGTGGCTCGTACCGATCATCCAGTCTTCATTCTTGATACACGTTTGACCCACTCCTGCTTCTTTCTAACCAACCAGTCCCCTATCTTCTCTATCTCACACTCTTTCCTTAATCACTACTTATGTAGTCGAGCCTGGTTTTTCTGGTAAATCTTTCCAATGTCTTACCAGTTTCCAGTTTTTTGCGTGTCTCCTCCAGTTTCTGCAGCGTATGTGATGAACGATCTTATCGCTCTTTTGTAAATTTCAAATTTTGTAAGCGTCTAAGATGTTTTTTTTGTAATTGGTGTCGTTCAGACACGCTGGTATTTTTGTCAACTTTTTTTTTGTCATTTAATTTCATCATCATCGTGCAGTTAACGTGTGACTTAATCATATATTTCATCATTCAGTTTTTATGCACTGGTTCTTTCTTTCCCGAGGTGCTTTAATTCCATGATATTGTCCACAGTCTTATCCTTTATTTCCAGTTTGCGGTGCAACAAAAACTTGTTTACAGTGAGAGAGATTTCGCTTCAATGACACATATACACACATGTACTTTTTGCAGCTTTTTAAAAATCTATATACGTGTTACATGAAAAGGATTACAGAAAATTCAACGGTTGAAAACTTAGATCAGTCTCCTACTGGTGGCAGTGGCACGCTTTGCGGCACCGTTCCATGCCACGAGCTACTCTGCGCCACTGGCGTCGGGAGGAGAAACTATTAGTAACCCCCGCCGTTTTACAATAGTGATAGTGTTGTCTCTTGCAGCGGGGTTATGAACTGCGTGGAGAGTCGATTTCGTCGTGGCACTCGTACCACGGACTCCCGCTCGACCTTAACAACACTGCCTTAGATGCTTGTTCCTCAGCCGTCAGGGTCCAGATTCATAAGCCGCGTCTGACCGCTGTCGTCCCCGCCTGCCTCTGTACCGCGCGCGAGCCGCCGCAGTCTCAGCGCCCCCCTCTCTGCCGGCAGTCGCACCGTCACATCGCCGTCGAGTCGTCGCCGCGTCCGCGCTGACCACCTGCCGCCTCCGCCCACGTGCGTAGCGGTCGCGCCCACGTGTGCCCGTAACGGGAACCGGCCCGCGTCCGCCGTCCGTCGCGCCGCTGCCACCGCTACCGCCACCGCCACCGTCACTGCGCCCATCCCCGCCCCTGTCCACCGTCTTACCCTGCCACAGCCATCGCCACAGCCATCGCCACAGCCAACGCCACAGGCATCCCCTCAACCAACGTCACAGCCATCGTCACAGCCATCGCCACGGCCATCGCCACGGCCAACGCCACAGGCATCCCCTCAACCAACGTCACAGCCATCGTCACAGCCATCGCCATAGCCCTCGCCACAGCCATCGCCACAGCCATCGCGACAGCCATCGCCACAGCCATCGCCACAGCCATCGCCACAGGCATCCCTCAACCAACGTCACAGCCATCGCCACAGCCATCGCCACAGCCCTCGCTGCAGTCATCGCCACAGCCATCGCCACAGCCATCGCCACAGCCATCGCCACAGGCATCCCCTCAACCAACGTCACAGCCATCGCCACAGCCATCGCCACAGCCCTCGCTGCAGTCATCGCCACAGCCATCGCCACAGCCATCGCCACAGGCATCCCCTCAACCAACGTCACAGCCATCGCCACAGCCATCGCCACAGCCCTCGCTGCAGTCATCGCCACAGCCATCGCCACAGCCATCGCCACAGCCATCGCCACAGCCATCGCCACAGCCATCGCCACAGGCATCCCCTCAACCAACGTCACAGCCATCGCCACAGCCATCGCCACAGCCCTCGCTGCAGTCATCGCCACAGCCATCGCCACAGCCATCGCCACAGCCATCGCCACAGGCATCCCCTCAACCAACGTCACAGCCATCGCCACAGCCATCGCCACAGCCATCGCTACAGCCATCGCCACAGCCATCGCCACAGGCATCCCCTCAACCATCGCCACAGCCATCGCCACAGCCATCCGTCACCACTACTGCCACCGCAATTTCCATCACCCCAACACCGACATGCACACCACTACCACAACCACAATCACCGCCGCCACCGCCACCTTCATAGCCTCCACCTCCTCCACTGTCACCTCCACCACCGCCTTCGCCACCACCCCCAACGCCGACACCCACTCCGCTACCGCCACCGATACCGCTACCGCCCCTAACGCAGACACCCATTCCGCTACCGTTCCTAACACAGATACCCACATCACTATCACCACTGCCACTGCTACTGCTCCCAATACCAACACCCACACCGCTAGCCCCACCGCCGCTGCTATTGCCAACACCGACACCAACATCGCTACCGCCTCCACCTCAGATACCACCGCCGCTACCGCCGAGCGACGATTCGTTCGAGTGGAGATGGGGTGGGCGCCCTCTTGTAAGAGATCTCTGAAGTTTTGTTTCGGTTCTTATCGTCCGTCGTTAAGGGTGAATTCTTTCTCTTGCTCTTTACTGTTGTATTCTTTGCCTTTGTCATAGCTTCTCTTCCTTTTTGTGTGTCACTCAATGAAGCTGGATTCCGTTTTATTGAAATCTCTAGGCTTTGTTGTGATGTAAAAACAAATTTAAATAACTTAGTTCTGATTACTTAATTGTATCCTTGGATGATTTAAGTGTTGGTATTGAAGGTTAAATTCTATCATGAAATATCGTACTTTAGCCACATTTGTTATCTAAGGAACCGACATCGTGTATTTCTCCCTATATATACTAACTATTAGTATTCCCTTTTGTCAAAAACATAGGGAAATGTTATAATGAAAATGAAGCCTCCAGTACTCACAAACGTAATACTCAACTCATTACTCAAGACTCAACTAAGTACTCAGCAACCTTAACCTTCTAAATCTTAATTCATTTTCTATTGTTTTGTTGTTTTCCTCTACATCTTTTAGTGTGTAATTGGTTCTTTGAATTCCGACATTTGTTTCAATTTTTGTTTGTTTGACTAAATCTTAGTGATCACTCTACTCATTTCAGAATATATGTGGCTTACATTGCTATTTTCTCTACATCGCAACGCGCTACAACATTATTTATAATAATTTCTATGATAATTTCCAGGAAATTATGGAAATTACCTTGCATAGTCGATTAAGAAATATTTCTTAACTTTACTTTGTTTTTCAATTTCATTTCCTCTAAGTGTTGAATCATACATACATACGTGACATTGTACAGAGATATTTTTATTTCATGCTGTCAGTAATTTTAATTTTCGTTCATTCATTCATATTTCATTTTACGTAGTCAATAGTTGAGCAACTCTCTCTCTCTACGTTACAGATCTGTCTTGAAATATTTTTATATTTGTTTCGTATGTCACTTATTTCTTGTATCAAAAATGTATTTGTGACGACTTGCGGGAAGTGATTTTGCACATTCCGTTCCTATTGTATTGTTACACATTTAAGGAAAAGTGTGTTTAATGAAACTGCCTGTTAGGAATTGTTGGGAAGTTGGAAAACTGTTTGTAATAGATGATATTTTCTTAACACCACTCGGGAAATCGTTTCGAAGTGCACGGTCATAAAGTGATCAAATGTGATAACTATGGTAATAACCACTCTAGGTGGACCTAAAGTGTTTATTAATAGTTGCGGAATTTGGCAGGGATATCATCGAGTTCCATTTACAACTCTAGCTATATTATCTACTATCGCAAACATTAGCAGGTATAATTTGTGGATGAATTTATATAATTTTAGCATGATTGTATTTAATAATATCTCTAAAATATGATCAATAGTCCAAATTCACGAGCCCTTTCTCAACCCCATTCCATTTAACTCCTTCTGGTGCCAAGGCTAAGTGATTTTTTAAAGTTAACGTTCATAAAACCCTGTGGGTATTCGAAGCCTAATATTGGACAGCTTAATCCTAAAGACCTCATAATAATCGCGCATAAATTATGCATACGCCATTTGGAACGTCGCGTTTTTCTTGACGATTAATCGGAAACGGTCGGACGACTCCCCATGGCAAAGTCTACAAGGGCGGGAACTTCACGAGTTGGAGTTGGATAGCCTTCCGTCCGCGTGTATCTGCGCGGGGTAAATTTACAGCCAGTGAGCGTTTTATCTGGGAGGAGGCGTGCGGCCGATATCGTAAATTCGGACGCAGCTGGAGCGCTGGTCGTGTTGTGTCGCGCGCGGCCGCAGCGGTCGCACTCGGTCCCGTCGCGTTGTCCAGCGGGCCGAGCGGGTTGGTGGGTGGATGCGGCGGAAAGGTGGGCGGATGGGTGGGAGAGTGAGTGGGTGGGTGGGTGGATGGGTGGGTGAGCGGATGGGTAGGTGAGTGGGTGGGTGGATGAATGGGTGAGCGGATGGGTGGGTGAGAGGTTGGGCGTGGCGGTGTAGGGGGGCCGGACAGGCGGGCAGGGCATGTGTGAGGACAGGGCGGGGGGCGGGCAGGTGAGTGGGCAGATAGGTGGGGCGGGCGGGCTGGTGGGTGGTCGGAGAGGGCTGGCGTGAGGGGTCGGCGAGAGAGCTGGTGTGTGTATGGGAGGGGAGAATGGGTGGATTGGGTGGGCAGGCTGGGTGGGTGGGTGGTCGGGGAATAGCGAGGGGGAGGGGTGGGCGAACGGGGCGGGTGGATGTATGGGTGGGCGGCCTGACTGGCGAACGGGTGGACGGTCGCGCGGACGGGCTGTCGGTCGCACGGGGACAACGTTTGTGGCGTCCCATTCGCTTTTACGAGGCTGGCGCTGCCCGGTGTCTCTGGCGCTAGGAATGCTCTCAGTTCGGAGGCTCCGGGTGCGGTCGGCTTCTGGCGGGGAAGCTGCTGTTCCTGCTGCCGTTGACATCGACCGCGTCTAGTGCCAGCTGCCAACACTGCAGGCACTCGGTGTTCGCAACAGAGCGGTCTGTCGCCACAACAGCTACTGTTGGAAGAAGTTTGAGGTGTCTTTCCATATGTTGGACTCATTGTGGTTCATTCTTCAATTTGTCTGCAAGGGCGTAGTTTCTGTTTCACTGTACTAAGATCAATATCCATTGCGGTGAATCTTCCGCTTGAATGTGTGAATTGACTTTCCTATACAAAGGAAAGGCCAAGATCTCATTCGTAAGCCATTTTCTAGTTAAGAGAGGAACGTTTAGCCACGAAAATTGATTAGGAACTTCGTTTTCATGTTAAAGATGCGTTGATGATAACAACCAGAGATTATCTTTCTTAACAGTACTTATACAAAATAAGTGTGATATTTAATTTTTTCTTCTGGTAATGTGAATGAAATAATTTAGTCTCTTCCTTTCCATGACACAAACAGAATCTCCACAGCAGCATGTTATCAATTTTTCTCACTTAAACAGCCAAAAACTCATTTGATTTCCACCTCAAAACGTTGATCTGACTTGTGTCTTGCTGTACTCATTACCCTCGTTTTCATTTACGATCACTATAGATAGATTCTTATAGTTTCTAACGTAGTTAGCTGAGGCTAGAGCGTGGCTAGAGCTAGAGCGTGGCTAGAGCGTGAACCGACTCAGCGCCTCGGTTCGGAAGGGTCGCGGGTTCGAGGCCTGCAATAGGCATTGCGTATTCCATCTTTTATGTATGTATGTTTTTGCGGAAGACCTTGTGAGTCTGCTGACCATAGACTGAGGAAAGCCGCAAGTGTGTCAGTGTCTAGTGTAAAGGTTAATATGTGTCCCCACGAGGGACACACTGAGTACCCAGTGCAAATAATTCAAATCGGCATCCCGCGATGCTGGAAGTCCCCGAAAAAAAAATCACCCTATTTGTACCTTTCGGTCTTATTTTGTGTTTTTTACGGCCATTATTTTTGCTCCTCCGAATGTCATAATGGTTGACAGTAATTAATTAGTACGATTATTAGTACGATTATTTGCTTCTCTGCTGCACTTGGGTGACTCTAATTACCAATTATATATCGTACGTTCACATCTTCAGCACGAGCAGCACGGCGTAACCGTGACCACCGAGCACAAAGAGAAGCCCATACGCCTCATTTCACGTCAGCAGCTCGTCCTGAAAACTGCCTCGCGTCCGCTGGACCACCGCCGTCACCCCCTCTGTGCGGTTGCTCCGCTCCGCTGCGTCGCCGCCTCGCGCTCCTAGGGGGGGGGGGGACGTCCCTCGCGCGCCGCCATCAAGCGGGAATAGCGTTCGAGGACGGCGATTATCTCGGGTAAGAACCTTCCGACGAATCTGGCGCGGCGGCGGCAAACACCTGTGCGGCAATCGCGGCGTTGGTGGTGGCGGTAGTAGTTGTGGTAGTGGAGGTGATGGTGGAGATGGAGGAGGGGGTAGTAGTTGAAGTGGGGTTGGTGATGATGGTGGAGATGGCGGTGGTCGCGGCGTTGGAAGTGGTGGTGGTGGTGTAGGTGGTGACGGTGGCGGCGGCTGTGATGGTGGAGGTGTCGGCGGTGGCAGCGGCGGCGGTGACGGTAGCGTTGTCGGTAACGTTGAGGGCGGCGGCGTTGACGGCGGTGACGGTGGAGGTGGTGGTGGCTGCGATGGAGGCATTGGTGGTGGCGTTGGTGTGATGGAGGCGTCGACGGCGGAGGACGGCGGAGGCGATGGCAGCGAGGGAGGTGGTGGCGGCAGTGACGATGGCGGCGGGGATTGTGGCGGCAGTGATTGGAGCGATGGAGTCGGCGTCGTGTTGGCGACGTCGACGGAAACGGGGAGGGCGGCGGTGGCGGCGGTAGTGGCGGTGGCGGCGGTGGCGGCGGTGGCGGCGGTGGCGGCGGTGGCGGCGGTGGCGGCGGTGGCGGCGGTGGCGGCGGCGGCGGTGGCGGTGGCGGCGGCGGCGGCGGTGGCGGCGGCGGCGGCGGTGGCGGCGGTGGCGGCGGTGGCGGCGGCGGCGGCGGCGGCGGTGGCGGCGGTGGCGGCGGCGGTGGCGGCGGTGGCGGCGGTCGTGGCGGTGGCGGCGGTGGCGGCGGTGGCGGCGGTGGCGGCGGTGGCGGCGGTGGCGGCGGCGGCGGCGGCGGCAGGTGTGTGGCCGCCGCGGGCGCCTTCGCAAGCCGCTCAACAGAGTCGGCGCTGCCGAGATCGGGGGCGCGAGGCCCACTGCCCGCGGCAGCGCGCTATCGCCGCCCATCGGCGATCGCTGACGTCACGAGCGGCCGCCCGGCCACGCCGCCGCGGACGCCGCCGGAACAAGGCTGCCCTGCGCCGCCAGCGAGGAGCTACCATGTGTGAAAGCGGCCAGGGCGCAACGCTGGAAGTTGGCATGATATTACTGTAAGAACGCCAGTATGGCAGATTAACTACGCTCTCGGATCCAGTAAGAAAGAAATTGAAATCATGTAGGAACAGTGAGAGTGGAAAGTGTGAATCATATTTTGCAATTACTCAAGGATAATATACTCGTAGAAACTTGAAACACCAGAATGAAATTTTGAATTCTTTGTTTGGGAGAGTGCTACGAACAAAAACTGAGAGACAAGTCCCTAGGAACGACCGTGAAAATCAAATATAAAATAACAAAGATAAAGGAGATAATTTAAATGTATGCATTAATAAAAGCTGAAAACTGATGCAACTAGAGAGACATGATACAAAGTTGGAGATTAAGAAACTAGGCCTCGAAGGTACACGAGAAAGGAATCGAAGATGTATGTGTGATATGAAAATATTCTTGGTACATAAATTTCGATTGAAACCATACAGTGAAAAGATAAAACCAAAAATGTTAAAAAAAAAAAGAATTTATGACAGATGATATTTGATAATCAGAGGAAATATACGATGTTGAAAGTATGGGAAAGATAAGAAAATCAGGCGGGCAAGAAAACAAAATAAACTCCTAATAAAGATATGACTGTAACATTAAGAACTTGAAGGTTACGGATATAAGTTCCTTAAAATTACTCTTAACTTAAAATGACTCGCAAGATCGACGTGAGTAGCTGTGATCTCTAAATCAGTCTGAGTGCATTGGGTCACGGAGTTTGAGTCCCGATTAGCAATGGCAAATATTGATAAGTCCTACGGTATATATACGAATATATATATATATATATATATATATATATATATATATATATATATATATATATATATATTATATTAGTTTCGTGAATTAAATTCTTTCTTCTTCTTATTATATGTACATTGAAACATACATCCGAGTTTAAGTAGCTAAGTGTATGTGCAATTTCCTTGTGCTTATTCAAACATCGGTATCTTTTATATTTAAGTTTGGGTTCAATTTTCTAAATCTCAATTGTACGATCAATTCTGGCATGATTCTACACAACAATACTTATCAGGAAAGAAGAGAATAAACTTTGGTTCATTAGATATATATCATAAATTTATGTTCAGAGAGAAATGTGAAGTTCTATCATACCAAGGGTCGTCAATATTAGTAGTAAATTCAGAAGGAATGTCTCGACGAAGTTATACAAGGAGGAGTATACCAACATTAAAACGAGAAGTAAATTACACCTAAGACCTTGTAATTTCTCACCTTTCAAATATCACGATCGTTGAAGTGTTTTGATATTCTTTTCGGAAAATATGAACTGCATATCACATATTTCATCAACTTTCTCATTCATTTAAGCTGATAGTCATCTAAGTGTGCGTATACACGAAGCTCAGCTTTCATAGCCTCTTCATAACCATTAATACACCTCGAGGCTCAACTTCACGGTTGTCGTGGAGGGCGAAATTCATGAATTCCTCAGCGCTGGTAAAGCAAATGAGATGGCAAAGGGTTACTCCCCCTTCCTGCAGAAGACGTGACAAATGGTTTATTGGACACGTCCACGCAACACGCTACTCCTACGTTTGCCAACAGCGCCAAAATACGTCTACACTTTATGTTAATGTGCGGTGTTTTCGCCGCTTTAGCATACAGGTGCAGACGCTTTTCCAGCGGGAGTCCCAGAATTTAGACGATAGCTGAACGCAGCAGTAAAATAGAACTTCGAAACGACTGTTTAGAACATCCCGGGAAGAATCAATGGCAAATTCCTGATTGTGATTAACATTCAAAATTAGCATACTTTCGGAAACTAAAAACGCCTGGAAATAGTTAAAAGGCCTTTTATTGCTTTCTTCGGAGCGAATGAGCCAAAACGCTGGGAACCCTTAAGCACACCGGTTGGGGCCCAAACCTGCTTTATGCATATTAAATAGTTAAAATGGACATCTAATTTCTATTTTGGCGGATTTTTTCCTGGCTCCGCCGCGAATTTATGAAAGCATTATGTATATTAAATAGCCCTGAAATTTCTATTTCGGCGGCGTGGCGATGGGATTTATGGAGGCGTTTTATCATGGCGTGGCCACGCGCCTTGTAGATAGGCCGGGCGTCTGCGGGCGACGGGACGCGATACGACGCGACGCGTCGCGACGCGGCGAGGCGCGCGCGCGCGCGACCGCTGGACCGTGTCGCGCTATCTTAATGGGCGCCCCGCAGGCCGCGGCGGCGATGGGCGGGGGGCGGCGCCCGCACCTGCCTACGCCTGGCCGTCGCCGCCGCCGCGCCCGCTGTCGCCGCAGGATTGCCGCTTCGGGTGAAGTCGGTGCCGTGGTGAGCTGAGGAAAGACGCTGTCAAGGTGGAGTGCTGGGTGAGTGAATGCTCCGAATGAATGCTGTGGACGGAATGTAAATAATGTATGAATGTTAATGGAATGAAATGGAAAAAAGGTTCTCGACTTGTTGAAAATATCTTTTTCTATCGTACTTACAACAATTTTAAAAAAAATGTTATACTAAAATTACGTTTGTCAAATAGTACATATTCAATTTGCACCTTTACATTACTAGAATTGCAGACTAGAGACAAGCTTCAATTAATCAGTATTCGCTAGTGAAATCAAGATAAAGCTCTAGATCAGTGGTGTCAAGATCTCCTACTGGTGGCAGTGGGACGCCTCGCCATGTACGAGCTCATGGCACGCCTCGCACCGTGCCATGCCACGCCTCGCACCGTGCCATGCCACGAACTCCTCTGCGCCACTAGTGTCGGGAGAGGAAACTATTATTAATCCCGCCGTTTTACAATGATGATGGCGTCTCTTGCGGCGGGGTTATGAACTGCGTGGAAAGGCGATTTAGTCGCGGCATTCATGCCATGGACTCCCGCTCATGGCATCCACCTTGACAACACTGCTCCAGATACTCAAGCCACAAGGAAGTGGTGTAAGAATGTATGATCCGAGCACTTTAATATATTTCCACCTCCACAGAACTACTATGAAGGGAAATGGAAAACCGGCTGGCAGCGTCTCCTAGGACGCTTCGTCGCGCGGAAAAATTAGACTTCTCCCCAAGGGCTGCTTGACATGCTAACGCAAAATTCCTCGCAGGCTTCCATGTCCATGCATCATTGTGGATTAATTAATGTTTCTGAGCGAGTCAACAACGTTCTTCCCTTGCTGGAATGAGAGATCCGCCACTGACCTACACAGAGTTTCTTCCTCCAGATTTCTCCCCCAAAGGGACACCGCCCCAGTCGGGACAAGCTCTAATCTTCCGAAGGGTCTTCCGACATGTCTGTATATGTGTGACGGGGCAGAATTTTCGACACTAGCTTGTCAGCTAAGTTGCGTCCATCTACCGTCTGGAGAAGAATTCTAGCGGTGGGTTGCTCGATCGGTAGTTTTGCAGATGAACCACGCGAACGCCGGAGCTAACAACCGGGCGCGTTATCTTTCCTTCCTGTTCCTTGTCCTTTTATAATTACTTTCTTACACAAACACACACACACACACACATACACACACACACACATGCACTACTTTACGAGTACTACACAAATCGGAGGACCAGTCGGGAGCATAGAGATTGGTTGGAGGGAGAGACCTGGTTGGAGAAGACCGGAAGATCACCGGAATCCGACGAGGAAGATAACAGTTTATGGGACTGTAATGACCTTAGCTGTTGACGACCCCGATGTCACTAATTAAGCGATCAATGAGGAACAGAGAATCGCGCGCGGTTCGTGGCTCGTTTGCTGCGGCACTGTTCCGGCATTCGCCTGGTTTTGATCGAAGAAATGAAGGAAATCTACAGCTCAGATCAGCTGGCCACCTGACAGTGGTGGAACCCAGTTACGAGTATGTAGGAAGTGACCAAAAATCGTTGGAACTAGAACTCTACATACTCTCGGTCAGTTACGCTTCAGAGACAATGACATTGCTTCTTCTCAACCTTCAGCTGGTACTTAACATGTGTTCTCCAACACCGTTAATTATTTCATTGTATTGACGTTACATCATCTACATATTTAATTCTAGTAAAGAGTTAAAATTGTGAGAACCAAGACTACGAAATGCCTCATCCCTCTCGTTATTAATTCGAAAAAGAAAATCGAAATTTAATGTTGAGTCTGACTTTAGTGTAACTTTCATAACTCCTATGAAATAATTTATATATTTAGTGATATCAGTAACACAAATCCCGCAATGTAATAGTGGAATAACACAAAATATTTAGTGTCAGTTTTAGGCGGATGTCTGGACAGAACAAAAAAAAATTGCGCTACTAACTGCCCGCCATTCTTCCTTCCCAAATTAGTTCCCGCGCGAATCCTTAGACGGTGGTGTTAGCCTTCATTCCTCATGAACTGAAGACACTAGTGCTTGGAAAAAATGTAAAGAATTGTTTTATTAGTTTTATTCTGTATTTTTTTATTCGATTACATATGCCCCATAATAGACTAGCAGTATTTGCTGCTCTACGCTGCTTTTAAATTAGTAATTCGAATACCAAACTTTTCTTCAGTGATTTATTTCATCACTGTTTTCTGTCTACTGTCATGCAACCACTTCGAAAAAAAGTTTTCATTGACTCGTTACCTGATGATGTGGAAATTATATTTCGAATGAGCGTAAAATTTACAAAGGTATTTCAGTTTCTCCTTTCCAGACGTTAATTAGATCGTAGAAAATAGCACTCAGAACACTGAGTCAAAATATTTCTGAATAATTATGTTTTATTTACTTTATTTTATTAGAAACTCCGCGATAACATTTCTCCTTTTTCACAAACTAGCAAATAAAAAACAATGAATTCGAGCCCACAAACTTATGAACTTTCTCCCCACTTCGAAGAAATCTCATTAAATCAACCCAAACAAGCGTAGATAATGGAAGATTAGTCCGAAACAAGCCTGTGGAACACAACAGGTGATTTAAGCTCCCCTCCACAACCATCAAGCACAGGACTGTAAACTCGCAACTCCCCCGGACCGAGCGGGCCACGCCCCCTCGCGGACACAAGGGCGCCGCGCGCACGCATTACCCGGCCGAGGGCAGCAAGGCGTTTATTTGGCCCGCTTAGCGGCCTGCGCGGCCAGGGCGCGGGCACCGTAATAAGCGTCTAGTGTTTGCCGCCGCGCCGCTGACCCGCCCCCGCCGCTACCGCCCTCGTCACCACCGTTACCATTAGCGCCTCCAGCTCCATCAGCGCCAGTGCTTGGACCATTAGCATTGTCAGCAGCACTACCAGCAATAGCTGGCCGGGAGGTTCTAGGGTTCTAGTGTCAACGGAGTGTCGTGGGGGTAAGGGTCTGGCACCACGTGCAGGGGAGTGGAAGGACGGTAAGGGCTGAAGGTGCCCTCTGGGCCATTCCCTATTCTATTAAAGGCTTAAGGCGGGTGAGAGGGAGCAATAAGAACAGGGATGACACCAGTCATGGCAAACAGCAGTTTATTGGAGAGGTGTAACTTACATTGGCACCTGGCGTAGCCCAGCCTCGGCGACGACGGTTCTCCGGAAGAGCGACTTTGCAGCGGCCATGGCGACACTCGAAGTGCACGGTGATCAGGGGCAAGGGCGGGAAGCTGCTAGCAGGACCCCGGAGGGTCTGTCTGGACTAGGGGGATTGAGGAGTGTCGGCAGGGCCAGTTAGGGCCGATCTGAACCGACGGAGAGGTGAAGGGAGGTCGGCAGGGCCAGTTTGGGCCAATCTGAACCGAGTAGGGGAGAAGGGAAGTCTGCAGGGTCAGGTTGGGCCGATCTGAACCGACGGGGAGTGGAAGGTCCGTGCACACGGGCGACGAGCTCACGAGTAGCATTCGTCACCCCGCTAAGCGAAGGTTAATCCGTTATATAGGCCTTTTCTGCTGAGACGCTCTTTCCGCGGCGAAGCTACGTCATTATGCTTAGGCGGGCGCCAGCCGTCTGCGGCCACGCGACAGGAGGCAATAGCTAGTTAGGTGGGTCGAATTCAGTCGCTATGAAGGGTAATTCTAGCGGCCGGCTGCTGTGATCGGGAGTTTTCCGTGGTATCTTCGATAAGTACCAGTGAATACCGGAGCAGTACTCTAACAAAGAGTCACGGCTCACATGCCATCGTTCCCTTTTTTTCTTTGTCCTATCTCTTACTTATACACTTTTACACTTACATGCACTACACTATCACACATGTTGGTAGACCAGTCGAGAACTTAGCGGTGCCCCGCTGGTTGGAGATATCTTGATGGGGAAATCCCTGCACGCCGACATCGACTACGTCAATAAGAACTATACCATGACCATCTGCATCACCAGCACTACCAAACAGCGGTAGTACCATCACCACCACTCCAGCAATACCATCACCAGGTGCACCACTAGTACCTCGAACTGTGGCACCACCAGCGCCAAGTTTATCAGTTGTAGCAGCAGCAGTACCATCACCACTAGCACCAGCATCAGCACCACCACCACCACCACCACCACCAGCACCTCAACCACCAACATTCTTGTCCCTGTCCCCATTGCGTAGGTGACGTGCTCGCTTCCCTTGGTGCAGCAGCTCTCGTGATTGTAATTGGTTCTGACGTTTATTGCAAGGTTCCCTGCATCAGAATACGATGTTTTAATTTAATTACGAAGACCGAAGGTTGGAGCCGTGAGCGAAGTAAATCCGTCCTAAATTGACGATATTCCATTAAGCAAGAGGGAGAAGGCAAGTGATGTACTAATAAAAATTGCTAATTTTTGCTTTCGTCATTTCTCTCTCTCTTCCCTATTCGGAATACCCTCAAGGTGAGCGGTACTATCAATCTTTATTTTAACTGCTAGATGGGATGAGTTTTCACTGCCTAAGAAAGCCATTATTTTTGTCATCTTTATGTGGAGAACCTGTCGTCCTCGGTGGCTCATGGGCTTGGAGCGGTGACGAAGTGTGCGGAGCCAAACGCTGCTGTTTGAAGTGCCGCACCGGGAGAGGTGGCTCAGGGCATCAACTGATGTCACTGCAGTGACTCTGACTGGGAGGTCCTAGGGTTCCAGTCTGGGCGGTGCACAGTGTGTAGTTTTGGCGATTTAGGAGGAAAAAATGAATAACTCTCTTTGGAATTAATTTCTAGTAGTTTTTAGAAGTCCGTTGTTAGAATAATGTACAAATAAAAAAATTTTTTCGAAATATTTTGTAAAAGATTTAGGAAATTTGAATACCACTTTACAATTTAGCCTAGCCATTGTATTAACTCTCATAGCGGTATACGTTTTTCAAACGTTATATTTGTTGACATAATATTTGAATTTCTGCAAGAAACATGTCCTGCAAGGAAAATGAAATGAGAGTATACAAAAAAAATGTTTGAATCACTACTCGCGTATCCTTCTCATAGTGATTCGTCTGAGTATCTCTTTTGCCTCATTCCTTGATTGTAATAACACCAAAAGTTCAGGTTCCACATTTTTGGGTGCAATTGTAGGTTTTGAAAGTAAGTTGGAAATTAATGGACCTGAGTTAATAAGCATTCTGTGGAGCAAACATTTGTGTATGCTCTTGACTTTTTCCAGTTCTTTTTCGCTATTTTCGTTCTATTTTCTTCTCCTCTCACTTGTCATATTCAACTTTCTAAGCGATAAGAATATGCAAAATGCATTCAAAAAACTTTTTTTAACAAATGAAGAGGTGACAAGCTGAAGGCAAGACATTCATTCTTTAATTCTTTGTTTGCCATAATGTGAAAGTCATTCATTTTGCTTGGTTTAGCTCCACATAAATGGTATGTCATTATTGAAAGACCAGATGAAATAGCATTGCATAATTTACCCTTAATCATGCAAAGTACCAATACAACTCAAACAGTGAATTCGGTGTCATCGGACACTTTACCTCGTTACAAGTATCCTCGGACACTTTAGATGATTAAAAGACTTTCACTTTCTACTCAACTTTCCCAAATTCTGAAGTACTCTACTGTTTCTACTGACTCTACTGTTTCTTTGGCCAAACGAATTTAATTGGTTTGCAGAATCTTGTCAAAGAAGGAACTCTATTCTCTCCAACAATAGTTTTAATCTCATCAGCAACATTGTAAATTGTTATAGATACCATTAAAATACTAAACAAACTTTCGTTAGTATATTGTTCTTCACAAAATTTTTGTTCATATCTGTTTCATCCAGACCCATCGCATCCCCATTTAATGATTATTTCAAAAGATGTAGTTTGAAGCGAATGTAAAATCTGTTTTACTTTTTGGAATTTAAATGTCCGTGCCACGGTGTGATCAAACAGTGTTTGGAGGGGTATTTCAGCTGAACATTCTGTAACTGTAATTTCAATTGGATAGCATAACTGTCTAACTATCTAGTTTAATTTAGTATGGGAAACGGAAATTACATTTTGAGCATTCCACTTGTTGGCAAATGTGTTCTACTGTCGGGTTCAAAGATTGGTATACACCATCAATGCAAATGCCTGATCAACTAACAATGATGGAGACCTTTGAAGAATGGATCTTCGGACTTTCCTTATTGTAGTTCCTCTGTTGGAAGAGGCCTCATAGACATCCTTAACAAGAACTGCCGAATCTCTTCTGCCATCCTTCTTTAGATTGATTTCATTGGCAATGGATAACTCTTGTGAGCTAGTAGTGTCTAAAAAAATTCAATTTTATGGTTTTAGCTTTAATTCCACAGTGTCTGAAGTACTTATTAGGTATTCCAGATCTATTAAATTTTACATTTATTTGTTATGGGCCTGGGACTGCCTCTAATATGAATCAATCGTCTGCAGCCGGGACGAATTATATTTCAGGAACGGCTCTTTACTTCTCACGGATTATTGCCATTTGGTTTCAATCTTTTGACCTTCATCTAACGTAAGACTTAGTTTCGTCCAAGACCACTTTTTGAAGTTCTACACATCCTAATTAGCGTAAGAAAACATTCAATACAGCTTCAAATCTCTCATCAATTGAAGTTTTTACCCATGTATCAAATAACAATCTGCGGGTAACTTGAAGAGCCTTTCTGTAAAAACGTATTTATTATTTAGATAAACAGGTACAAGCAGCTAGTCTTTTCTCGATTAAGAACTCAAAAGTACTAGTTTTAAAATGAATATGGCCCGAAAGGTATATAATGGTGTATAAGACACCAAAACTCTAATTGAATTTAGAAGACGTGCAATACATTTCATATTAATCACTCACCTTTTCCATTGACGTTTTTAGGCACAACAAAAATCAATACTTAAATATTATCCACATAAAAGTCATCGAAAAACCATGTAAATCATTTCTAGTATACCCACAAATCACAGATTAAGACAAGAGGTGTATCCCGACCAAGAGAACTTCACGGACTGAAAAGGGTCATGCAGATCTGGGCATTGCCGGAGCATCGATAGATGTCTTTGAACATACATCATGGGATTCATATGACCTTCAGGAAAAATTAACAACATTCGCACATATTTGGGACATACTAGTAAATAGAAATCTAACCATTTTACTATTTCAATTCAGTCAAAAATTTAATTTTTTTCAGCTATTTGGTCAAAATTACACATTGTGCTATGGCAGAATTTCAGCTCTAGTTAGATAGCCAGGTGAAATTCAGTCGTTGGGTAGAGGAGAATTCTAGCGGCCAGCTGTTCTAATCGTTAGTTTTCCTTGTTTTTTCCGATCAACACCAGGTGAATACTGGAGTAGTGACCTAACAAACGGGCCACGGATCGCGCGCGAACTTTTCTTCCTCTTCCTTAACTTATCTTCTTTACTTACACACACTTACACTAATCTGCACTACATTACCACACATGCACTACACACCACACTACCATACCGGTCGGGAGTTTAAAGCTTGTCCCGGCTGGGATGGAGCCCCGATTGTGGCAGTTACCTTGTTGGAGAAACTCCGCTAGCCGACGGAAGATCTCACCAACCAGCGGGGGAAATCATTGCCACCTCCCGAGAAAAGATCATACACTACACTTACGGGAACCATGACCTTGACAGTCGTCGCGCCCGGAATCACTAATCTATCAATTGGAATCCCACTAAGGCATGGGGATAGCACCATGTGATTGCGACATGGATGGCTCCTTATATCACTATTTGTCCCATACGAACATCATCGCCTTCATAAGCACTCAACCAGCATTATTTCTCCTCATAAACGCCCAAGAAACAGCCAAGACATTCCCCTTGCATTTTACATTTTTCGTTGTAACCTCAGATACTTTCGTTTCTAGAACATTCCAGATGAATTTCGGCTGGTGATTTCTTCTTTGATACTTGTAAAAAAAACCGGTCCAACACTTAATATTAACTTCACATATCGTTGGTAATATTCACTGGACCATGACATATCATTGCCTTAAACATTTCTTGTGAGATACCTGCTCTAATTCTGGTTCATTCTGCTGCTTAGCTCTCTTCGTAGGGATTTCAGAGTATTTTATCACGAATGCCCAGTTGCCAATATGCACCAAGGAGGAAATGAGGGGTGTGATATGTTTTCAGCCCTCTCAAAATTATGTCAACAAAGGATTTTCCTTGTAGTCTTTCTTTTTCAAACGTTATTTTAAAAAATATATTTAATTTTTCACTGACCTTTGTATTATTACAAGCGTAGTACGCGTGGCTTATTTTGAATTGCCTTTTCATTGCCATTAGTAGATAGTGTTATGAAGAAACGTCGAACGAATACTTGACTAACAGTCTGAAACACAACGCTTGTGCAAAAAGTATAACATGTTTCATGAACTAGTCGTCTTTAACTGAAATACACAATACTATTATAATCGAGAAGCATTAATATGTTTGTTATGCCTATTGACATTATTCGTGAATATTAAAGCATGCGTTCAGATGATATAATGATGCATTCCGTAAACATGTACATGTAATTTGCTTGCCAGAAAACATAGCATAGGGTACCCTCTGAAAAATTCTGTTTCTGTTTCCTTTCTTTGTTATAGCTGCTCTCCCAGTATACTTAGCTTGTTCAATATCTCGATAGTCTATATCGAGAAATTTAATGTTTCAAACCTGCGGCACTGCACTACAAGTGAATGTTTTTAATCTTGCATGTCTACTCCTTGTCAACATAATCATCTTCATTATCACTACTTCAAGAAAAAAAAATGCCCTGGAGAACGGCATCCTCCAATATTCATGAGCAATACACGCGCTGTAATGGCCAATAATTTTATCACCGAATAGCAACTCTACAATAAGAAGAGCAGTCATTATCTTATTGCAGTCTCCGTCATGTCCTTTCTTACTTTTTGCCCCCTTATTCACTGATATTGCCATCACCACTGACCCTTCTTTGTAAAGGTCACAATTTTTATCTGCTTCCAAGCTCGCTAGAATGTCTGCCGGCACGTCGACTTGCAGAACAACATTTCTTCACGCATTCACGTGCCGTATTCGTCGTACAAGTTTCGCGTACGGCACGCAATTCTCTCCAACGCGGCAGCCACCAAGTCGCCCAAAACGAAGCAGATGGTAATTGAAGGAGAGAAATAAATTCGCCAGACCGCGAACGCCCGAATAGCGCTTTGGCATGACCATTACCGACGCATGCTTGCGAAATAGGAGGGAGAAGGGGGGGGCATAATTGCAGACAACCGGTGACCGACTGGGCAAATTAATTCGGATGTCCGTGGGCGAATCACTTTTGAAAGTGTTGTAATCCTTGAATGTTTATTACTTCCCTTTGGTCGCGGGATGCTGTGATTATGGCTTCCTGTCCCGTGGTCCAGCGAGCTGAGACGTTTTATTACAAGGTATAATATGATGCTCTACGAGAAAACAAGATCCTGTCGTAGTCTGCCGTACCAGCAATATGTGACCCTGTCGCGAGCCGTCGCATCACTGTATTCACGTTCTCATTAAGACGAGTTTTTTTTGTCTCAAGAAGTTTGCAACATTCACTTCAGGAACGATTGCACAGAGTAAGTACTGAGGAATGCTTCCAACAATTAAACTGAAGGTGAAATTAGTAAATATACCAAATATCGAAAAAAAGTACTATTTTCGAATTTGAAAACAAAAATATTCATTGAATAAACATTCATTCATGCATTTACTCTACTTTTGTAGAATGTTTTGTGTTTGTGTGTCTAATAAAAATTACATCCTATTGTATCAAGAAAGGTTCCATTAATTATAGACAATCATATCATGTGAAAATAAAAACGGATCAAAATTACATCCACTTTGCTGCGAACACTCGCACTGAGCATTGAACACTTGCACTGAGTATATGTGAGACAGTTAACTATAAGTTAGTTTTTATTTACTCCTCCTCCTTGCAAGATTACAAAGGCGTCGTATGTCCGACGACACAACTAGTGCCGAAAGCGTCCCCCATCCCTTCCTCTCACTTCCCGTTGCTCAAACTCTGTGTACCGTCATTGTGTGACTAGCTAGTGAAATACACGTAACGCTGTGTGCGTGTCTACTTCCGGTATACGCCATTTTAATACTCTTCATCTAGTAGACTGGGCAGTTGAAGTTAAGTCAGTAAATGCTTTGGCGCTGTATTGGCTAAATTGTAAATAATGACTCCAAACTCCTTCTCTTGTAGCATTTAAGTTTTTTTCTGAACATTTAGCAATCCAAATCATAATGGAACGATGGCGATCATAAACATGGTGCCCTTCTGCGTTACTTCTGCGGACGCTCCTGAGAACCAAGGTGTGGGCAGCACCAAGCAAGTGTCTGCTGTGAGAGTCAAGTCATGTAGATGTATCTACAGAAATCTTTAAAATGAATTTCGTAACTCCGTATATTACATGTTCAATCCATTAATTTAGTGATTCACTGTAAAAATGAGTTTTTCTTTATTTTTAACTGAAGTAACCTGTCAGACTACGCCTTTGTAATAATGCTTGGTACAGTTCACCTTTGTAATCTAGGGTTAAATGCACTATACAATACAAGAGGAGAATTTCCAGTATTAGCTGGAGAAAATAAATAATATTCCAGTGCATATGGAAAAGAATTTACATAACCGAGAACTATGTCTTGACGTCATTTGATTACCGACGAACAGAAAATACATTTTTTAAGTGAATCCCCAAAGAAATGTTTTCAAAAACTACATTTTTTCATCTTAATTCAAAGTAATGAAGATAATTTTTTTGAAAACGTAATTTCACAGGTTGCGGTTTGCTTTGCATTCTTTTTTAAATTCTTCTGCGAAGGTTTTGTTTCTCTATTATGATGTATTTTTATTTGTAGGAAGTCTTAATTAAATCTCCGGCAGTAACAACGGAGCTTTCTTGTTGTTAGTCATCTACATCATCATGCCCATGTGCATTTGAAAGAGCAAACTTTCATTTAAAAGCCCGTCGCAGTTCGGTGTGTGAGATTTTAATTTCGATAAAAAATGTGTGTCTCATAATCTTGCACCCAACTCGAGGGCATGGCGTCACGTTCTACAGCCGGCAGCTGTCGGGAAGACTGGAAGGATGGTACTGCCTTAACGATTGGCAGCATTCCACGCGGCGGGAGGTCGCGGGTATTAGGTGTGGGCGTGAAGAACATATTATAGCGGTTGTAGCTGCAGAAGGCGCACCTAGAGGAGAGGTCAGCGGTGTGGATTGTCATACTGGTTGTGCTGAGGGGGGAGCCGGGATAGAGGGTAGACACTGTGGTAGGGCAAGGAATAAGCAAAAAAGAAACAAGTGATTCTACAACAGCACGTACTTTCTCGCATTAAGTAACTTTGTAACTTTTGGAATATTTGTAACTTTTGGAATATTCGAAACTGCAGAGTTTGGCAAATATGACACCTGCGCCATTTTTAAGCGTTCTTTGCTTTAGCTGAGGAAAAAAATCAAAGAAAAATGCTGAAGCCTTTTTGAGAAACAAAATATAAATTGACATTACTTCAAGCAAAACTTACGGGAAATTTACTCGTTTAAAAAAATGTGTGCAATGTAAACGTTTTTCGAAAGTACAAAGAGCAAAAATGGGATCTACGTCATTTTTAACCGTCTTTTGCTTTACATTAGGAAAAGAAAATTAAAGAAAAAGTTTATAATCGTTTTGAGAAAATTAATGTTTAAAAATTCCATATACATCGCGCAAAATTACCTGAAAACTATTCATATTTTCGAAAAATTATTCAGGTATTTATTTGAAGATGTGTCTTTGAATAACATATTTTATACAGGAAAAAATCTCTATCTTCTATATTGTAGTTGTAGGAATATACCAAAAAAATTTGGGACTTCTGAAATTATTGGAAGTTGGAAGATTTCAATATAAAGGAGACATGCGCCATTTTTTAAGCGGACTTTTCACAATCCGAGGGCAAGTTTAATAAAAAAATGTGGAGCTATTTTTGAGAAACATTTTAAACTGTCGTTGAGACTTCATGTAAAATATCGCCCTAAAACAAAATTTAATTCTATCTCTCAGCGCCTTGAGTTGATGTAGATCGATCGGGGAAAACCATCTGAACGGTTTAGGTGTTAGCGCTAATTGGCGCAGACGGTTGATCAAGACGTTTTGCAGTCAACAAACCTTTCAGTATCTATTGTACTACTATGACCCACGTGAATTCTGACTACACAAGGAGTTGAAGGAACTAATAAACTACACATAGGTTTTATCCGCTCTTTCGATACGGCGGCCTCAGAATGCGAGTCTTTGAGCCGAGAAGTCACTATTTTTTGCCACAACATTACAACACTTTCTCTTCATTACGTAAGTACGTAGTACAGAGAGACTGGGAAAAGGGACTACAATTGTGGAACGTGCACTCTTAAAAAAGGGGGATGTTAGAGAATGAGGAAGGACTAGGTAGAACCACGGAGAGTTTGATATAATTGATTGATGGTTACGGGGGGAGCGTCAACCGCTTTTTTTTCGATAGGGTTATTGATTGTTATATCCCGGGAGGGTTGACGACGAGTTCATCTCCCGGTGAGACGTGCGATTCGATGCCGACCTACATGGCGTCTTGCGGGATATCCCTCTCGAGGTATGTGCCCCTTGTGGAGCAAGGCGCCGACATGGGCGAGCTGTACGCTCCCGACTGGCTTTTCTTACGAGTGTGGCATTATATGTGCAAGCGTATGTGTAAGGGGAGACAAGAGGACTAGAATAAGGAGGGGATGATCGCGTGCGCTACATGGCTTATTTGTTATGGAAGTTTTGCGGAATTCGTCTGGTCTTACGGAGAAAATTCAGTCAGAGAAACTACAGAATACTTCCGATCAGAGCAGCCCGCCGCTAGAATTATTGTCAATGCAGAGGCTGAATTCGATCTATGTATATTTTGTCGAAAATTCGTCACTATGGGTATCAGAAACGTAGATTGCTCCGGAAACGTAGTGGCAACAGCTGTTCTCCAGAGCCATCCGTCGCGTTCTTGCGAGCGATGTAGGTTGCAGCAACCCTTGAAGAGTGACAACAGCGAGACCTGTGGTGGAGGACAGAGGAAAGCGACGGAGGCCGGGCGAGGGGAAGACAGTGACGGAGGAGTGCGGAAGGGGGGGTGCGAGGGGCGGCAGGCAAGTGCGAAACGACGATGGATGAGGCGGACGAGGGCGAGAAGAGAAAGGCGCGGGAGGTCGTGGGGGGGGCGTGGTGTGGGCGTGGGCGGTCGCTCGCGCGCGCGCGCTGGGGGGAGTGGCGGTGGGGGCGGGGGCGCGTGCGGGGGTAGGGCATTGTGTGCGGTGGCGGCGGCGGCGGCGGCGGCGGCCGCTCGGCTCGGCGCGCGGGTGGTCCGCTGATGTCACCGCCACCTCCGCCCCCGCCTCCGCCCCCGCCTCCGCCTCCACCCCCGCCCCCGCGCAATTACCCGCCGCACAATGATCTACGACGCCGTGCCCGCGGAGGCCGCCCCGGCGACACGCGGCGCAGGGAGGCGGAGGGCGGGGCCGGGAGGCAGTGCCAAGGTGTCGCGTGCGGGTACCGCTGCATGTGAATAGGGGGAAAGCAAGGACCGCTCTAACAAATAGGAAATTACAAGACGAGGGTAAAAGGAGGAACACGTATGAAGATGTTGGATAAGAAAGTAAATGAGCACACGGATACAGCCAGTTGAGAAAGGTTGTGTGACCGATGTGACCCGATGAAGGAATATAATGGAACTGACGCAGTTGGGAATGTGTCGAAATATAGAAACCTAGATTATAGTAATGCGATTTTGTAAAGAATGGATAATGTTTTGGTGTGGGTGTTAATCTATATGTAAATAAAAGGGAATGTGCATGTTTGTCACATAAAGACGCAAAAACTACTCGACCGATTTCGTTGAAATTTTCTCACTTTGTTCTTATTAGGTTCAGGAGTATTTAAAGAGTAATTTGAATTAAATGAGACATATGGGGGCGTTGTTTTTGCAAAGTTAACTGAGAAGGTGGACTCTATGACGTTCCCGGATGACTTTTCTTGAACTGATATCTAAGAATATCTTTTTGAACTACACGCCTCTCTTCGACTCAGAATTTCGAACAACATCTAAGTTGCGATCTAGATAGCAGGAAGTCTGAATCAAATGTTGGCGGTCCAGAACACTATTCGAATATTTGATTTTTTAAGTTTAGTGTAATATAGTAAAGTCTCATTAATACATAGTTAATCTTCATTAAATTAGTTGATTTTGAACTAGAATTGAATTTATTTAATTCACTGCGATAACAAAGCATTTCCGGATCCGCTAATCATGAATAAAGAGGTTGAATACTCCTAAAATGTAAGGAAGATATTATATTAATTATATATTATAATGTACAGACCTCTAAGATTGCTGATGGGCAGCATATTACCTTCTTATGGTGCGATCTCGGGTTCAGTTCCCGGTCGGTGCAAAATAGAGTTGTAAGAGCAGCTGTGTGACGAAGAAAAGCTCAAGCAGGTGGAGTTTTCTGGTTACGGTGTACGGGATATCTCATGTTCGCCACATTCTCTTGCCCCGTAAGCGTGGGAATTAAACTAGCCCCAGGCTTGCGGGACACCTACCCGGCAAAGTCGGACAGTAGACCCACAATGCCAAATACAAACATGTATCATAATATATATTATTATAATACAAACGTATTATAATATATTATTATATATTATATTACGAATTTGACTTCCTATAATTAAAAAACTGTAATCTATAAAAAATTAAGAAAGACAACATTGTGAGGGCAGTTAAGAAAATGAGAAAGGTCGCTTAGTAGAAGGATCGTCACGAGTCCAGACAGCAAGGGAATGAAGGGGCGGGGCCGGGGAGATGTATGTACGGCCGGCGCAGAAGCGTTGAGCAGGTCCTGTAGATGGCAGCAGCTGTCGGCGAGGGGGCGGGGCGGGGCGGCGGAGACAACGCGGGTGGCGGGGGCGGCAGCGGAGCGCCCGCGGCGAGGGGCCGGTCGCAGGCCACAGCAACGCAGACCCCACACGAACATACAGATGTACTGCGACCTCAACGCAGAGGTCTCTGTTTCCCTGCGCGCGGGGTGTCCCGCAGCAGCTGCTGCCCCGTTGCGCGAAACCTCCGCAGCGCGGGGCGACCGCCGGCGTCGACGGGGAATCCGTGTTCCACGTGTTCTGATTGAAAGAAACTAGCGTGGTGCTCTGGCTGACACGTGGGGTGCCTGGGAGCAATACGTTTTCCAGACGTCATTTGCGAGTCGGACTTACAAATTTCTCAACAAGAAAAATAACGAGGAGACCTTCCAAAGCAATAAGGAAATGTGAATGCTTTCGGTGAAAAATTGCATTATTTTGCAGAATATGAATCAGACATTATGGTAAAGAATGTGATACGTTAAGAATCGTCACATCAACCCAGGGGCGCCCAGAGGAAACCAAGGGAAGGGGTCAGCTGATCAGCGGGGGTTCCTCATTTCAAACAAAAATGTCCCCTCCTCCCCTAATTCACAAACAGAATTTATTCTCATGCACCAGAAATTACTTAACCTTTGGATTAGAGATGAATACTTTTTATTTCTTTTGAATGAAAAAAATTCGGGCCCCATTTAATTTGGGGCTTGGGACAAGTTGCCCCAACTGCCCCCCCCCCCACCCTCCTTGTCGCCCGTGCATCTACTAATCGAATTTGTGGGAAGATAATGATGGAAATAATCTTGAAGATATTTTAATCTTTTTGAAAGCATTTTGAAATATCTCCTTCCAAAGTATTATCCCTCGAAAGCACGAAAGTTAATTATTAAGATATTTGCCCCTTCACATAAAAGGAAGAATGAGTAAACAACCAAGTGCGATTTTAATGTCTTACATAATGTAAATTTGTCAGGCAATTGTAAATTCTGGCCAGCCAATTACTACGAAAGGAATTTTGAATGATAGGTTAATATGGCATGAGCATGCAGCAATGAAACGAAGTATTTCATGTAGGTGGAACGCAGTATTTCATGGAGGTGGATTCCTCAAAGAAAATCTGTGAGGGTTTAATTACGAGTAGATGACTGTGCTAGTATCTCAGACATTGAATTTCTGACTCTTCAGAAGACTTCTAAAATATAATTACGCTCTTTTATCATCGCACCTCATCTTCCTGCACTGCAATAGTTCCCTCTGACGTGAGTGAATTCTCGCCCCGACAGCCGCCTTTTGAACGCGCGTGGAGTAGGAACAATTCTGTTGTCCGCGTGACAGCAACAAACTGCTTCCATACGTTGGCGTCCTTTGGCGCGTGCATCGCGAATGGCGTGTGTCTGAATTGGAGGCCTGCTTCTTACCACGAAAACACGCCTATACTTCAATTGTAGAAATATACTTTATTTTTTAGTGATACATTATTGCTTGTTATTGCTTTTGTTACATATCTCGATGTACACTGCATAACGTACCTGGATGGGGAAGATCGTGGTTACGGAGGAAATATGAAAACAGATGAATGACGCTAATTGTTCTCTTATGGAAGGAATTTTGAAAGGGAATTATGGGAGGTAATGTGAAAATACAAACCGAGTCAAGTTAACATCTAGTTAACTAATAAATAAGTAAATCTGAATCAATATTATTAGGTAAAAAATAAAATTATGTATGTACCACGGCGTTAAACTAGTTTTAATGATCTCGATCATTAGAACCGCTTGATCATTTTAACCATTATACCATCCTTGGCGCATAAATAACGATTATTTTTTATTGATACGTTTGCTTGCTATTGCCTTCGATTCTGATCTCGATGTACAGTGCACAACTTTCCTGGACCCTGGTTAGGAAGGAAATATGAAAACAATTTAATGACGGTACATGTTCTGCTACGGAGGAAAGTCTGAAAGAAATTATGGGATGGAAATATGAAAAGATAAACCGAGTCAAGTTAACATCTAGTGAATTAGTAAATTAGTCAATCAGAATCATTAAAATTAGGAAAATAATAAAATCGTATATATACCACGGGCGTTAATTGATTCTAATGACAAAATGCCTACTCGGGCCACAGACCCTCGGGCATTTGTCGCCACTCGATCATTAGAACACTTATGATGCCCTTGGTGGTAAATTACTATAATGATGTTCATTCGAGAGAGCATATTCCAATGAGATTTTTGACGTGTGAACCATTTGCCTTCGTCAGTAATTCTCGAGATACATATGTTTAAGTTTGAGTAAAATTGTAGAGGTAAGAAAAAAATAATGGGAAGGAAATCGATAAAATATTGTCAAAACACAATATACACTATACTTCCTGCTTACTTACTAACCAAATAAAACACTTCATTCTTGTTCAATTGTCCTTGTTAATTTAGTGCACCGGTGAACGTTGACGTAATTCGTGGGGCTTGATAATTCTGGTTTCCTGCTCGGGTGAGTTGGTTGTGGTTGCGGGTGGTCGCGAGCGGCTTGCATTTGGCTGCCATGGAGGCAGCAGCGCTGGTGGTAACAGCAGTAGGTAAGCGATCAGTCCGGTGGCACACTGAGAGGGGGATATGTTTCCTGAAAGCAAAAAAAGGGGTCCAGATCAAATGAAGAGGTTAGCAGAATGACAATGGGGCCAAAATGCAAAGGAGAGTGACATGTTTCATCAGGAATGGAACTCTGTGCTAGTTCCTAGAGCACGATTCAAGAATTGATATCGGTCCAATGGGGTCAGTCATTTATACAAAACATTTTAGAACTTGAATTTGTGAAGGTAATTAATGTATGTATCCAAGGTATTTTAATCTATCCGTTCTTCTCTTATTTTTCACACAGATATCAGCAAAAAAAGCCGTATTCATTTGCTCGACATTATTCTTATATTTATTTATTTGATGCAAAGAAAGAAGAGTACAGACAAAAGAATGTGAGTCCCAATGGCGATGAAAATAAGATGTACGGCTCGGACGTAGTTCTCATGATGGTACATGTTCTGTTACGGAGGAAATTATGAAAGGAAATTATCCCTGGAGAGGTGGCGGTTGCTAGAGTTACGTTAGAGGTGGCGCGGGGTCATTTCTGACCCCTTTAAACTATTTCTTCATAAAATTATATTTAGCAAGGAATAAGTGCGAAATTAGTTATTTTAATAAAAATCAATCATTTTTAAGGTCGTATAAACATAATGCACTATTATAAACAAGCATGCAAATAAGGAATTAAAACAAATAAAAGGGCAAAATTATAATTTATCTTTCAATTTATGTTGTGGCTCATTTACATTTTTCTGAATATTTCAACGACCAAGGTATCAGAAAATTTAGTAAGTTTCATTTTATAACATTGTCTCACATAAGAACAAACAATTTCTTGAAAATGATTCAAAGCCAATCAACACAACTTAGAAAAAATACGAAATTTAAGGTGTTTGTATTGGTTTCACAAATATTTATAGATGAATTATTAAATAAAAAATTTTGAACAATTTTCACACAAAAGTTAAAGAATTTGGTGAAAGGTATGTGAAATGTAAAGGTTCTGACTCGCAAAATTAGGCAACTGCAGCTAAGCAAAGATACGTGGGGTCACAAAAGACCCCGCGCCACCTCTCTCGGGTTAAGAAAGGAAATTATGGGAGGGAAGCGCACTTGTAGGGCTGCCACGGCGTGAATCACCGCAACGGCAGGTCCGAAGAGGAAGTGCCGGTGACGCTGGAAGGCGGCGGGGTACAGCGAGGGGCGAGCGGCTGTTGCGGTCGCAGCCACAGCGCGTAGCAGGTCGTGCGCTCGCGTTTTGTTATGGAAACGGTTCGGCGTGAATCACAGGCTACCTGGTCGCGGCGCGGGTGGTCGCCGTGCCGCTCATCTCCATGACAACGGAGCCACGCGCCTGAACCCTTCTCTCCTCCCCCCTCTCCCGCCCTTCTTCTGCTCGCGACCCCCCGCGCTTTCTGGTGCCGTCCCTTCCCACCGTCTGTGTCTGCTGGACGCGGCTCAACCCTCAACGTCAGGCGGTACATTCAAGAAAAGATAATTTCACGTTTGGAGATATTATTTTTATTACTATTCGTCTACTTCACGACTAAATATATTATGAGTCAGTTGAAATAAAATCTACTCCAGGTAGCTACCAGCTTCCTAAGGAGCAGATCTAGAGATTGTCAGTGGCTCTACAATTCTTTGCGCAAAATGTGGGCGGTTCCCAATAAAGCAATGTCCTGTACTTCCCGCACTTTTGAATAATTTGTGAATTTAGCCAAGTACTTACACAATTTTTGCGGAACAAATCTCAGAGCTCCATTAACTATCGGGACAATCTATGCTTTTACACCCCACATTCGAATGATCTCGATTTACAAACTCTTGAATTTAAGACGTTTCTCTGCCTTCTTGGTTATGACATTTTGATCGCACAGCACAGCAACATCCACAAGTAGACACTTTTTGTTCTGCCAATCCCGAGCAACATTATCCGGAATGTTTGCCGCTATCGTGCGATCACTTCGAATTTGTTGGTTGTAGTACTGTATTCTACACATCCCAACAGATGTCGCCGGTTTTTGTGAGTGTTTGTACCACTTGGAGCATGTGTTTGGAACTTGGAAGACGGTACAGATCTGCCAGCGAAATAAATACGCACCCTTTTCGTGTCGTTTCAAATATTCGTTCTTTATTATTATTATTATTATTATTATTATTATTATTATATTCTTCTGCATCACTACTGAAGATGTTATGAGTCGGCTGAATACAAAATCTACTCCAGGTTGCAACCAGCTGCCTAAGGAGCAGATCTAGGGACTGTTGGTGCTTTTACAATACTTTGCGCAAAATGTGGGCTGTTCCAAATAATGCGCTTTCTTGCACTGCCCAGTCATTTGAATTACCTGGTATTATTATTATTATTTTTATTTTATCATTATTATTATTATCATTATTATTGTTATACCATTTAGTTCTGCAGGTCCAAACTCGCTTGGGGAGACAGGAGGTTAGAGCTCCTATATCTCAGCCTTTTCCTGCATTTGTTTCTCACTTTCAGGGGCCTCTCTGCTGTTTTCTTAATCGGGTCATGGAAGGTCTTGCTGACGTTTTTGGTAAAGGGGGAAGATGGCGTTGCAAGCGATATTGCCATGTTTCATCCACATGTATGGATGACAAAGAACAGAACTTATTCAGTTGATAATTCGTTTCCCACAAATATTATGGAGTTGTGAAACACTGCAATATGGTTACTCAGACATTAGGATTTACTTAATTTCTGCAATACGATCATTGATCAAACATATTTCATCCACTCCATATACTTTACATTTATGTTATGAAATATTATTGTTAGATAAATGCTAATTTCCTGTAGCAGCAGAAGCTGCTGCAATACATGGTAACATTTTAAAACATTCTATTAAATCTATTCGATTTAAATGCAAAGAAATAAATGGAATCAAGAGGTAAGAAAGCGTCATATAGATAATGTCAAAGCAATCATAGCCAGATCAATTCTTTTGCACTTTTTGAGAATGTAAATAATATTTTACCAAGTTCATTACATTGAGGTTTACAGTTTCAAAGTTTAAGTACTCTTTCATAAAATACTGACATTGTTTACTGACATTGACATAAAAAGAAAGTTGTAAGGAAATTAAGAAATTAGTTGTTTTTAACGCAGCTTTTCAAGATAGGAAGTTTTCAACCTATTTGAACCAAATTCTAGCACCTTTCAACACACAACAGCTTTCGAAACGTTGGGTATAAACTTTTTAATTTCAATTCATGAAATAAACACCATTAAGATTACGAACTTTGATTGTCCCTCATCTAAGGAACTTTATTTATTTATTTATTATTATATCATGATCATTAAAAACAGTCACATAATTGTGATAACACATTGCATTGTGAGCTGCAGTGCTTCAATTGCAGAACGGAACTGTCAGAGGGTATTTATGCACTAACGATAATGAATAAAATAAACTGAAAAGATATAGAACAGAATCACGGTGGACAATATATTGGTGTCGTTCGTTTTAACGCTGTCACAAATATTTCAATGAGACAAATGCTAGAATTTAATGTAAATGCAAAATTAATAGTAAATTACTTTATTTACTGATTTTTTATAGGTTAAAAACACACTAAATACGACCACTTCTACTGTTGCGCCCCGACTATTATTCAACAGAATTTTATAATAAACGACGGGATGATATATTAATATAAATTCGATAACATTAGTAATGCTTAGAGGCATTAGAAAGTAATTTAAAAAAATCATCTACTGGAGGAAAATCATAATAGTATTACAAACTATTTTCTTCAATTTGCCAGGAATATTAACTTTCACGACAAAATTATTTTGTACATAATAGTATGAGTACTTATTTGGTGCATTGTGATATACGAAAACACACAGATAAGTACACTCCAGAGTACGATTAGCATTTACAAAACATAATGTGTCGATAAGACAGTGACTTGTTTGTGCGGAAAATTTTGGATATTAATATACGTTCAACTTAAATTCATTCCTCAAATTTAGATGTGGTCGTTTATAATGCAGTATTTCACAATAAATTGACATCCAAATCTCGGCATCTGCTTGTCAATGGGTTTTCGAAATGTACCAAATCTTTTTTAAAATATTCAAATCATGTTTGGTCCCTTAAAGAAAACGTATATTTCAACTTCATAATAATTTTGTCAATAATTTTATTTTCTGAGGCATTGGATTGTCATCGGTCTGATAATGGCCTTAAAATAACCATTATTATTCGGTCTATTTCCAATGCCTCCTCGTCATCTTAGACTTACAACAACTTCAAGTGGCCTCCATCTTTCCAGAACGTTACACCTCCCCACATCTCCCTCTGCTACATTCCTCTATTCATTCCTTCTGTTGTCGCTAAGCCCACCACACAACTCTTTCTTACCATGTACTGACTCTATTTACAGCCTTCTCCACTCGAGTTGGACCCGCCCTTCTCTACGACCCCGCCATTCCTTCTCCCCGCTCACCCGGCACCCGGGCCCCGCCCACCTCGCTAACTCACGCTGCCCGCCCCGCCCCACCCACCACACCACCCCACCGCCCGCTCCGTGCGTGCGTCCACCGATACATTTCGTTCTCCTTCCATCCAGCTGCATTAACGAAGCCGGGATAAATTCAACGAGGTACCCCGCTGATATCCGCACAAAGAAGCGATTGAAATCTCGAAACGCTAGTCACCCATTGTTCCTGCAACGCCTGTTTGCGTAAAAAGAAGTCTGGACAACACGCGCGCCAGAGCGTCCCTGCACCGCCCTCAACATCCCAGGTCGCGGCGTCGTTTTGCTCGTTTGCGTCGGTAGCGCTACACGAGACCGGTTCGCCCGAGAAGCCAACGCGCGAACTGCTGCTGCGTGCATATTGTTCGCCGTCCTCACGGCCGTAAAATAAAATCACTTTATTAATGGCTTGTGTTTCTTGTGCTCTCGCTCAGGCAAAAAGAAGCGGGAAAATACCTAATATCAAACACAAATAAATAATAATTAGATACTGTGAAAGTGGAGTTGGGCTCCGAGAGGCCGGGAGCGGAGAGCCGGTCCGGCCGAACTGGAGACTCCAACGCTGGAATACGACACCAACCCCGCCCCGATAGGCGCGACGCGCAGGACGGCCGGTCGTGGCGTACCGGGACGCGGCCGACTTGTAATTTGGGAGCGTGGAGATGGGAAAGGGGGGCGGTAAAAAGAACAGAGCGGCCGTTCGCTCGTCGACGGCCACCTGCGGAACCCGACTCGCTCGGCCGAAGCGGTGGAGGCGATGCAACACTGTGGATTGCCTGGTTGAACGCATTGGACAAAAGTCAAAGAAGAAACAACCCATTTTTGATAAGCGAAAGCATATAATAATTTGCATATTTGTGCAGATGAATAAGTTTTAAGTTGTAAACGAAATGTCCAAATGTTTGATATAAATATGTTGTCTGTGTAGTTTAATGATGGTAGTTTGCATTTAGAACGTGTGGAAAATGTAATATACAAACATTTTCAACAGAGACTTTTAATAAAAAGGCAACTTTTTTTAATTGATGCATTTACATTTTCATGTGAGGTACTTTAAATCAGATTTTTTTTGTCAAAATACCTTCGTTTTGTAAGCAACAAATACACAAATAATGTACATCGGATTTTGTATATGTTAATGAATAAACTTTCTAAGTTTAGAAAATGGCAAGAAATGTAATATTGAAATTAACAGCAATACAAATTTTCGTCTAGTCTGCAACAAAAGGTGACGTACAAAGTACAGAAAGACACGGTAGTTACATTAATGAGAAAACTTTATTTACATTCTTCCTCTGTGAATTCGGGACAAGGACTCAAGTCAGTTTACCTCAAAATGTAATATTTTCGCAATGATGAAAACAAAAGAAAAAATAAGCTAATATATTTTTCATTCCGGTTATTTCGGAATTGGACTTGAAATTTTAAATGAAAACGGTAAACCGTGAACTAAAAGATTTAGAAACGGAAGAATGGAAGATCGCAAGAATAGATTGAGTACATGAAGCGTTCAGGTCCATGCATTGTATTTTGTCCGTCCTCTTGGACCAAAAGAACCATCGCGCTCGCTGCATCTGAGCTCTGAACGCAGACGCACTCCTCAGGTCCGGTGAATGTCCTCCCCCACCCAGACCCATCTCCCCGGAGCACCCAGATAAGAGACATGGACCTCATATTTCTGCCGCGCCGGCCGCGGGTCATAACACGACGTGCCCAACAAAAGCGGGCTGGACGGCGCATTGAGGCCTCGCTTATGTCTCCGCCGGGCGGAAGACCGCTCCGGGGCCCGCGCCGCGCGCGAAGGCCGCCGCCGCCACCGCCGCCCGCCGCCACCGCCGCCCGCCGCCACCGCCGCCGCCGCCGCCGCCCGCCGCCCGCCGCCGCCCGCCCGCCACAGCCCGCCCGCCCGCCCGCCACAGCCCGCCCGCCCGCCCGCCACAGCCCGCCCGCCCGCCACAGCCCGCCCGCCCCGCCCGCCCGCCACAGCCCGCCCGCCCGCCCGCCCGCCCGCCCGCCACAGCCCGCCCGCCCGCCCGCCACAGCCCGCCCGCCCGCCCGCCGCCGCCGCCGCCGCCGCCCTCCGCCTCCCGCCGCCGCCACCATCGCCACCACCGCCACCGCTGGTCGGACGGTCCGGTGGCGCGCGGCGGTTGCGATGGGCGTGGGGCCCTTTTTTGTCATAAGTTTTTGAAAGGTGCAGACCTCCCAGACGGAACGCACCCGCCTTCTGCAATTTCAGTCACAACAGTGGCGGCAGTGGCACGGAGCGGCGCGGCGCGGCGCGCCGGCCTCTCGACCCTCGGGCCTCGGGGGCGGGGCGGTGGGGGCCGGGAGACGCGGGCTGTCATGTCCGGCGAGAGTGACGGCTCGGAAGGTCGACCGTGCCCCTACGCCCCCCCCCTGGCGCCCCCGGTGCCCTCTTCGGCGCCCTCGACCACAGCGTGCGTGGTGCTGCAGGTTCTCCTGCTAGTCTGCGGCCTTCTCACTTTATCGCTAGATTTAGGGATTTAACGAAGATTGAATGATTGATTATTACCTGGACTTTAATATATAGCAATATCCTGAATAATATTTTGGGAAAATTACTTAATTAATATTCTGAGTGTGAAGAAACATCTTCCTTTCGAGGTTGCTGTTAGTAATTTACGTTGACTACCGCGTACACGTATTTTGGCAATATATTAACCTCGTGCGTGACCTATCTGAGAGATTGGTGTGCGAGTATAAATTTTTGAAAAATATTGTTGAGGGAATACTGAACACATATATCACCATAACGTTCAATATTGATGACTTCATATGTTGGCTGTTTGTAGAATGTTTGTCTCTGTAATAAATTCGTCAGACAAGAAAGTGAAAAGGTCGATTCATTCAAACTTCTTTTTTAATGAAGTGTCTCAGTCTTAGAATTATTTCGTGAGATTATCTCAGTAGTGATTATGTAAGATATTGTATTCATAAACCGAAATAGCGTTCTTACATCAGCATTCTTCGTGCTTTTTGTATAAAAGGTATCTACAGCATTTGAAATGTTTGCATACTTTACAGTAATTATTTTGATGCATCTTATTAATTTATAGGAGTTTTGTAAAGTAGTTGGTAATATTGCCATGAAAATAGTTCATTGGAGAATGGATTTGTGCGAGTGCTGAAGTGGTAGTAGATCTGTTTTCAGCAGGATTGACTTTGGTGATAGATAAAAAAAGTTCATTTTCAAATAGTACTATAGTTTTGAAATGAGACACATTCGATTTCATAAAACAAAATGTAAATGCCTTTAGGTTTCAATGTGTTGCAATACATTAATTTTCGTTTCCGACTGCGCGTATAAGCCTAAAAATAGTATTCGGGCAATATTGTTCACCACAATATATTTCTTATCGACGCGTAATTTCTCTTCTCGTGTATTCGATCTGCATGTTGAGCGGTTAACGTACACAGCACACAAAGCTATTTCTTGTTTAGTGTTTTTCAGAGGTTTCGCACTGTTGAGTTTGATGATTTTAGAGAGTTACCAATTGTGAGCATTTTTTGTCCAATGATCATTTCCATTCTAAATCATGTTGATTTGCCTTTAACTTGTTTTTGGCATACTGACTGACCCCAAAACCAGCAAATGTGAACAAAAGACCCAACATTAGAAACGTGATATCTTTATGCGAATCATGGATTAGGTAAAGATAAAACTGGAGGGAGTTTCTGCTGTTGTTAATGGTAGTGGGGTATCGATTGGAGATCAGAGTGCAGTGGTAATTAAAGTGTTAGTCACTAGAAAGTAAAATGAGGAAAATAAAATGAGGGATTATTGAAAAAGAAAAAAATGTACGCAGGAAGAAAAGAGGCAGAAAGAGAATGAGGCAAGGGAAAAGAAAAATTTGAAGAGAATAGCAAGAAAAATAAAGAAACGACTCCCGTAATTAATACAGTAAGTCGGGACACAAATTTAAGTTAAAAGTAAAATAATTTCTGCTGCATAACTGTTTCTATACAATTAGAGACTATACTGATCGTCAAAAAGAAAAATAATATTTATTTTAACTAAACAATGATATATAATGAATTAGGTTACATTTTTATTGTATACATTTTTTAAAAAAGATTTAATACGCCTGTAACAAGTAATGTACTTCAGCTTCCGGGTCAATGACCTCCATCTCAATCAGGTTTTTGTACAGTTTCCCTGATCCATTGAGCAAATGCTGAGATGGCTCCTTGTTTTGCTTCTGGACGTAAATGTGAGAACGTTTTGTTGAGCACTCCTTTTGCTTGTAGTGGTAGGAGTAGAAATGATGTTCGGTACTATTTTGTTAGCAATGTACAAAAATCAAATCAGCAGTTCATTTACCGTTGAAATTGATTTTCTATAACTCGGGAAAATTTTTTTTCTAATTTCTATTTTTCTAAAATAATAATTTTTCTAAATTCTTTTTCTAGTGTTTCAAATGTTGCTAATTTCGCGCTTTTTTCTAAAATTCTGAGTCTGAAGAAAATGTGCGCAGATTATCTCTTCTCCCATACGTCATATACAGTTTTTACTGTTTTTTGACCAAATAAATAAATAAAATAAATAATAATATTGCTTTAACTGATCCGATGACATAGAAAACTAAGGAACACGCGATTGTATTGGATGGAAAGTGAGGTGGTCATAAACAGACAAGGAGTATCTATACTCTGTGGCTAGGCCACTGATAAGGCGCTGAGAGGAGAGGCGGTTCAGGCGCAGGTGGAAGGACGCAGAGGCAAAGGGAAAAGCAGAAGCGATGGCGTAGTGAAGGAATATCAGAACATCAGGGAAGAAGCAGGTTGAAAGTAGGGAGAGGAGGCGAAGGGAAGAAGAGAAGAACGCAAAGGGAAGACGGAGGCGGTAACGAAGGGAAGGTGGAGACGGAGGCAAAGAGAAAGGGGAGACGGAAAGAATGGGTTAAGCTGCGGTTATAACGAAAGGAAGGAAGAAGGAAAGAGAAGGACGAAGGCGGTAACGAAGGAGACGAAGGGGGGCGTTGACTAAGATGAAGGAAAGTAGGAGGCGAAGGGGAGATGGAGGCTCACAGCAAGAACTGGTGGAGTCGAAAGGGGGGAGGAGGTAATGAAGGGAAGGCGGAGACGGGGGAGAAGAGGAGGGGAAGAGGAATGGATTGGGCGGAGGGGCGGCGGTGACGAAGGCGGGGAAGATTCCAAGGGGAGGCGGTAACGAAGAAGGCGAGGGGAAGCGTTGTCGTAGGTGAAGGGAAGGAGGAGGCGAAGGGGCGGCGGAGGTGAAGGGAAGGAGGAGGCGAAGGTGAGGCCGAGGCTCACAGAAAGAACTGGAGGAGTCGAAAGGGCGGGGGAGGCGGTAACGAAGGGAAGGCGGAGACGGGGGAGAAGAGGAGGGGAGGCGGAATGGATGGGGCGGAGGGGCGGCGGTGACGAAGGCAGGGAAGATTCCAAGGAGAGGCGGTAACGAAGAAGGCGAGGGGAAGCGTTGTCGTAGGTGAAGGGAAGGAGGAGGCGAAGGGGCGGCGGAGGTGAAGGGAAGGAGGAGGCGAAGGGGAGCCCGAGGCTCACAGGAAGAACTGGAGGAGTCGAAAGGGCGGGGGAGGCGGTAACGAAGGGAAGGCGGAGACGGGGGAGAAGAGGAGGGGAGGCGGAATGGATGGGGCGGAGGGGCGGCGGTGACGAAGGCAGGGAAGATTCCAAGGGGAGGCGGTAACGAAGGAGGCGAGGGGAAGCGTTGTTGTAGGTGGAGGGATGGAGGGGGCGAAAGGGGTGAAGGGGGCGGAGGTGCAGGGTAGAAGCGACGAGGGAAGGAGGCGGAGGCGAGCGCATCCTCTGCGCTCTCGCGGGTGGTCGGCCGCAGGCGCCGGGCGCCGTCCCCGCGGGCACTCTGCACTGCTTAGTGAAACAGATTGCGCTGCTAAACATTTCTGACATCTTGGAATGCATTAAAACATAATTGCCAATCAGGAAGTGTAACTTAATGAAGACGAGAACCTCCGCTCCGAATCTCCTTGTCTGCCGAATGCCTCGAAAAGTGGACAGACCACGAAAACTTTGGACGTTTGCCAACTTTTATTTGGTGGCCGTAAAGTCGTTAAAGGAAGCTTAAAATATGCGCGAGTGATACCCGAAGGGTTTAACGATGGTTCTTGGAAAGTGCAGTTCCGTTTTCGGCCACCTACGACCTGCCACGCCCCTCAGGGCTCATTCTCGTCACCGACGAGCGACGAGGATGACGAAGTAAAACAGTGCCAGATGCTGAGCGTCCGAGTGCCTGATGGGATGAGAGTGACAGCGGCTAATGTTTCGTCTGTATCGACTGTCAGCTTCGTGGAGGTCCGTCTTCCTGCTGGTGTCTCCTCCGCTGTCATTCTGGAGGAGAAGAGAGGAAACCTCCGCAGAGATGGACAGCAATTGGTCACACTGGGTACACATTCCGTCCGATAGAATTACGTCGCCTATTTGTCCAGCCGTGTTCTGAAGCTGCAGGGTGGTCGAAACTGCCAAAACAGTGTCTTATAAGTAAGGGAATATTTACTTAACCACACTCCCTGATTCTCCAAATGAGGCTCTCCCACAGTTGTGTTTGTGTTCTAAATTCTGCTCCTAAATTCACTGAAATGTGAAAGTGAGTTGAATTTTTCGTCTATTTGCAAATTGAATTTATTGTGATAATTATTACTATTTTATTATTATTATTACTAAATATTAGTCTAGGAAGTAAATAATTTCTTCCTTTTGCTACATTGTAAAACCCTATAATATAGCTAATTTAATTTTGGAAAAATGTCACTTTAAGCGCTTTTATTTTTGATGAAGTTATTACATATTCCTGAAATAAGCTTTATTATCATTATTATTATTATTATTATTATTAGATATATAAATATTAATGACTCAATAAAGTGGTTCGGGATATTAAAATACTATCTTCAGGAATACTGGCATGCAAACATCATAACGGCACAAATTGAAGTATTAGAAAACATAACTTAGATGTTTTCTAGCCTCTGACGAAATAACGTCCTGTCATTTGCCTTCGAAGACAGAAAACTACGGAAAACAAAGAAAGTATGTTAGTTCTTCTACATCGCAGAACAAAATAAATTATCTAAGAGAACTTCAAATACATTGGAGATATGGCAAATGCCAATCGGGGCTAAACGAGAAATGCAATTATTATAAAAGAATAATATTAAGGAGTTGCTTTAGCATATTGTGAAATAAATTAAAAATATGAATATAAATAAATGCTATAAAAGGATATGAGGTATACACTACCATCCCGCCAGGATGACCGCCAAAGTTTCATTTTAATTTATTTACATTACCCAAAGTGTTAATATGTATTAAGTCATGGCTTATGATAAATGTGGAATGCAAATGAAGTAAGGTTTCATCGATGAATGAAGGCAATTAAACGAAGAAAATTCCAACTAATTAGCAAAATGAATTAACACTAAAACGTAAATTTAGAAATATTAAACAACGAAACTTTAAATACAATACAATTCAACATTTTATGATTTTTGAGCACTTTATTTTCACTATTTTAGGTAAACATAAAAATTTTTAATTAAAAGTAGGAAACTCCTATTAATAAATCAATGCTGAGTATCAATAAGTAATGTGCAATTATTATCTATCGGTAATTCTATATCATAGTTATATGAAATACAGAAAAATATTTCAAAAATATTTCATTTCAAAAGAAATATATTCGTGTAACTTTGCTTCTCAGAAAAATAAGCAAATAAAATAATGACTGAAATTTTTCAAAACATATAGTTTAAAGTATTTTAAATTTACTTTTTCAATGTAAGTGAGAGGTATTATTTTCTTCTCATTAGTGCACGTTCACTAGAAATGTTTTATTATCTAAATTTTCTCTTGCAATCAGTTCAATGGAGATTGACGATATGAAAAATCTGTCATTCGTATTTGGGACATGGAATCAAAGAATCGAGCCGCATTATTCTGCGTAAAATACCTTCCTTTTTCTTCTTTTACTGAACAGTTTTCATTTCCCCCTAGGCACAATGTCAGAGACATTTAAAAGCAGCACTCACATTGGAGTTCTCATATTACACCGCTACACACGACCATGACGAGATATTATTTTCCTTTTCACGTTTGATTACCCTCTTGACGAGGGTCATCATTTCGTCTCAACGTCTTTGTGACGTTTCTCCCTAGTTGCCGTCGGGCAAAACGAGTGCGTCCAGAGAGTAAACACGTTTAAGACCCACAGCACCTCCGGCAAACTGAGCCATATGGCGGAGTTCATCGCACACAATGGCCCGCATATCGCGAAGCCTTCCCCCTCCTCCTCCTCCCCGCCGGCAAACGAGCACATTGTGCAAGCGGAGAAGCGGCGCGGGGCGGGGCGGGGGTGGCACGCGGTCGGCCCCCGGGCCGCGCGACGCCGCCGCCGCCGCCGCCGCCCGTCCTGGAGAGCGCTGGCGTCACAATGCGCGGATCAAGATGGTTATGGCGACACAATGCCCCGCGCTTATAAGCCCTGAAAACTTCCGCGGGCGAGCGGGCCGTGGAGAGGACGCGGCAGGCCCCCCTTTGGATGGGAGGATGGGGACCGCCGCCGCGGCGTCTTCGGACTTGTCATTTCGACGTGAGTTGTCAATCCGAGGGGCGGGTGCGGTCGTGCGCAAGCGATGGCGGGGGCGGGACGGCGGGGCGGCGGGCGGGGGCGGCGGAAAGCTTTTGGGAGCGAGCGCTGGTTGGAGAGGCGGGACGTGGTAGAGGGTGGAACTGTGTGGAGCTGTGGTGGCAGCGAAGGTGGAATACAAAGTGTGCCGTGGATGCTGTAGTGGTCAGGAAAGTGTTCACGTTGCTGCTAGATATGAATAGTAAAGTAATATATCAAATTAGAATTACCGGATTAGGTGGCTCATGTCATCAATTGATGTCACTACGGTGCCTCTGACTGGATGTCGTAGGGATCTAGCTCCGACGGTAGCAGGATTTTTGACACTACCTACATAACTACTATAGGACGAATTCAGCCATGTCTGGAGGAGAGTTCTAGCGGCCCGCTGCTCTGATTGGCAGTTTTCAGTGGTTTCTCTGATCAACACCAGGCGAATGCCGGAGTAGTACTCTAGCAAACGGGCCACGCACCGAGCGATTTCTCTTTCCTTCCTCTTACTTGTCCTATCAACTTTTTCTTATATACACTTACAATTACGTGCAATATATCATCACAAATATCAGGAGCTTAGAGCTGCGCTGGCTGAGGAGTTGCCCCGCTCGTGGGAAATACCTGGTTAGGAAAAAACCGGCTAGGTCGGCACCGGATCTCGTCCTCTAGCGGGGGAAGATCACCGTTACCTCCACGATAAAACATGCCCATCATTTACGGGACTCATGACAGCAGTTGATGCGCCCGGCATCACTAATCAAAACAATCAATCAATAACAAAAAATTACTGTAAATTGTTCATACGCATTCGAAGTAAGACTGTGAAAGAGTGAGACTGTGAGGTAGAATTTTCTGTAATGAGGTTAAAAGTTAGTGAGACAGTGAAATTGGTAGAGGATGTGGCAACAAATAAAAAAAATGGATGATGCGGTCAGAGTGACAGCGAAGTGTCACTAGACACTAAAAGGACGTGGTCAGGAATTGGGATGAACGTGGGAGAAAACACAATTGATCGAGGATGTTTGTGATGGAGGTGGCTTAGATGCAATTATTTGCAAAGAATTAAGAACCATTGCTGAAAATTAGTTTGTGACCACAAAGAACACAACGAAACATTCTGTAAAGGCCAATACACAGGGCACAGACTTATTCGTGCAGACTCTCAAACAGTTTCGTTCAGAAACTTCAAGATCCCAAGCCAGAAGAATAAAAGCCAAAAGTCGCGTTTATACGGTATGAACGCTTTCTGTATGAATCGTCACAAGGTGTCGCTAAAGGGTTTACTGCGAAACACCTGAACTGCGCCGTCCGAGTACTTTCAGTGTTGGTATTTCTTTGCGTGTGTTCTGGATTTGTTGTCATTATTCATTATTAATTAAGCATGAGGAGCATAAAGAAGAAAAATAAGAAGGCGAGAATTGGGAAAGAAGTAGTTATCTCAATATCACTTCACACAGTCGCACCTTGACACACATAACCACAAAATCGAAATGGTCGATTACGTCGTGTCAGGTAGTCTAAAATATTATTTTAGGTAATCCATTTGTGAAAGATTCTGCCGTTCTGCCGCTAAAGGACGTTGAGTCGCTTCTACATTAAAAGTTATGAACATGCCCAAAAGTTTCCATGCAGAAATCGCGCAGTCTGGACTGCACGTTTTCTTACGTCCAATCTGCACGAACCCTATATCATGTATATCGGTCCTAAGAGCCGAATGGATGGAACAGAAAGACGACAGCTCCGGAGCAGACCTCTAGGACATAGGGGGCGAGAGGTACCCGAGGAGGCATCAGCAACGACGTGTCCGAAGGGAGAAGAAGCTGGCGTGGGCGGCAATGACTGAAAGGGAAAAAAACTGGTTGGGGGCGGGTGAGAGCTAGGGCAGTGCTGGCGGGGCAGGATCGACAAAAGAAGCCCGGGCGGACGGCCCTGCGTGTCTGGCGGCACGCTCCGCCGGTCCGCCGCCGCCGTGCCGACACGCCGCGCCGCCCGCCCTCGCGTCTGACCCCAGGGAGACTCGACCTGGCGCGACGGACACTGGATATCTCAGGGAAGAGATCCGGTACGCTCATTCGATACTACTGAGAATTTCTTCTCTCCGGAGGTGTACGCTTTCGACTTCTGCGTATGACGTCAGGCGATCCTCTCTGTGCCGTCTCGTTACGCTCTAGTGGATTGTTTCGATGATGAAGGTTCGACGAATCCATTTGGAGTTGGGTTTCCATTACAGAAAACGAAAGAAAAATTGCGTATTAGGAATATTAGCATTTATAAAAGACGTGTCAATTCAATTTATAAAAAATCAATATATGATAAAATACAACATGGACATGTCACGTATTTCGCCTTTTTTAATGCTTTGCGGGTTATCACTGAGTAAAATAGCTTTTATGCTTCACTTTTAAAATGTTGAGATGTCTAGTCTTGAATGTTGACAGGATGTTAAAATTTTATTATTTTCAATAATTCAATACTGTTTTAGGAACATTGTTCACTACAGCAAATTGATAATCGACAAATTCTGAGTGTAGATTTGAAGAGACAAGACTACACATCCAATATAAACAAATAATTCCTGTCGATTTCCGGACAGTCTTCTGGATGATTGTTTTTATTTATGAAGGTGACGAAGACTTCAAATACAAATAGATTCCACTGAGTACATTGTAAATTTTGCCAGAATGAGCACAGACCTTACTCGAGATTGGGGTTTATTATTATAGCCAAACATTTTTAGCAAGGTATATCTTTTCCGAGAAAAATTTAAAGTAACATTGTAAACTGGAATTTTAACGTTCTACAAGAGCTATTGCTCGTGATCAACGCGGTAATCGTATTGCATTTTTTGTTCTCTCGAAGTGACTTTCTAATCTGATCCTTCTTCACTGGAAGGTATTTCACGTTTGTCATTCATCGTTCGATTTGAAATATGATGTTCTCTCCAAGATGTCTCACTTACTTTCTTATAGAGATTGAAATTCCACGGAGTTTCTCCATGCCATTCTCTCTTCATAATAGACTGGGCTTATAGTGATTTGATCCGGATGATAACATTTTCGATACCAATTTGCTTCGATACCTGAGTCTACTCCAATTTGTTCCAAGCAACCAATATAGTCCCAATCACATTTCGTGTATCCTACCGTTAGATTCCATTTCGATGCCTATCGATCCGCAATTACTTTGATTTGTTCTGACGTGCTCTCGACTCTCCTTGCGTTGTTCCAACCGCTTCCTATCTCGTTCGACAGACGAGATCGATTCCATCGGTGGCCTCTCCTGCAGGATAATTTCACGCACACTGAAAAATAATTGTAGAAACGATCCAGATACGTAGGCTGAAAACCAACAGGAATATTTGATTATTATTTATGTCGTTTCGTTGAAGTATATCGATATGTCAAATGGTGGGTGAGTGACGTGTCCGTCCATAAAATAACTACCCTTGATATCTGCGAAGTCTTATATTTTGTTGGTCTTTTGTTTTACCCCTGTCTTTTGTCTTCTGAGCTTTCGTGGTGAATGTCTGATGCACGACAACTGTCATGGACTCCTCTTGGTTCGTTGTTTCCGTGCCGAGTTGTTACTGTCACTTGCAAGACATCTCTATCGGTTCATCTTGTATCTGGAATATCTACAGTACGTAAGGAAGACTTCAAAGTGACTGACCAACGGACAAGTGAACGAGCAGCGGGTTACTGGCAGGGGTTACCAAAGACCGATTCGTATATAATATCCTCCTCTTCATGAATATATGAAAAAAGCAATCCTACATGTAATTTATGTTGGAAGGGCTATGGCCATAACAAATTTGTAAATATATATTTAACATTTTATAGCAGTATACGTCGTGTTCATAATTTGATCACGATACGATACACGACGATATAATCATTAAATTGATAATAAATGAGGCACTTGTATTCCGGTTTACTGAGATGCTAGTTACAATATTCGGTTTCTTGCTTTCTTCTCCGAAAGATTAAGTATATGATTTCAAAAACGTTTCATTACCTAGATTTTTTTAGTTTGGTTTTGTAAGTAGTAAGTATAGGGAGACTGACATTTGACTAAGTTGCACATCTCTATTTCTATTTCAAACGTCTTTCGAAGCTTACCACCGGAACGGACCATGGGGTATCATTAGAGCAGGCGCGCTTCCCACTAGGTATCTTGTGACGCCTAGATGTGACTCATTTTCTGCGTCAGATGTCGTTTTCGGTTAACGATATGCAAACCGCCTGTTGGTAGAAGTAATAACTCGTGTAGCCGTAATATTGTCACAGGATTTTAATTTTGCGGGAAGTTCATTCAGGCTACTTTAACATGCTACAAACGTGGCATAGAACAATGCGAATTTTCCCTGTAAGGAAATCCACCGCCCCCAGTTGGGTTTAACCTGAGAGATTGGATATTGGAAGTCATTGGCCGAGCCCCTTCTTCACCTGGGACGACAGAATTTTAAAAATATTTTTTAATTTTTGAAATATTTCTAGCGTCAGTTCTCTCTCCTAATATAGATCGCTCGTCCTTCATAAGTTTTACTATTATTTTTGTTTTTAACTGATATTTCCTTCTTGGGAATGTAATTCATGTTTTTTCTGTTTTATCCTGCGAATACCTATCCCGGTCTGATCTACTTGTATCTATATTTAGTTTTGATTTTTTTAAATTGTTCTTGATTTAGTAATTAATTTCTCTTCACAACAAAAGTTTCCATCGAAATCTTTATAAAGAATATAAATTTAAATTTTATTTTACTTTAGTGATATATCTCCAAAACATGGTCACGTATCAACAATACCTGAGTCGAGGTTTGGCTATCCCTTGGTCACGTATATTTCGTCCGTGATTGGCGCATGAGTCTCGGGTCGATATCGCGCCAGTCATTTGTCCGCGTCTACGTGATGAGCCGCACAGGGGCTAGTGTGTGGGCGTGGGAGGGGGGCGCAGGTCGGTAGCCGCGACTGATTGGCCGATCGGATCGACACCTCCTAGGGATATTGATGGCCGCACTTCGCACCTGCGCGTCTACTGCCGTCATGCACATGCCTCCTCGCTTCTCTGCCTGCTGGTGCCGTCATCTCCCGCCTAGAGGTGGAATTTCGTCAGGCGGACAGGGATGAGTTCAATACGGATGCGGGCTAATGGTGTTGATTGCTGCAGAGGAAGAAAATTGTCAATTTGTCGGTTCTTTTTTTTTGTTATTGTGCGAAGACGTAAAAATTTATCATCTGCAATCTTTCTTTTCTTCTGGAATAAGACGTATTATAAACGTGGGTAAACGATCTGTAAAAAATACGCATTCATTTTATGTTCGAAAAAGTGGTTTTATTTTAATGCGATGAAATCTAAATAATATATTTTGCTCGTCATTATTAATTCTTGAACGCACCAAGAAATCTTTCTTTTTCGAAAGTAACATATTATTTGAAGAAATTATCGTTGCAGATGTACATTATTTGTGTGCATGACACACATATAACGAGAATGGTAAATTATTAACAAAATATTTTCGAAACTCGTTTGGGCTCAAAAGGTTGGTTAGAAAATGGAAGATATTAAATGAGATTGTAAAGAACAGAATTGAAATCAACAGGAAAGGAGGTTAGAGATTGAAGAGTTCTGAAGAGGTTATGAATAGCAAAAACTATATTTATTGCCGTTTTTAAATTATACATGTTTTTGTTTCCATCTGACGAAGTACTTCTGCCATTTCTGTCCTACATAATTTCCGAACGGAACAAAATTCCGCAAAAAAAGAAAAAAAAAGGGCCACCCGATACTTAAAACTTGTCAAAGTCAGCGCGGCCGAGCGCACCCGTCCAAAAGGTTCTCCGGGAGGCGCGTGCAAAAAGCCGTCCCTTGTCCTCCTCTGCCATCAGCGGGCGGCGCGCCTACGCCTCGCGGCGGACGGGCGCGCGTCCTATCTGGCGCGCAGCATCTCGCATAATGAATCATCGCGGCCCCTGATGGACCCCGGCGACAGGCGACGCGCCAGAAAAACGCGGGGCCGCACCGCGCCGCGCCGCGCCGCGCCCCGGTGCCGGCTCCCCTCGCCGGCGGCGCCGCGCGTTCGGACGCACACGCCGTCGCCGCGACGCGACGCGACGCCCACCCGCTCACCCAAGGCCCATCCGCCCCTACGCCCTCCTGCGTATTTCACCCACTCGTCTTCGCGTTTGCCCTCCCCCCTGGTCCACCCGCTCAGCCAACCCTCAGCCGTCGATCCACCCGCCCGCTCCTATGCCCACCCGCTCATCCAACCCTCAGCCGTGGGTCCACCCATCCGCCCCTATGCTCACCCGCCCACCCAACCCTCAGCCGTCGGTCCACCCCCCTGCCCCTATACCCACCTGCTCACCCAACCCTCAGCCGTCGGTCCACCCACCCTATGCTCACCCACTCGCCTTCCCGTTTGCCCCACCCCCCAATCCGTAGCCGTCGGGCCACCTAGCCGCCCCTGTGTCCACACGCCCACTTCCCTCCCGTTTGCCCACCCTCCCATCTGCTCTCCCAACCCCCACCCCGCCGGCTTACCCACTCGCCCCTACGGCGACTCCCTCGCTCCCGCTCCCATCCACTCTCCTTCCCGTTTGCCCACCCGCTCAACAGCCCATGTGTTCAGCGAAGCCTCGACTTGTCAGCCTATTCTCCCGCCCCCTGCTAGTTTGCCCGACAAGCAACCAGCCTGTTCGTCCGCCTCCTAGTCCGCCCACCACCCGCCCGTCTACATGCAGGCCCACCCAAACATTTACCCACTCACTAAACCCCTTCCACATCCTCCACCCTTAGAAAAGAAACCATATTCTATTAAGGTTCAATACAATATATGCAGAATTCTTTATGTTTTATTGTGTCTCTTACGAACAATCTTTAGACCTGCGCAATTCTTTAGTGCGGTCCGGAATGTATTTATACTCATTGCTGTAGCTTGCTGTTCTCTTCTACTGCTTATTAATTCTCGTCTTGCGTTATTATGTTCTGTGACATTCCATTCCATTAAATTCTCTTTGTGTCTGATACATTGGAAAAGAGGGTATATTTTTGCATTGAAAAATTAACTACGATCTTTTGTGAGTTGGTGTTGTGTTTGTGATATTGTGCCATTCGACAATTTATCTCCACTCCATCATCTACCCTCCAAGCATGTTGTGTGCGTCAAGATGCAAGTTACGTACACCTTACTTCATTTGAAATGCACTGAAAGGTTTTATTGATAGTTTATTAATGCAGCAATTACAACAATATATTTCATCATAACGTTTACCCTTCCTTCTCATTGATTCTTCTTTTCTCTTATAAATTGAAGACCTTGGTGCAATATCATGCTTTGTCACATTTCCGATGAAATTGAGATAGTATATTTCGACGCCCACAGATGAATCTAGATGTTGGGTCTTTACTTTAAAGATTCGCCGGAAGATGGCAAAATAATTCGTAATTTAATGTTTTTTATACCAATGTGTCAAATGCAATGTCTGAACCTTTACTTTCCTTTTTCTCAAAACTTACGTATAGTGGCATAGCATGATATTGCCCCGAGGTCTTCAATTCTACTTACGTTTCTCTCTTTACAAACGTCATACTCATATTATACTTTCGTGTTTTGAATACTGCCATACTCTCCTTAGAGTTTCTTTGCCAATCACTATCCTAACACAATTTCCAAATCCCTTCCACCTTCCCACTGTCAGCGACAGGTGGTACACTTTTCTTCGGCCTGCCCCCTCTCCGCCGCTGTCCACCCAAGCACTCTTTCCGATCGCGTTCGCCCAAAGCGGTTGAATGTAGCCACCAGAAAAAAAGGCAGCCTGTTCGATCATATCTCGCTTCGCTGCCTCGTTTTCACAGCCCCCGCCAGCCAAATCTCAAGGTCTCCGCCGCCCCCGGCCCCTTTTGCACGGCCGGTCCTCGTTCGAAACAGTAATTTTCGACCAGATTGATACTGTGAAATTTATCGTCCGTTAAGTTTATACATGCTTGAACACGAGTGAAATAGTAGCAATTACAGTGATAGCCGGTCAACGGACTTGCTATTTCGAGAGAGAAAGATATCCGCGATACTATATCGTTGTCGATGATGGATGCTTACGCGACCGTGGAGTGATGATTAACAGTTTTCATGAACTCGCGGCGCTCATGTGGAAAATCGAAGAGCTCCCCACTTAAATTTCAGCGCAATAAATTCCTATTATTTTTATCGAAATTTATGGCATGCCAGTAACTGAGCACATCGGTCGCCTAAATTTGTTGGTTTAACGATTAAAACTAATTTGCCGTCTCTGCTTGACTGCAGTCCTTTACAAGCTGCCGCGAGACCTCGCCATCGGGTTCTCCGATTTCTGTCGAAGGTTATAGATAGCGGGCGCTTACTAATAAGTGCAGTGTCCTTGAAGCGAATTCCGGTATTCGTTGGAAAAGAAGCTCGGTCCAGGAATCTGTTCCCATTTGGGTCTTTTATAAAAATAAAATCAGGTTAGGCAATTAATTTAAGAATAATAAGTCTTTTTATATGGAACAAATGTCCAAGTCGACCACAATAACCGGGTTTCTTTTTCATAAGACTTGTCATTCTTTTCTTTCAACGATAGTGACTTAAGAAATGTATTAAGCCTACATTTTAAAATTATGCAAGATTATCCTATGTAAAAATCTAATTTTTAATTTCAAAGATAATTTCAAGAAAGGTTGAAAATCATTCCTCTTTGTTCGCTTCTAGTTCAATGATTATTTCTTGGAAGAAAGAGTAGAGCTAAAGTGAAGTGACAAGAAATCACTATTGCCGCAAAGATTTTAAAGGGACCGATCTCCATGAAAGTAGGGACATTTCCGATCTGGGGAAACTCCCCGCAGTGCAACAAGACGCAAGTGGCTATTCTGCGACGCGCCTCGCTTGTTTGGCCGACAATCCAAGTTTCGCCGCATCTCGCCCTACTCCGCCCCACCCCACCCCACCCCACCCCACCCCGCCCAGCACTGTCCCGACCCTCCCGTCTCCGCATAACTTCGTACAGTAACGTCCCGTTCCGACCCTACCATCCTCTGTCATTTCGCCAAGTTCCGACTCTTCTGTCCTCGCTACACCTTGTCCAGCTCCGTCCCGTTCCCACTCTCCCGTCCTCGCTCCACTTCGCCTCGCTCCTCCCCGTGAAAGAGACCAGTTGGGGGAAGAAGCGACACATCGTCAGTTATTATAGACGCTGGGTTGTTGATAGGGTAAATGAGTTGAATTGTATTCCAGAGGGCACTGATTCAACCAGTGCCCTCTAGAATACAAAGCCTGGCGACGGGCAGCCATCTTGCCAATGACGTCACGATGAGTAGGCCCAACAGCCCCGCCGTGGGCATACGATCTATGCTGAACTTAATAGCAACAGCATTTCACAATATATTTCTCCCTGGCACTTCATTTTCCACCAATAGATTTGGGTAACGAAAATTGAAGGATTCATATTTTTAGAAATATGTTGCGTTTATTTCCGGACAATGTTTCTTTGAAAGAAAAAAAATATAATTTTTCCTACAACTATCAACAAAATTAAAATCAGAAGTTAATAAAAATACACTTTGATTAATTTTAGAAATAGTAATTTATTTTGAAGAAAATCATGTCACAATTTACATATATTACTCAATAGATAGTCTGTGTAACACAACAAAAATATTTAAGTAGTTTCTCAATACATATGCATACATATTCCTACATTAATATACACAAACATTATTTTTACACAATGGGCGATTTAAAATATTTTGGGAAAGAAAAGTACGGAAGCAGAATCATGCTGCAGGCTAGATTTCGAGCTGAGATATCACGTAACAATTATGTATATATTAAAACACATAAGACATCACACACAACGTAATATTTGAAGCTCTGAACGAAAAACTTGATAAGGAAAATTCATTTAAAATACCGAATGAGGAGATCCTGCTAGCATGTAGATTAATGTTGAATAACAAATTCTTCAAGTTCTGTGATTCTTGTTACAAACAAAAACAGGGGACTCCAATAGGTGGACCCATGAGTTATCTCTTTTCTGAATCGGTTATGCAGGAGTCATCTTAAGTCAAAATTAACTAATATTTTGTGCTAAATATGTGGATGAGACGCTATTAATTGTTGATGAGGCAAAGATTGAATCCATTTTGCAACAAGTCAATAACTATTACTATCACTATCACTGTCACCAACGTTTGCAAGTTTAAAGCATATTTTTAAATACCTATCCTTGAGTTATTGTTGGGTATGAAAGTTTTCTCTCTACGAATAGCTTTGATCCAAGCACTCCTTGGCTCTTTCTCATTGGGAAAGCTGAACACGCTAACAGAACGGCCGTTTCGGTAGTTGCATTTACAATTGGGTACACAATACTTGAAAGGCATTATTGTGATGAGCTGTAAATGAAACAATGAGGGTTTGAATAGTTACGAATTTTTTAACATATGTTTACTGTCTAATCACGTAAGTCCTATACACTGTATGACCAATATGCACAATAACCTAAAAGCCTCGTTACACATTTTTACAAATTGAAGCACAAATATATCATTTGCTTATATTTGCCTTAATTTTAGATCTAAGACGTAAAGTGAACTTAATCAGAAACTAATGTTAATAAATTGTACTTACCAAGTTCGAATTTCCGTAAATAAAAATAATAAAATTGATGAAAAATCACAACCAACACAACATAGCAACACGCATAACACACGGAGTATACGGCCGGAGAGTCTCTTCGTGGGCCTACTCGTGCTTACGTCACAAAATCGTCGCCAGGCTTTGTATTCCAGAGGGCACTGGTTGAATTCGCTAAGGATTGGACGCCTTACGCGTATTGAGAATCTATGTGATATCAATTAGATAAAACCCAAATAATAGCGACATTGGAGAACATGAGATAAATCCCTAATAGTAAGAAAACCATGGAGAAGGAGGTTCCCGAGTTAAAACGGAGAAGCTAAAATTGGCGATTGATCCCTGACAAAGTCTGGGAATTCTGATGCGATGTTGTTTTACGTAATTGCATGGAGAAATAAGAAGCGGAAACATGAAAAAAAGAAGTCATCTTCGCCAAATTAATATTAAGTTGACGAAGATGTCTTCTTTTATTTCTCCATGATCCCAGATGTATGAATTCGTGAACAATACACTTTTTTTTCTTAGAACTTGAAGTGTTATTATTTAAACTACCTCAAGAGAGAGGCCAACCAACAGCGACGTTTGTTGTGTGGTACTACAGCTACAGCTGATTTATTCTTGGCGTTACAAAATGTGTACTACGTGTGATATGCTATTGCGGGAACTTAAGGTTTAAAAGGTTTGTAACACATGCACTACAGTTACGAAATTGATGATCTTAGAAGTTGACGCGGACTTCAGAATCACCCATGCTCATATTTTCGAATTGTATACGACCTTATTTCAATATATGTTTTTAAAAAAATAGATTTTAATGGAGAAATATCTATCTTCAATATTATTGTAGAAGGAAGATTCCGAGAAAATGTTTACACGTTTGTAATTGACGAAAAATCAAGGATTTCAATGAAAATGAGAATTGCACTATTCTTTTAAGCGTCCCTTATGCTATCCGAGGACAAACTTTAATCAAAGTATTTGGAGCAATTTTTGAGAAAATTTTGAAAATGTTTTCGAGGATTTCTGTAAAGAACTCCTCAAAATAAAAATATCTGTTTCATAATCAAAGGACCTTGAATCCCTTTAAATCAGATCATGAATATCAATTTTGGAGAAAATCGGCTGACCGTTTTTTTGGTGCTAGCATTGACCACAGACATGCGGGCAGACATGTTTTGCCGTCAATCGTTTTTTTGGTATCAAAGACTCACAATACATGGATTCTAACTACACAGTGTGTTAGAGTTTTACTTTACTATATTTAGGAACAACACTTTTACACTTTTTCGGTAACAGGACCCGACAATAAGAGTTTTTTCAGTCGAAAATACGCCATTTTCCGACGCACGATTACAATACTTTTCTTCACTCTCAGTCTGAATCAGTGAAAAACTACTGATTGACAGTGACTATTCACTGATGGTGTCAGTTATAACCCTGCCACTGACAATCAGTGATCTGAACTGAACAAATCAGTGCAAATAGGATCCATTTTTTGAATCAGTGAAACTTTACTGTTTGAATCAGTGAAATCTGTCAAAACAGCAGCACGTGAACGACTGACCGATCAATCAGTGATGGTGGCGCGGCACTTTTACCACTGACGACCAGTGAAATGCTGGCGATCATTATGAAAAGGTTCGCATATTCGCTGATTGGCAGCGAAACTACACATTTGGACTGAAGTTATCATTGACTTCGGCTGTCACTGATTGAATCAGCGACAATTTCACTGATTCACATCCAGAGAGTTCATATGAAGTAAGGTCGAGAAAGTAAAAATAATTCAATTATAAAGGTGACAATTGATTGATTTCGATAATTCACCTCGATAAATTATTATAAACATTTCATTAACAACATTCATTGCAAGTTAAAAAAGGTTGGTAGGGATTGTGTAATTTAAAGGCCGTTGGTTTCTAATTGGCATTGCCATGAAGCTAATAACTCTCGGCGCGCGAGCTGGGAGTGGTTGACGAACGGTGGCGAAGGCATCCGGAAAAGCTGCGGATTCCTCATCGCTTTTTGTTCGACCATTCTGCGTCCTCTAACAAGTGAGTGAATCGCCACGTGCGAACGCGTCCTTACTCCCGCCCCGCCCGCCACCGCCCCCCCCCCCCCGCGTGCTCTAGTGTGGGTTGACGCAGGGATCGCGGAAATTGCGCAGAATTAGCCGGCGAAATTGGCCAGTTTGTACCGATTCCTCGGAATCCATAAAACATGGAGACGCGCCGCCTTGCCGCTTCTCTTCTGGAGAGACCGCCAAACAGCGGGAAAAGACAGTAATAGGACGGCGCTTTTGTGTGCTAACCTCGCAAGGAACGACGCTTCGACCATTGTTTCCCCGAGTTCGGATATCGGTTTTTTGGATGCCGGATTTTGGACGTCTTCGGGCTGCTAATAGGCTTTTTTTGGCCTTCGCTATTTGTGATTTTATTTGAAATTTCGGCGTCTGTTGGCAGGTCTCACGGCGAGAGCTCTTCCAGAGCTTGAAGGCTCCGAACGTGCTCCCGGAATTCTGAGAAACTCGCTTAAAGAATGGTCCGAGAACGTGCCTGCAGGTCTTTCAGGCACCTTTGTTATTGAGAGCAATGACATTGCATACCGATATGTCAAGAACGTTAACTGTTCTCAGTGACGAGAGTTCCGTGATCTTTCCTGTTTCTCTTTAACAAAAAGTAGTAAACATCGGGTGCAGTATGTCACGTAGCATTGTTCCATAAATTTATCCCGAAGTATAAATATTAAAAATGTTCAGTTTATCATAACTAAATATTTCAAACCAAGGAATAATTTAAAGTTTGCAATATTATCATGAACACTTTTCTCCCGTGTATGTAGTTCACTTTCTCATAATTTTGATTTCTTACAATCAATTCTTTGTTAGAATTCTTTGTTTTGATGAGCATTTGTATTCAAAAGTTCAATTCTCACTCGTGTTACATATAATGGTTCACTACTATTTTTAGTATTTAAAATGCTTTTTGCACAATTAGAAAAAACAATTTGAATTTTCATTTCCTATAATTCCTTCTCTCCTCTGATTACACCCTCAAATAACATTCGTAAATTGAGTTATAAATTGAGCAATGGCACTTAACACCAAATGGTACTCTCAGATATTACTTCCACCACACCTAACTAAAAGAAAATTTTCATTGGTACGAGAATTTCATAAACTAACTAAACTTCATTTTCGGCATTCATGTCATTATATCTTATGTCATTCCATTTAATTTTCGCGAAATTCATCTGCGATAGTGTGCAAAATGATTAGAGAAGAATTTTATTACAGTCTCGAGAAATAATAATCTTGAGTGATGAGTAAAAGAATAATTGAAGTAGTGATAAGAAGAGAAGTGTTTATTTCCATCATTAGATATCATTACCACATTAAATGTTTTCTAAAGTGAATCACGATAGTACGCTACTAGATTTCCGATAATACGAGTATGTCTATATTTGGCATTTTAGGACAGATTAATCCGCCTTTTGCAGCTAGCTGTGTTCCTAGGCTGGGCCCTATTTTTGGTTATTAACCACGTCTGACGGAAAAGGAGACATGTGGATTGCATGACGTATTTCCTTCACAGTATACTTTGCCTGCCTCAGATTTTTTCGTCATAGAGCTGTAAAACCTGAGACGGTCGTGTTAGAAAGCTATAGCTCTATTTTTGCCCCGACCGGAAACTGAACCCGAGATCAGAAAACTATCACGCTGACCATGAGTGAGTTGATACTATATATTTAGGTTCCGTACTGTAACGGGCGAGTAAACATTTTCTTCCTTCTTCATACCTGTTATCACCTTTGACAAGGTCATTTTCTATATAGACTTCGTACCCCACGAACGAAAATACTGGTGGAATTAATAAAAATGAATAGGAGAATCGTTAGTGCCTGTTTTACCGTCGTGGACGAAGCCACAGATCTTCCCTCCGGGCCCAGACAGAATCGCCCCATTCATCCTGGGGCGCTTGGCCTCCGGAGGGGCGATGCGGTGAGATAGCGCGTATCTGCCTGCCGCCGGGCGCGCCCCAACCGCCCCCGCTGTCCTCACAGACTCCGTCCTCGCGTGCGTCGCCTTTGCCGTTGCTGCTAACTGTATTTCTAATTTCCAATGCCCGCTGGAATTGAAAGAAAACTCTGCAGTCTCTGCCCTTCGAGAGATGTCATTGTTTTCGTTACATACCTTGGGACTCGAAAACAACAACAACAGAATAATGAATTTGTTGTTCATGAGCAGTGTGTGTGCTACTTTTTTGGAACACCATTTTGTCTGGTTTTGTTCAGTGTCATATTTGCTGCTGCAGATCAGTAGAAACGCTCACTACGCCTCTTCTCCTGTAACCCAGTCCCCACCGCCCTCATCCAGATCCCACTCCTCGGGCGCGCTGTCACTACTAGACCACCGCCTGTACCTACCTTCCTATTGCTTATACAGCCCTCCGTCTCCACACGTACACTGTCCAACCTCCCCGTACTGCACTGTCCCCAGCACTGTCCAACCTCCCCGTACCTGATACGTTAGCTCAGATACAGCATTTCCGTTGTCTCCGCAGCCACTCTGACCGGGAAGTCCGAGTTCAGATGGTGGTTCGTTTCTGGCACTAGTCACATAGCTGAATTGAATTCAGCCGCCCTCTGAAGGAGAATTCTAGGGTCCGGCTGCTCTGATCGGTAGTTTACCATGGTTTATCCGATAAATACCAGGTGAATGCGGAGACAGTGCCCTAAGAAATGGGCGAAGGACCACGCTTGATCTTTCCTTCACTTATCCTCTGCCACCAACACTGATATGCATTATACTACCGCACATGTTGGGAGAGCAGTCCAGTGATTAGAACTTGTCGTGGCTGGAGCAGTCCCGCTTTGGGGGAGATTCTTGGAGGAGTATATCCCCCACAATTAATCAATCAATCGATCTGTCACCCCACACCAACCAGCAGCCAAGTCACCTGCACTATGCCGCTCGCTCTCCCCTCCTTCACCATCACCTCTCCCTCGGCCACCACTCCTCGGCTACGACCACCTGACGAGGCCCCGGCCAGCGCTCGCTCGATTGATTAGATAGTGATTGATGGATTCGTGATTCCGGGCGCGTCAACTGCTAAGGTTATTATTTCCTTAAGTGTTGTGCATGTTTTGGGTTGGAAAGTGGCGATGATCTTTCCCCCGCTAGATGATGAGATCCGGCGCAGAGCTACCGTCGGCTGGCGTTTTTTTTTCAGCCAGCTATCTCCCATCAGCAGAGCACCGCCCCAGCTGCGACAAGCTCTAAGCTCCCTTTCTTAGCAAATATACATCTTCCTGCGCATTTTATGTTGAATAACTTTATCATAAGATTGAAGAGAATAAAATTTCCTGCAAAATTGATTTTGAACAGTTTTCATTCCACCAACGCTTTCCGAGATATTTGTGGATATAAATCATAAGAAATACGAGTGATATGTCAGACAGAAAGGATATTAGTAATATTATTTGTCAAGAAATAATTTGATTTGAGTGATATATTTAATTTAATCACTAATTACCTGATCAAACGAATTAGAGACGCTTTAAATTAAATAGAGAGAACTTTTTGCTGATATTATATGTTTTCATTAAAATTTCCAGATAGGCGATTTGCTTGAGAAGAAAATGGTAATTATATTATAGTGTATTGTAAAATTATTGTAAAATAATATTCATTCGCGAGGTAGACGGCTCAGTTTGCGAACTATTAAAAATCTATTTCTACATTTTTGATATTGTTGTTGCTATTAAATGACATTAATGAATATTGTAATTATTATATTTGTTATGAATGTATTTATCGTTCATTGAAGTAAGTTCTAGAAATCAACATTACGATACTGGCAACACTGTTCAGAAACGCATAGAAAAAATACAGTACCCATTCTCTATATTGTCCCCTCCCATATCACTCCTTCCTCTAAAAGCAACGGCTAAACTCTCTCTGCTTCGTTGAAAGTGATGACGTCAGTTTCTGCTTTTGTGAGAGAGGAAGGAATCAGAAACTTACATTAACGACATTATTATAGTGTTATTTTTAATAGAAAATAACATTTATAAGGGCAAACACTTTTATTTACTTAACTGTAAGAAAATAATACAACAAATTTTCCACGAACTATGGAGGATTAGAAATGAAGGCAATTCCCGTTATCTTATACAACTGTACCGTTGAACGAGACGCGTACGATCACCCTTCGTAAATCTACCACTGACTTCTCGGCTCACCGAGTAGGACGATATAAAACCCAATACAATATGAGAGTTCATTTATCATTCTCTCTGTTTTGATGAATGGCTCTGTACTTGCACTGCCCACATAAAGTATGTTTTATTTCTTTGTAGAAACGACTCATCAATTTTGTGGCTAACTGTAACTTGCGCTGGGAAACACAAAATAAGTGGTGTCTGTGAGCTATTTCGGAACTAAATTGGGATACTAAATATTCACATCTCGGTGATATCTCGTTGGTAATTGAAATTATTTATGACCATTAGCATGGAAGCTATTTACGATATTGATTTTAAAATTAATGGATACAAAATGCGTTTACGTGTTCATGATCGTTCATTCACATGTGTTGAAAAAATATAATGCATTGGTTTGCTTTAATAGATTTCCTTGAAATGCAAGTACATACAGAAAAGAAAACAGGAAAGAGAATGGTGTTCCAAGTGTTTATAAACATGGAGTGTCTCTCTCTTGATATGAGAATGAGTAATAATATCTTATTACATACTCAGGTTAATACAGGGAAGCCTTCGGAAATGTGAAATTATATCTTCTTTAAATATGCTTACAGGCAAAATGGTTGTAATGGCCAGACAAAATGATTGTAAAATGACAGGTGATGCGAAATCACATCCGAATGCTGAAAAAAACTTATCTAAAAGGTGAACGGTGAATTTTATTTAACCTGCAAATCTGATGATCTTTCAGAAAAGAAATTCTATTAAATTGAAGCTATTTGATGTTAATGCCTCGATTTTTGTGGAAATGTGATTTATTTTGTTAACATATGTGCCTTCTTCTCATTTATGAAGTGCTTAGGCATTAAGATGAGACCCACTTTGACCAAAATCGAGATATTAACACTTACGAATACCGGGAATGTAGCTAGAGTGGCTTATATTGTTACTGCCCCAAGTCCCTGTATTGTAAAATCGAAGTAATTGCTAAGCAAATTTCTCTGCGAATTAATATGTCCAAATCTGTTCGTAGTTTCACTTCTGTTTATTCTGAAACTTTATCAAATGAAGACGAATATTTTGAACCTTTGTCGTGTAATTCTTGACACATTATACACTTTTTATTTTTTCAGGAGCACCAAGTCTTTCCGTTAGTGCAGGTTATTAAAGTAGCGTAAAGTAAAAGGACTAGTAGTGATTTATTGTAAGTAATAAATTAGCGTCATGAACACTTCTATTTCTCGTTGACCATCAAAAAGATATACTTTATTACGTGTAGTTCTTACAAGCTGTAACCAGTTTTTTTGCTGATAATCAACTACTTGTTACCCAACAGCCCCTGCCTACAAAATCCTCGGTAGCATCACGTCGCCCAATTACTCCGCTATATCACTCCATCACCAACAACTGACTCCTTAACCTCGTCGTCGCCCACGTCTGCTCTCCGCCGCTTCTCCATTTCCGGCTATTAGCGCTCTCTCCGCCATCACTCACGCTTCATCTCGCGCCGCGGCCGCAGCCGAACCTCCTAATCTGGCGCCCGCCTCCCAGCCCACATCCGGTGCGGCGGAGGGCGGCGGTGACGGTGGCGGTGGCGGTGACGGTGGCGGTGACGGTGGCGGTGGTGGTGCCGAGGCGGGGATAGGGGTTGGTGAAGGCGCGGGCGCAGGGGAGCGGGCGCGGGCGGTGGCGGGAGTGGTGTCGAGGCGGGGGTGGGTTTGGGAGTGGGGTAGGGCCACAGTGGCGGTGGCTGTGGCGGCTGGCGGTGGCGATGACAGTGACGGTGGCGGTGGCAGTGCCAGTGACGGTGGCGGTGGCAGTGCCAGTGACGGAGGCTGTGGCATCGAGAGACGGGTCATCGTCGACAGCGGGGACTGGGTGGCGGCGGTGGTGGAAGTACCCCCCCTCCCGAGGGTGCAGCTATCGCGGCGGCTGGATCGACGGCGGGCGCCTCCCGCGGTTGCCGCCGGCACTAATCGGGGCGCCCTCCTGCCTCCGATGTTTGTTCCCCCGGCGCTTCACAGTGAACACAATAGAACGATTCTGAACACAAAGACTATACTTAATTGTATAATATAAAATCATAGACACAGTACAAATATATTTCGTTTTTACAAGATGAGAATGGCATAGCTTTGAAAGAGTCAATTTGTTTACTGCACAACAATATATAGGATAGATAAAAGATTTCGAAGAATATAGAAGAAAAATGACAATTTTATTTAGCCCCCGCAAGTAGGGCCGAAAATTAGCATTTACTGTCTTGATTGAAGATTTCCGCGGCTGCTTTTTCCACACAAAGTTTGCTTCTTTTCACTGATAGGTGATTTTTCTTTGATGAATTAAAGTAACCAGGAAAATTACGACGCATCAGCACATCTGATATTTCTTATGAAATCTCTAAAATTTCCAAATTATATGATTCATAAACAATGTTTATTTGTTATACTGCCCTACTTGTAGTTCTGAATCTAACGATACATTTCTTATGGAAATATTTTTTCTGTTGATCGAACATGTTTGTAATGTGCTTATTTTTGACATGTGTTAGAACATATGACTTGTACACAGTATCTAAATGATTGAAACGAACAATTGAAAATCAAATGTTAAAAATACGAAATGTAGATTGATTATTAGTGATTCCGGGCGCATCAACGGCTAAGATCATTAGTTCCATAAGTGTAGTGCATGTTTCGTAATCGGGAGGAGGGGTGAACTTGTCCCGCTGGATGACGAGACCCAGCGTCGACCTAACGTCGTCTAGTTCTCCAACCAGGTATCTCCCACCAACGGGGCCCCGCCCCAGCTGGACCAAGCTCTAAGCTCCCGACCGGACTCCCGCAATATGCGGTCGTGTAGTATATGAAAGTGTAAGTGAGAGGTGAGAATAGAACAAGGAAGAGGAAGGAAAGATCGTGCGCGGTTCGTGGTCCGTTTGGCAAAGTACTGCTCCGGCATTCGCCTGGCATACGAAATGTAGATATTCGCCCACTGTGTCCAAGAGGGAAGCACGTTCCAACCTTTTCCTTCTCTTCTTTTTTCTTAAAAAAAGGGAGCCACAGACAGAGGAGGGCAAGAAGGGTGTGGAGGGGGAAGGTCGGGCGTCGTCCCTCGTCGTGATTGATTATCTCGTTTCGGGGGATGAAGAATCGCCGCGTCCCGGCGCCGCGGGGAAGCCCCGCGCGCGCCCATTGTCCGCCGGAAACGGCTCCGCCACGCCGCACCTCCCTCCCCCCCCCCCACCACCACAGCTACTCGGGGAGACGCCAGGCGACGCCACTGCCACCGCAAGCACCGCGCTTCCGCTTTTGCTGCGCGAATTGAACGCGCGCTGCTACGAACGCTCTGTGTTGAACTGCGATTTTGTTAACTTTGCCCCTGACAGGAATCAGCTGTTGACGCTTTCATCCAATCGGGAGCGTGAACGTCACCATAGTGACGTCACTGTAGCGACATATAAGCTCCCGATTGGATGGCAGCGAAACAGCTGATTCCTGTCAGGGGCAAAGTTTAAAAAAATGGCAGTATAGTTCCCAAACGTTTCAAATTCCGTATTCCAACACAAGATTTTCATTTGATTGAAGAAAAATCGAGGGAGGTGGCTTAGGGCAACAACTGATATCACTGCAATGTCTCAGACTGGGATGTCTTAGGTTCTAGTCCTAACGATGGTGGCAGGATTTTCGACACTAGCTAATAAGAGAATTGTAGTGGTCGGCTGCTCTGAACGGTAGTTTTTTTTCGGTTTCTATGGTGAAAAATAGGCAAATGCGGGAATAGTACCCTAACAAACGGGCTTCTGATCGCGCGCAATCTCTCCTTCCTCTTCCTTGTCCTATCCTCATTCCTCGCACACACACATTAACATTCACTTCACTACCACATATGCTGGGAGATCAGTCGGGAGAACACGGCTTGTCCCGGCTGGGGCGATGCTCCGCTGGTGGGAGATACCTATTTTCGGAGAACACCGTAAGCCGACGGTAGGTCGGCACCGGATCTCGCTATTCTGCAGAAGGGAAGATCAACGGCAACTCCCGCGATAAAACATGCATTGCAATTACGGGACTAATGACCTTAGCAGTTGACGAGCCCGAAATCACTAATCAATCAATCAATTGAAGAAAAAATAAAAGAACATACATGAATAAAACAAAACTAGTGGTGCTGCGACAAGGCATACTCTTTCGGATTATTTATAGCTCTTGAAATGTTCGAATCTTCAAGATGATGAGACCTTCCCCCATTTTTAAACGTTCTTTGCTCTATTCGTTCGGCTAGATCGATCGAGAAATGCCAGTTTTGGAGAAAATCACCTACACGTCTTTTGGCGCTAGCTTTGATTGCAATCGGACAGGCATTTTGCCATCAAGAAATTTTTCGGTACCAAGGATACACAAAATGTGGATTTTGACTACACAATGTATTAGGGAATGTAATTGAGTCACATACACTGTCAAGATTTATACACTTTTCCGGTAATAGAAAGTATCAAAATGAAAAAAAAAATCGAAAAACTGCCACTTCCCTCAGCAGCATTACACTATTTTCCTTTCTTTGCATTATCATAAAAATAATTTAAATTTCCATGTTCACAACGCCAAGAATGTTTCTGTAAAGATACAGTGAATTATCAAAAGGTTGTCTTAAAATATCAAAATTTACAAAATACGAAATTTAAATAATAATTACAGTTGTTTGGTACGAATTAATATTCATATTTTTTAAAGACCACGACTTCTTCGCAAGCTAATTTTGGCAATATAAGAATGTTCAATGACCGACCGACAGTTTCTCTGTGATCAACTTTATTCTTCAGAAACACAAACAATTCTTAGGAATTGATACATTTGTTGAGAGGACTTTTTAACAACTTTTGAAGAAAACTTGTCTTGATGGATAATATATACACTATCATCAGTAAATACTTAAATTACTGTGTCGCATGACTTAACATCAACATATAGTTGTGTTTCACATTAACGCTTTTCCTTGTTTGTCATCCAATAATCTGAGTTTTCTTAGATAAATTTTAACATATTATTTGGGTAGTAGGCCTGTTTCTAAAAACATTAGATCACAAAATGTTTAAAAAACATTTTGTTGACAATTTCGTTATTAAATAATAGCAACAGACCATAAGTTGTCCTTTATCAAAGAATCCCAAGGTTTAACTTAAAAACCAGACAAACAGCATCCATTACACGCAGGTAGCAAAAAAGTTCCTAATGTATTTGTGAGCATCTAGAATAATAAATAAAATTTTAAATCCTAAGATTTTTTCCACTTGAGCACTTACAGATTCTTGTCGAAAAGGTCCTTTTCCTCTGCTATTTCCGGCGAGGCTTTCGGTATAAGGGAACAAGGACACGGCCGCTATTAACAACAGAAAGCAGCAGCTACACAAGTTAAGGGAAACGGCCTGTTGTCCCCTAAGATCATTTGTCATGGCTCACGGGAGCTGTGCAGCGACTCTTTCTTCAGCAACACCGGAAGCAGGAACGCACGCCCTCCAACACACGTTTTCTCGGTTCCTCACTAAAGCTAGTGGTGCTAAAAGAGCACGTACTTTCTCGCCCTATTTTAACCCAAAATTACGCGAAAAGTATTCAAATTTTCGAAAATGTGTACATGACCTTATTTCAAACTCTATTTTAAAGGAACAGATTTCATTATGGTAAAAATCTCTATCTTTAATATTTTAGTTGTAGGAAGACTCCGAAAAAATGTTGAGCTTTTGCAGTTTTAGAAATAATAGGGTTTTCAACGAACATGAAAATTGTTCCATTCTCTTAAACGTCGTTCATATTATCCAACAACAAAATTGAATCAAACTCGATTGAGGCAATTTTTTGAAATTTTGAAAACATCCCAGGGGCTCCATGTAAAGTACCCCCCATATTTAAAATACCGGTTTCAAGTTCAAAGGGCCGTGACATCAGGCAGATCGTTTGGGGAATATAAATTTTGGAGAAAATAGGCTGAATCGGCTTTAGCCGCTAGCATTGTTCACAGACGGACGACCAGAGAGACATTTTGCCGTCATTCGATTTTTCGGTATCAAGGGCCCACAAAACATGGATTGGCTACACATCACATGGCTACACCATGGCATCATGGATTAGCTGGACATCACATGGCTACACCATGTCATAGAAGATTTTTTTTCTAAATTTAGCAACTGAATTTATCCATTTTTTTCGTTACCAGGCCCTATAATAAGAGTATTCCGCCGAAATTCGCCTTTTTTTCGCGCAGCACTACATAACTTTCTCTCTACTCCATAGCGAGAAAGCGAAAAGTCGAGATGCTACCGGTTGACCTTTTTCATGTTTGCATCAGTCATTTTACATTCGCAATGCCTGCTTTAATCCTGCATTGATTAATCTTTCTTCCATAAAACGCCTGTACCAAGGCAGGGCTAAAAATGTCCATCATCAATATGACACAGGCATTATCACGTAAACATGTTAATATGCATCTTCATTTTCACTTGCATTTTAAATTCAGATGTCATTTTCCTGCTCATTTTCTTTAAAATCATCTAATTCACTTTATAAATCGGATTCCGATATGCATTTACACATTTTGTTACTACACCTTGTCATGAGGAAAGACTGATTAATACCACTTACTATATTGCGATTTTTCTAACTTTGCCCCTCAAGGCCACTCAAATCCCATCTACGCGATGGAATACGTCACAGTATTTCGTATCTTTCTCAGTCGTTCCGTCAGATTTCGCATGATCGCGACCGTATCAAGCAGTGCTTGCGATAATGCGACTTCTACCGGCAAGACCGAGAAAGACGCGAAATGCCATGACATATTCCATCGCGAAGATGGGATTTGAGTGGCCTTGAGGGGCAAAGTTAGAGAAATCGCAATATTAAATTATTGTTTGAAATATTTTCTCATCTTCAACAATGGGACATAACATTTGAAACATAAAACTCATTGTTGAGTAATAATTCTGTATTTCCTGTGAAGACGTTGGTTACAAAGTTAGACAACGGGAGGGTCTTTTAGTGCCCACCTCAGGTTTCTGACTAATTTTGTTGTTAGCTTGACAGCGGCTAGCTTGGCAGTTATCAACTGGACAGTGATTATGAAACCATAAAATTCATTCTGTTTCTGGCACAAAATCAGTATCTATCGATGTGAATCGCATTACTCCAATTTGTATGGAAATTTTAACAACGTGTGGGCATAAATGACCCTCCCTTGGCCAATGCAGGATTAATACTCGTACTACGTATTTACTAGCTAAAATAAACCGTGACCACTGTTGCCACTGCAGTCTCTGAGCAGGAGGTCCTGGGTTTGAGAGCTGACGCTGTCAGATTTTCTGCACTAGCTAAATACGTAGGTCCAATTGATCGTCTTGACGAGAATTCTACTAGTCTTCTTCTCTGATTGATAATATTTCTTTGGATTCTCGGATCAGTACCGGGTGAATGGCTGGTGAATACCTCAACAAACTTGGGATCTCAACAAACCTCAACAAACTTTAAAAATCATGGGATTTGCACAGCAGACACGTACATGGTTTCTCAATTACTTAACTTCAAGAACCCAAAGAGTGGTATCCGGTAGCCGCAGCTCAAGTGACTTGGTACTAAACCGCGGAGTTGCTCAAGGTACTGTGTTAGGGCCACTAGCCTTCTTAATCTATGTAAATGACGTAGGTAATGCGCTTAAATATTGCAGTCATCAAATGTATGCGGATGATCTTCAGATATACCTAAGCGGTCACCCATCTCACCTTTTCTCACTCGCACAAAAAATTAATGAAGATTTGATAACACTGAGCAACTGGGCAGCATCCCTAGGCTTACAGTTAAACCCAAATAAGTCACAGTGCATGATTATCAGTTCGAAAAGCACTATGAACAAAATCTCATCTGTTGCTCTGCCTAAAATTTATATTAATGACACCGCTCTACCTTGGTGTTCAGAAGTCAAAAACCTAGGTGTGCTTATCGACAACACCCTCAGCTGGAACTCGCATGTAGATTCAACCTGCCGTAAAGTTTTTGCCTCAATGCATTCCCTGAAACGCCTACGAACACTTTTACCAATTAACACACGTGAGATTCTCATCAAATCTCTTATTATGCCACATTTCGACTATTGTGACTTTCTTCTGACCAACATGGCATTTAAATTACAACGTAAACTTCAAGTAACTCAGAACGCATGCGTACGGTTTATTTTTGATTTAAGGAAATACGACCATGTATCAGATTTTTTTCGACAAACTTCAAATGCTTACTCTAGAAAAAAGGCGGTTATTTCATTCACTACTTCTTCTTTATAAAATTTTAAACGGTACACATGTAACACGCCTTATAAGTAACTTCAATCCTCTGAAATTAAATCGAGCTCGTGATTCAGCACTGCTTTGTGTACCACGTCACAACACTACTTCGTTCAGTAGATCATTCACCATTACAGTTATCCGAGCCTGGAATAAACTACCAGCAAGCCTAAAACATTCAAATACCTTCCGTAAATTCAAAAATGAATTAACCACATGGGTAAGGAATAATGACATGCAGAATGGCTGTTAACATCTCCTTCAATCTCCAGACTTTTCCCACCTCCAAGCACCCGGTCACCGCACCCTCTAAATGCTGTACTTTCCGCACTCTCTAAATTCAAAATTCTATCCCATACCTCATGACTATCTTCACTTTCCATTCTGTATCAACCCCTGTAAATTATTTAATACAATCATATAATTTTCAGTGTATCTTAATGGAATTGTTTAAATAAAATATACATAAAGTGACTAGCGACATTCCAGATAAACGTACTTATACTCGTAGCTATTTTTGTATTATCATCATAATCTTTACTGCAACATGTTGGTATAAATACAATTTGATGTTAAGATCCTACTATACTTTTATATTGTTCCTGAATACTGTCAATATTGTATTTTAAATTATTGTTACTATTAGCCTATAATGTATTGTACTCCTCTGGTGTTAAAAATGATTTTATACTTATGTAAAGTGCTCATGTAAACCGAATGTACCTTGATGTAACGTCTCTGGAATAACTTCACGTCTTCCGCCTACTTTTTCTTCCTCCTTTTCTTCGCTTCTTCTCCCTTCCCTTTGCTCACAAACTTCCCCATTTTTTCATTATGACTCGCCCCCCTCCGAACATCTTTCTCTTCTCTTTCTCTACTGTGTATATATTCTGCTCTATTAATGTTCGGCCCTAAGCCGCCATCCTGATTGAGATTTTTCTGGGTTTACTCAATCGCTTAAGGCGTACGCCGGGATGGTCCCTTGTATTGCACTCCCAGTGATAAATGTACAGTTGTGTCCCCCCTTTTAGTCTCTCTCCTTTCTTCTTTCTCTTTCGACCTTTCTTCTTCATTTCCATCTGCATTTCCACTCTCTTTCACTTCTCTCTTTGTTCTTAAAATGTTCGGCCTTTAGCCGCCATCCTGATTGAGGTTTTCTGGGTTTACTCAATCGCTTAAGGCGTATGCCGGGGTGGTCCCTAGTTTTGCTCTCCCAGATGTAAATGTACAGCTGGCCCTCCCCCTCTTAAAATATTATTTCTCTGTATTAATGTAGATTGAGTGGTTAGGCGGAAGAGCAGGCCCTATGGCCTGAGCCTCGCCATTAATAAAGGCATTTTTATTATTATTATTATTATAACAAACTTGCCACGGGCTGTGTGCGATCTTTTCTTCCTCACTCTTATTCAATTATCTCTCCTTACACTTGCACACGCACACACGTACTACACTATCAATTATATAAAGACACATATCGGGAGCTGTCCTGTATCGGCTGGGGAGGTGCCTCGCTGAGAAAGATACCAAACAACGAAAATCTCGCAAGCCGACATGATGTAGGTTGGTGCCGGATATCACGTTCCAGAAGGGGAGGGACGCCGCCACTTTCCCAGTCAAATGACTCGCACTTGTGGAACTAGATCTTCCGGCAGGTGCGCTCAAGTACATGGACACTAAGGATGTGGGTTCTAAACCCACGTAGAGCATAAATGCCTTTAGTTGTGCTCGTGGCGTGGGTGTCTTCCGAGTCCCTACTAAAACTTTAAATATCCTAATTCTTCCATAATCTCTTGGCCTGACAGACAACTGTGTGCAGTCTGTGTAATTGAGTATGTATCCCTACGCCTAGAACAGGGGTGTCCAATCTGCAAGGTCTCAAGGGCCACAACCAACACCTTTGATAAGGTTGCAGGCCATATTTGCATTATTCGGGCTATCTACATCTGACTTCATCGAACTGTTTATCCCGGCAATTTGCTCAGCTGTTTAGAAACGAGGGAGGGGATGAGGAACAATGAGTGATATCAGTCCATACCATTCATGACGCTAAACACATTGGGATGATTTTGAATTTCTGAATGTACTAAAAAAATCTAAACAACCTACTATTTGTACATAAAGGGTGTGTTAAGCCCGGCAGAGCGCATGCGCTAGGTGCACAATGCTTTCGCCCGACATGGATGCAAGGGACTTTCATTTTTGACTAAACAATAATTCTCTTTGCGGGCCACATGCGGCGAGCGGGCCGCCAATTGGACAACCCTGACCTAGAACAATGGTGCACGTACCGAGGTGGGGCAAGGAAACCTATGGGCAAATATCTAGGCCGAGACAGGCCTATGCAATGTTCGGGAAGCGCGAAGGTGCTCTTCACTGGTAATGACCCCATAGGAGCGGTAGGTACCGCCGGAGTTTCTGGTAAGTCTTTTAATTGTCGATAGGCAGCATTTGGGAAGAGTGGGTCAAAACCGGAAACCTGGTCCCAAATCAAGCTATTAGAAAAAAAATTGTACGAGAAACTCTGTGACAATCTATTGCACCACTACGATTTACTTTATCGCCTAATACTTATGTGAGAAAGAATTTTAAATTTGCTGCAATGAACGCCAGTTTTTTGACAGAAAAAACTCGTTTTGTGGGTTCCTGGTGCCGAAAAGTGATTAAATCTTGTTTCTCCAATGTGTGTACTACGTACGTGCTATAGCTTTATCTAACGTCTTGTGTAGGCAAAGTCCGCATTTTCTTGGTCCTTGATACCGAAAAGTTAATTTACCGGAAAACGTCTGCGTATCTGTCCGTCAGTTCGTCTGTCCGTTTATCTATCCGTCTGTCAACAAATGCGTCTAAACCGTTCAGAAAATTTACTTCAAAATTGACATTCCCCGATCAATCTAGCCGAATGCGAGACCCTACAACTTTCAAACAATTTTTTTATTTCGGGGGTACTTTAGACATAACAATACTTTCAATTCTTTCAACAATGACACCAAATTTTGATCAATATTTCTTCAAAATCAATCAATATAGTTTCATTCAAAACAAAATTTTCGAAAATTGGAAAACTTCAAAATTATTTCCGCATCTTCCTCCAACTCCAATATTGAAGACAGATATTTTTTCTTAACGATATCTGTTCTTCAATTATACATCTTTGTACTAAGATCCGATTAAATTAAGAAGGTGATTGACATTTGTGAGTGGAGGGGAGCGACGTTGCCAGGTCGCAAACTACTGAGCACGTGTTACCGGGACACGAAAACAAACACTTCACAAAATACGTGTAAAAGTGTAAAAAATACGACAAAAGCCTAACCTCAACGCAACTCATCACAACACAGTACACATTGCGCGCGCAGCACAGGCAGAAACGCGGGTGGCGTGGCGGCAGGGAAGTCGCTTGCGATGCTCAAATGTTCCCCGTGTTCGGCAGAGGCAACTGAGCGACCTGACACGTCACGTTTTGTCTCTCTGGTTGGCAGCTGCCATGGAAACGGGAGAGGCGTCCTGACGTCACACAGAACTGTCAATCACCTTCTTAATTTAATCGGACCTTAGGTCATGTACAACTTTTCGCAAATTCGTAGGGTAAATCATGACCTTAGCTATTGAAGCACCCGGAATCACCAATCTATCATTTAGAGAACGAACAATTGAATATCCTTTTTTAAATTCCACATATTAAATTACGACAATTGCAGACAATTTTCCTTCTATTACCAACGTTTGTTCCTATTGAAAATAAGTTGAACTCTAAATGAGGTAAACTTTCATTGGAAATTTACTCACTTAACATCGTATGAGCAAATATCTGCATACATCAAAATAAAATTCAAAGATTGCCCCTTATAAGAAAGTTAGAACTCACCTGTAATCAATTTCTTTCAGTATATCTACACCAAGTTGAGAATGATGTTTACAGGAGCGCGCTACTGTTTTTTCAGCCGAAACGACAGAGACGAAGGTATAAGGATACTTAATTGAAAATTGAAATGTGACGGTGTCTAACTATTGCGGAAAGAAAGCACAATTTATTTCGTCGCAAATCTAGTATCTTCCCAATTAATATTTTAACTGTATTTGGACATGTATGCACCTCATATCGGAAGAAAAATAAAGTTTATTTTTCATTGCAAAATGTTGAAACTAGTTCCTTCGATGAGCAGTAACATTCATTTAAATCGTTTATTTTAACTTAAGTAGTTTCTCAGAACATATAGTAAATAACATTCTTGTTTATGTAAGAAGTAACTGCCACCATAATGAAGAATATTGTAGATTCTCATGACAGTAAAGTTAATGTTTTGGTACTTTATCGCATACCTAACAAACCGCCTAAAGCCCATATAAAAAATATTAATGAAAGAGGATACAAAATGTTTAAATTCAACGAATTAGTATTTAAAATTTAATATAAATAAATTTTTTATTACATTTGTGTACTAGAACGGTGAAAAGTAAAAATGCAACTTAAAAAGAATAAATATAAGTCAGTGCAAATCTTTCAGCATATGTTTCTGAAGTTATATTTCATCAGCCTCTATGAAGGCCATCGCTGATTCCGTAGAAGCAGTCTCTAAACTCACTTCACGCTCTTGGCGACTTTTGTTAGCGTAATTGACTGTACAGACTCGTGTTTACACTGTTAGTTCTATGATGCGTCGCAATCGCATCCTTCATTCTTCGCTTGGCCGAGTTATAAGTCGAAATATTTTTGGACAATTTTTCAGTGAAACACTTCTCTTTATCCCTGAGTGGCTCGTGGACGGTGGTGAGGCGACGTATGCCACGGAAGTCGGTGACAGGGGGCTTCCGGCGATGCCATTCTAGTGCTTTCGCCACGGAGCTCGCGTCGGCATTGTGTCGTCCCAGCAGCGCCACTCCCATTTCGGAGCTTCGGTGCGGACATTTTGTCAGTATGCAAAGGGAGACACCATCACAAATCGCTTTGTTTCTTGCAGGTTTTTTATGAGGAGACTACACGTACTTCTGGTAGTATACAAAAAGTTACATATTAAAGAACGTTTATCATACGTACGTAAAAACGGTGAATCATTTTCTAACTAAAATAAAGGCACTAACGTATTTTCCTCTGATTAACAATTTTTTTCCTACGGAATTTTCCTGAGAAACGCTACTTTTTTGCAGAGCTGTTTACTGGTGATTTCTCCTGTTTGAAAGTTGTTATAATAGCGAGTCTAATAATTCCGAATGGTTCAGAAATATCTGATATTTCTGAATAATACCGAAGGTAAGATGAAACGATCTAATATTTTAGGGTACAAACAGAGAAAAAAGAAAATTGGTGAATTGACAGTATTCGGGTGCAAATTACGACCGTCCCAAGTCGCGCATGGCCCTGCGATCATGCTCGATTTTCGACCGTGCGAATTTTAGCCCGCCAACCTGTCATTAGAAATGCCGTGCACTTGCGCTTCACAAATGATTCTAGAGACCACTCGAGTCTACAACATAGCATCAAGAGTCGGAAATGCACATAAAGCTGCGGCGACATTGAAAAACTAAAAAAAACAAACGAACTATTTACTGTGGTTTCTTATTGAATTAAAGACTTTATAAAATATTAATTCCATATGGAGACCAATCCTAATAGTTCATGTAATCCTAACTGTAGAAGGTACCTGGTTGGGGAAAACCTTCCAAGCCGACGGGTAGGTCAGTGCCGGATCTCACCATCCAGCGGGAGAAGATCACTGCCACCTCACGAGGAAAACACATACACTATACTTACGGGGCTAATGTCAGCTGTTGACGCATGTGCAATCACTAATCAATCAATCCAATTAGAATTTTTGCAATTGGGCGTCTGCCCTATTCAGAGTCCAATCAGTGGTTCCTACCGGGGGAGCTGCTGGCTTTCGCCGGGCCGGGCCGGGCCGTGGGCGCGGAGCGACGGGCGCGCGGCGTCGCAGGCGCTCGCACTCGGCGTTCCAGGCGCATGCCGCGGCCGCAGCGCGCAGTAATAGTCTACACCGGATGGAGAGATAAAGCCAAAGACGCCCGTAAACTCTAAAATATGAATACGGGGGAACGCATTTCGTGAATCACCTCGAGATGATGCTCCGATACGCCGCTGTTTATGGCGTGGCGCTCGCCGCCCGCCATCACTTGTCTTCCCCGCCCCCCCCCCCCTCCGCTGCTCGTGGCTCTCGTCGGGCGGGAGCGCGCGGCTTCTTGGGGCGGCGGAGGTTTGCCAGTTTTAAATTGAAGACGGGCCGCAGATAGTGGTGGTATTTACGAGGTGGCGGGTCATAACGCGGCGCTTTCAGGAATGTGCGTACTCACTTTTTCGTCTAATAAAAACTTCGCCCAAAATTATTTGACCAACGCACTTGAGCCCAGTGGTGTTAGTTCAGAGCATTTTCATCCATAATGTTTTCCTCCTTAGAAATTGGTCCAACATATCTATTGTCCGATCGTGTTGGAATAACAATCCAATGGAGTAAGAGCTTAACATTTTCATACAAAAATAAATTTCCTCCAGACTTTTTTTTTACTAGGAAAAGTGGAACAATAAATGTTGTTCAATTGTGACGGGTTGATTCAGGGCACGCAACATATTGTAAACATCCCGACAATGGAATCCCAAATAAATGAAAACACAAAAATGGACAATGTGTTACCAGGAAACTTTCTACTCTAAAATCTTAAAAATCATCAGTTATCGAGCCGAAAGTATTCTAAAACAAACAAACCACTGCTTTCAAAGCTTGGCTGCTGTTAACGAATCACTCTTTAAAAATAAAACAACAAAGAAATACTGCCAATGCCAAAATCGATCAAGTTGTAACGCACGTTGCATTAGAAATGTAGATTTAAAACATATTATAATATATAAAATAAATCTTGCTAGACATCTTTACTAACCGCCATGCAATTTTAGCAAAATAATTAAAAACCTTGCTAAGAGATCTCCAAATCAATCTCCAAATGAAATTATTAGATTCACCCATTGATTAGATCCGTTTTTGGTCAATATAATTATATTTATTGTCGTTCCTCTTTAGTCTATTAACTCATATTAGCGTGCGAAAACTCTTGCATGCTATACACCACCCTCGTCCCTACTTTTCCATTTCCATATTAAGCATGTAAATTGTACATATTTTTCTTCAAGACCTTGTTATCCTCCGTCACTTGTTCTGTATGTTACCGTGTAATTGATAACAATATAATACACCCTTGTCAATACACTCTATTCTTATTTAACTTCATTACCGAGCAAATAGGTACACCCGTATAATTCAGTCGCATAGAATATCAAGTAATTAATAATTTCACAAACAGTTGCAGATTCTACAGGCTCTGAGCAGGTAGGGTAGAATCGAGATGCGTCGAACCAGCAAAAATGTAATAGAATGGTCAAGAAGATCTCATCCTATAGATTACGGTGGGAGAAACGTTTCTTTGAGGTCTTTGGTCTCAAAGAATCGTTCTTCACACTAAAACGTTCCGCAACGAAAATTTTGACCTTCCTCAAAATTTTAGTGTTTAAGGCCCTAGAACGCTTCGTTTAAGAGTTATTTAAGGATATAGATTTAAAAAATCGTGACATACTTTGTGGATTACATTTTACATGAATATTTAGAAGCGTTTTTTAAACAAATTCTTCATATTTTTAAAGTCAAAGGGCAATTCGTCACCACTCCGAGCAATTCTCTTTCTTTAGGACCTCATTTATAAAGATTGGTTGCGTTTGAGAGCTGCAAAGGGAAGGTATACCACTGAAACAATATAGGAGACGATACACTGATAATTACTAGTGATTTTTCGAAACATATTGCAAAGAAACAACTACCACATAAAAAATGGCTGTAGAAAATTGAGATTTCCAAGTATTTTTTTCCGACGATCCATTTTAAAAGAATGGTTTGCTTAATCGATTCCCTTCCATTTTTCTGCAATGTTCAGGACACAATATAACTTTAATGCAAATAATTGCAAGAATATGACTTAACGATAATAATTTAACAAAGAATATTGTGATAAAATAATGATGATTTACTTTTAATTAATTTAATTTAATTTGCTAGCTCAGTTTTTTTGGTTCTTTACGATGACACCACGCTTACCTGCAGGCTGCTTGTCACCGGGTTGCCCTCTATACAGAGAAGCCCGGAAGTCTGAAATTATTTATATTCCAGGGAATTGCATATAACTTGGCACAACAATAATTTTATTTATTGAAAATTGATTTGAATTTTTAGAATAACAATATAAATTCTATTGATTTTTTAGCATGCATTTGGTTAACACGGTACCGAATTGTCTGGCGTTGTGAAACGAGGCCCCGCAGTTCGTAGCACCCTTGGATTCCGCGCCGAAAATCCCTCTTCGCGCCGGTTGTCGCCGAAGTCGTCTGCTTCTCTCTTGATGACTTACTTCTTGCACTATTGTTCCAAATTCAATTCCTCCTATTCATGGCGATGCCCTACTTAAATTACTCAAGACTACCTTCGCGCCGCTACCACCACGATGCCAGTCAACAACCAAAACTCTAGTCCAGAGCCCCCTCCTGCACGTCAACAAACATTCGTTACCTAGTAACCGCGACCGTCCAGATTACAGCGCGGTGTTTTTTTTGTAATATTCTGTATATTACAATATGAACAATAGTTTTGCAGCAAACGCTTAATATTGTTTTATTGGTTTGTCGATGGAGGCATTAGAAATAAAATAATTAGAGGCGTTGTCTTTGCCAACAATTTTATTTATTGAATGAGCGATTTTCGATGGCTTCACCATCGTCGTCAGTTACGTGATGAAACACAAAAAATATATTAAAATATTCACTTATAGACTCAAAGATTATTAATAGAGAATTGATAGAGAATTTAGTAATATATAATCTTAAAAAGGAAGAGAAATGAACATCATAACAAGTGAAAGAATGAAGTCCCCCCCTCCCCCGCCCCGCCGCCCCTCACCCCCCGCCGCCCTCTCATGGGGGAGATCCAGCCGATCATTTTGAAGGGGACCGTCAACGATTTTTGTTAAATAATAAACATTTGTTATTATATTGTATTTTATTTTCGTAGAGTTTAAATGATTTATACTGTATTATTTTTTAAATATTTACATAATTTAGTATAAATCAATATTTAAATCAATTTTGATGAATAAAGGAAGATAACAAGCGAAAACTCTAGGCCTCTTGGAGGAGGAGGCATGGCCCCTATGATCCTCCTCTGAATCCGCCACTGCCCTCCCACAAGAATCACTGATTCTAATTGTACAAAAGGTCTATTTTCGTTAACGCGAATGATGCGATCTCCAAATTGAGGATCTAATTTGTAATTATTATTAGATGTTTTGAAGCTTCTTGTATAAAACAATGTATTGCCAAGGTCACTAATATTTTTTGTAATTAATAGGACCTTGATCTTCATTGTATCGATCAGTTGTCGGTGCATATGCAGCTATTGAACCCTAGTTGACACCTTGATCATCATTGACCCCCTTCAAAATTTTCCACAAGGTCGATACCGACCCCGTTTGTAACCCTTGGTTTAGAGAAAAAAAAATCTACGAGCATGAATTCATTAACATCTACCTGGGAAATAATAAGATAGATTTGTTGGAATGAACTAATGAAAATGCATGAGCATGTAGTTTCTCAGTATTGTAACCGTACAACGCACCTTGTGCTCTTACAAATGTCGCCATCGCTTCAACGGCGCGAGTGTTTCTATCCCACCGACTTCCTGGCCGACAACTTTGCATCCAAACCGGAGACAAAGCTCGTGGGTGCTACTATAGGATGCGCTAGTGTCGCCGGGGACAGCTGCTGGTTAGGCTCACCAACATCCGCACATAAAAATTGGCTAATTTGTGAGAAATACGAAAAGTGTCTTCTAAATGTTCAATTATTCATAATATACATACATAAGAAACCGGCGAAGAAAGCGTGAATATCGACGCTACCTTTTGTAAAATTACGCGCCTGCTTGGATCTCTTGAACCTATACTTCGGTTTTTCTTTCTTGGCGTACGAGGGTGTGTCAATAAAATGGAATGTCTAACAGTATTTCGCGTCGTTCTCGGTTGTACCGCTAGGAGTCCCGTGATCGCGACTTATCGAGCAGTACTAACGATAATGCGACTCCTGGCGGCGCAACGCAGAACGACGCGAAATACCGTGAGATATTCCATTTTATTGACACTCCTGCGTGCGCCAAGAAAAAAAACAACGAAATATACGCAGCAGCCACCCTCGTTTGAAGTATCATTGGCAGCAGTTCGTGTTTTAGTTCCTGTGAGAAGGTAATAGAGGAGAGCGCGCCACTGTAATGGTTTCCATCACGTTAGATGGGAGTTGAAAGGCCCTGGTCGATACGACCTTTGTGAAACAGTACGCTCTCATTTGTCGTCGCGCCATCGCCAAAATCAGGTGTTGGAGTTCAGAGCCTACGCCACGTGAGAGTGGTTGATACGGAAACAGGAAGTGCTGTTTTGCTCGCAAGAGATAAGCGCTCCGTTTACGATTACGATAAAAACAAGAAATATATTTTAGAGGAAGGTTTCAAGAGTTTTAAGTGGAATAACGCGGCTACAAGCTCGATGACGTTACCGTTATTCCGATTTCAGCTGTCGGTCTGAGACCCAGGCTGGACTCGCACGGGGCTTCGCCGGAGAATCCAGTGGTTGCAAATAATTCCGAAGCAAACGTGAATACACTTCCTGTATAAAAGGGTTTGTAAGGAGCAATTATTTATATGGGACAGCTGCTAATGTTTGTGCTAGTCAATTAAAGATTTCAATGTGTATCCATTGCTCATTGTATTTAAGCATTACTACAATGTGTATACATTGCTAATTGTATTTAAACATTAATATAAGGAAAAATTCCTTTATTGAGATTGTGCAATTCTTTCTGTATAAAAGTGTTTGTGAGAGGCAATCATTTACATGTGAGAGCTGCAAAGGCAATCAAAGATTCCAATGTGTTTTTAAACATTACTACAAGCAAAGACTCTTTTATTGAGGTTGTGCACTTTTTTCTGTATAAAAGGGTTTGTGAGGGACACTCATTTATAGGTGAGAGCTACTAATGTTAATTCAGGGCAATCAAAGATTTCATTGTGTATTTTAAACATTACTTTAAGGAAAGATGCCTTTCTGGAGGTTGTGTACTTCTCTCTGTAAAAAAGAGTTTATTTATTTACTTATTTTATGTTCAGAAGTGATACTATTGTTTAATTATTTTTTGTGTTGCTTGTTTTGACAGTTTGATGAATTTATCAATGATAGCGTAATGTGTAATCTTACTTAATCATTATATCAGTTCAATGAGGAATGAATGTATTTGAGTTATAGCATACAAAGAGGGCCCGATCAACATTTCCAGAAGTGTGTACTCCGGAGATAACCTCAACGAATTTAAGAATCCAGCAATTTCACAAAAATGTTTCAGTATTCTCAGCAATTGTGACTGCATATATTCACATTCACCCCACAATTGTAAATGCAATTATTTTCCAATTAATTTTCGTCCTGTCAATCCCAATGTTTGTTGTCTTTCGGCAATTTGTTAATGGCGTTACCATACGCGAGTAACAGATTTGCCCTTATGTGCCTCATCCGCCCTCGCCTAACTGCCTCATCCTCATGCTATCGACTCACTGATGTCACTTAGGCTTCTCATGGTAACCCCAGTGCACCTCAACCACTCATTACATTACTACTCCATTTGGGACTATGCTCTCTCCATGTTAGTCACTAGGGCGAAGTGCAAAGTTAGCAAAATTTGTGTACATGTAATTAGTAAACACTTGACACAATGAAGAGACGTATGAGTTGATACGACTAACAATTCGGTAGACGATGAATCGTAGAAATATTTAACACGTGGCCGACAATTGGCGTGGAGTGATTATAATTTTACGTAACTGTTTGAAATAATGCGAGAAAATAGGCACTGTTGTAGCAGCACTTATATACATTTAACGTAATAGTTTTTTCAAGTACGATTTTGGAAGTGCAGGAATCACTGAAGACGGATGAAAAAGCGATTCTCAATTGTTATCTTTGATCCATGCCAAATGCTGTGGGAGATGTTGCCAAATGCTGTGGGAGTCGCCTTCCATTCATTAGCTTGCACGCTCCTGCCCTTCTAGAGTGCTGGCGAACAGTGAGGGCGGAACGGGCGACGGCGGCTAGGTCCATCAAGCTGGCCCGCCCACCATAGCAGAATCAAACCAAACTAGTACCAGAATTTTTAACTATTTTATTACTAATTTATTACCGCAAACCCGATTTTTTTACCACTCATCTTCACCCAAAAAACGGGTGGCGGGCCAGCTTGATATCAAGCTGGCCCGCCCACCATAGCAGAATCAAACCAAACTAGTGCCATAATTTTTAACTATTTTATTACTAATTTATTACCGCAAAACTAATTTTTTTACCACTCAACTTCACCCCAAAACAGGGGGTGGCGGGCCAGCTTGATATCAAGCTGGCCCGCCCACCATAGCAGAATCAAACCAAACTAGTGCCATAATTTTTAACTATTTTATTACTAATTTATTACCGCAAAACTAATTTTTTTACCACTCAACTTCACCCCAAAACAGGGGGTGGCGGGCCAGCTTGATATCAAGCTGGCCCGCCCACCATAGCAGAATCAAACCAAACTAGTGCCATAATTTTTAACTATTTTATTACTAATTTATTACCACAAAACTAATTTTTTACCACTCAACTTCACCCCAAAACAGGGGGTGGCGGGCCAGCTTGATATCAAGCTGGCCCGCCCACCATAGCAGAATCAAACCAAACTAGTGCCATAATTTTTAACTATTTTATTACTAATTTATTACCGCAAAACTAATTTTTTTACCACTCAACTTCACCCCAAAACAGGGGGTGGCGGGCCAGCTTGATATCAAGCTGGCCCGCCCACCATAGCAGAATCAAACCAAACTAGTGCCATAATTTTTAACTATTTTATTACTAATTTATTACCGCAAAACTAATTTTTTTACCACTCAACTTCACCCCAAAACAGGGGGTGGCGGGCCAGCTTGATATCAAGCTGGCCCGCCCACCATAGCAGAATCAAACCAAACTAGTGCCATAATTTTTAACTATTTTATTACTAATTTATTACCGCAAAACTAATTTTTTTACCACTCAACTTCACCCCAAAACAGGGGGTGGCGGGCCAGCTTGATATCAAGCTGGCCCGCCCACCATAGCAGAATCAAACCAAACTAGTGCCATAATTTTTAACTATTTTATTACTAAATTATTACCGCAAAACTAATTTTTTACCATTCATCTGCACCCCAAAATATAATTTTTAACTATTTGATTACTAATTTATTAGTCATCAGGGCGACGAACCCGCCCTCTCCCTTATAGCGTCCGGTTCTAACAGTCTTGCTGTTTTTTCCAAAGCCTACCCGAGGGTTAAATACCCGGCGGGTCTTGGCTATTTTTGCCTGGGAAGCTTTGCAAATGGAATTATACTCGTAGATACTTCGCCAATGGATTTGGTATAACAAAAATTATTTATGGTCGTTGATATTCAGTTACTGGTCTAAAATGTCCAATAATTGCAAATCGAGACTGACGTTGGAAACATTAAATTAACTTCGAAATTTCCAGATATCTGGAAGATTCTGGCATGCGATGAAGGATTCATTCGTTGGTTTTGTTTTGTTCTCCTTACGAAGTTCATCGTAAGAAGAGAAAGTTATGCAATCGTGCGCCGGAAAACGTAGAATTTCCGCAGAAACACTCTTATTTAAATAAAAGTTTATTAATTTCAAACATTACGTTGTGTACATTGGATTTCCACATCTCCTGAATCATCCTGACGGTAAAGTATTGTATGAAGAAAAACAGTTGTTAACCTTAATAAAAGAAGAAGAAGACGTTGTGTACAATGATGAAACGGAGATCCTGTAATAGGAAATCTAATACATCTACCGAGTATTATTTTCTGTGCGTACTTCACGAAGAGAACTTACCAAGTAAACTATCCAATTTAAAATGCTTAATATAAAGAAAGTTATGTAATACCGCCACAAAAAAAACGGAATTTTTCGACCCAAAAAATCGCATTGTGGCCCTGATTCGGAAAAAAGTGGACAAATCCTATTACAATATGTAGTAATTTACTTTCTCTAACATTTCTTATAGTGAGATTTCACGAATTGCGGGTCCTTAATATGTTTTTTACTTCCTTGAATACGTATGTATGTGTATACGGTGTACTATACGTAGAATACAGAAAATGCTGCTGGGGAATATCAATTTCGAGATCTAAACGGAAATACAGGTTTAGGAGCTTCCTGATACCGAAAAAGTGTTTTTTTTCAATACGTCCGTCCGTCCTTGTCTGTGAATTAGAAGAATAACATTAATAATAATAGTAATAATAACAACAAACATTTGTTCTATTAATCTGGAATTATTAATTTATTAATATGTATTTACAACAGCAAGAAAAACTGTGTACATTTCTGAAGCATATTTGTTGTGATACTAAAACAAGGAAAGTGTATTATAAAATCTATCTGAATGTATACTTCATTTGGCAAGCTTATTTCACTTTAAACACTTTACGAAGAATTCACTGTTCTTGTCAATACAAATTTGTTTCGACGCCAAACACGCAGGCGCGTGCCTTTCTATTTAAACTCGTGGTCTCGACGATCACAAGAGTTTTTGTGTTGAAAAATCGCCGATTTACGCTACCCCATCACAATAATTTGTCTTTACTATGTACGTATTAATGAGAGAAAATAAAAATATCTGATAAGTGTAACGCAGATATTTTGTTTTCATGTGCAACATGGTCTTCAATTAGCTTTTGAGTTCATTTCTGTAAAGCGATTTTTTAAAATTATACTTCGAATTTCTTGTTGTACTTTCTAAATTATGTAATGTGCTGAGCAATTGAATATTCCTGTCTTCTTTTTCTGATACAATCCTTTACAGGTCCATTGGAGCGTCTTAGAAATATTAGTGTATGAATGAATGCTGAAAAGGCATGGTGCCTGATCCGCTCTTTCCGTTTCCGCTAGGGGGAGGGTCATAGAATTCACCCCCAGGTAAACAGCTTGCCTCCGCCGGGAAAAACCCACTCCTTCTGAAGGGACGGTGCAGGCATTTCATTTCCAATCTGCAGGCTGCGGGGCCAAGTTAAGGAATTCACTCTCGTTTCCCGAAATATTTTTTTCTCCAAAACCTGTATTTCCGTATAGATCTCGAAATTGATATTCCCCAGCAGCATTTTCTGTATTCTACGTATAGTACACCGTATACACATACATACGTATTCAAGGAAGTAAAAAACATATTAAGGACCCGCAATTCGTGAAATCTCACTATAAGAAATGTTAGAGAAAGTAAATTACTACATATTGTAATAGGATTTGTCCACTTTTTTCCGAATCAGGGCCACAATGCGATTTTTTGGGTCGAAAAATTCCGTTTTTTTGTGGCGGTATTACATAACTTTCTTTATATTAAGCATTTTAAATTGGATAGTTTACTTGGTAAGTTCTCTTCGTGAAGTACGCACAGAAAATAATACTCGGTAGATGTATTAGATTTCCTATTACAGGATCTCCGTTTCATCATTGTACACAACGTCTTCTTCTTCTTTTATTAAGGTTAACAACTGTTTTTCTTCATACAATACTTTACCGTCAGGATGATTCAGGAGATGTGGAAATCCAATGTACACAACGTAATGTTTGAAATTAATAAACTTTTATTTAAATAAGAGTGTTTCTGCGGAAAATTCTACGTTTTCCGGCGCACGATTGCATAACTTTCTCTTCTTACGATGAACTTCGTAAGGAGAACAAAACAAAACCAACGAATGAATCCTTCATCGCATGCCAGAATCTTCCAGATATCTGGAAATTTCGAAGTTAATTTAATGTTTCCAACGTCAGTCTCGATTTGCAATTATTGGACATTTTAGACCAGTAACTGAATATCAACGACCATAAATAATTTTTGTTATACCAAATCCATTGGCGAAGTATCTACGAGTATAATTCCATTTGCAAAGCTTCCCAGGCAAAAATAGCCAAGACCCGCCGGGTATTTAACCCTCGGGTAGGCTTTGGAAAAAACAGCAAGACTGTTAGAACCGGACGCTATAAGGGAGAGGGCGGGTTCGTCGCCCTGATGACTAATAAATTAGTAATCAAATAGTTAAAAATTATATTTTGGGGTGCAGATGAATGGTAAAAAATTAGTTTTGCGGTAATAATTTAGTAATAAAATAGTTAAAAATTATGGCACTAGTTTGGTTTGATTCTGCTATGGTGGGCGGGCCAGCTTGATATCAAGCTGGCCCGCCACCCCCTGTTTTGGGGTGAAGTTGAGTGGTAAAAAAATTAGTTTTGCGGTAATAAATTAGTAATAAAATAGTTAAAAATTATGGCACTAGTTTGGTTTGATTCTGCTATGGTGGGCGGGCCAGCTTGATATCAAGCTGGCCCGCCACCCCCTGTTTTGGGGTGAAGTTGAGTGGTAAAAAAATTAGTTTTGCGGTAATAAATTAGTAATAAAATAGTTAAAAATTATGGCACTAGTTTGGTTTGATTCTGCTATGGTGGGCGGGCCAGCTTGATATCAAGCTGGCCCGCCACCCCCTGTTTTGGGGTGAAGTTGAGTGGTAAAAAAATTAGTTTTGTGGTAATAAATTAGTAATAAAATAGTTAAAAATTATGGCACTAGTTTGGTTTGATTCTGCTATGGTGGGCGGGCCAGCTTGATATCAAGCTGGCCCGCCACCCCCTGTTTTGGGGTGAAGTTGAGTGGTAAAAAAATTAGTTTTGCGGTAATAAATTAGTAATAAAATAGTTAAAAATTATGGCACTAGTTTGGTTTGATTCTGCTATGGTGGGCGGGCCAGCTTGATATCAAGCTGGCCCGCCACCCCCTGTTTTGGGGTGAAGTTGAGTGGTAAAAAAATTAGTTTTGCGGTAATAAATTAGTAATAAAATAGTTAAAAATTATGGCACTAGTTTGGTTTGATTCTGCTATGGTGGGCGGGCCAGCTTGATATCAAGCTGGCCCGCCACCCCCTGTTTTGGGGTGAAGTTGAGTGGTAAAAAAATTAGTTTTGCGGTAATAAATTAGTAATAAAATAGTTAAAAATTATGGCACTAGTTTGGTTTGATTCTGCTATGGTGGGCGGGCCAGCTTGATATCAAGCTGGCCCGCCACCCGTTTTTTGGGTGAAGATGAGTGGTAAAAAAATCGGGTTTGCGGTAATAAATTAGTAATAAAATAGTTAAAAATTCTGGTACTAGTTTGGTTTGATTCTGCTATGGTGGGCGGGCCAGCTTGATGGACCTACGGCGGCTGGCGGGGCGGGGCTTTTTAATAGATGATTGTGATAAATAAACGCCCGGGCAACGCCGGGCAATCAGCTAGTGAGTGAATAAATGTACGTCGTTTATTTTGTTTTCTGCAGCGTGAAAATACTCGTATGAGGGGTTCACAACCATCACACACAAAGTCCAATTTTTACGAAAATTGTAATAATGTGATTGTATGGTAAAGAGAATCATGTTATTTTCGTTGTCATAATGAACCAAGTTACTTAGTTTTCATACTGGCGCAGAGCGTTTGCTTTTATTTTATTCCTCCCTCAGAATTGGTTCTCTGTTAAGAAGCTTATTTCTCAAACTCGTGCCAAATGGACCAGGTCTGTTTTAGATGTGAACCCCTCACACGTTCTTTATTTGGTTATCTTCTGCCGCACGCAAAGGTTTCCGGCCCTACGCGCGCCTTTCTCTGCTGTTGAATCCAGCGTGCGCGCCCTCCCCCTTCCACGTACCAGATGGCTGGTCCACCTCCCGGGGGGGGGAGGAGGGGAGGGCAATCACTTGCGCGTGCCCCCTCGCCCGCCCCGCCCCCGCCCCCGCCCCCTCGCTCACGTGGGCCCCGCCCCGGCCGGCGGCGGCAGCGGAGGAGCTGGAGCGGGCGAGCCACGTGCTGGCGGGGGCGGGGGCGGAGGAGGTAACGAGCGCGCCTGCGGGCGGCACGCGAGCGGCGGGTGGGCGCAGGGCTGTGGGCGGAATGGTGGCGCAGGTGAGGCAGTTCGGAATGAAGACCTGGATTCTTCTAGGGAAAGAGGACGAGCACGGAATCAGGCTCAGGGCAATCAACTCGTGTCATTGCAGTGCTTCTGACTGACCGGGAAGATAGAGCAATGTGGCGTTTATGTCATCTCATAGAGTACATTAGGCACGATCCTTACCAAAACTTTAAAGGAAAAATTTGGAGCCGTTTTTGAGAAAATTTTGGAAATGTCCGGGGGTCTTCATGTAAAGTACCCTCAAATTTTGAAGAATATTCAAAGTCCCCAAGCTTCGACTCAATCCAGATTGACAGGGGTTTCTTCAATTTGGAAAAAAAGTCTACAAGTGATTTATGCGCTAGTGGTGTTCACAGACGGACGGCGGACAGACGGACGTTTTGCTCTCAATTAGTTTTTCGGTGTCAAGGGCCCACAAAACAGGGACTCTGGCTACACCACGTGTTAGGGGATTTTTTTTCTTAATTTAGCAACTGGATTTATCCAATTTTTCGTTATCAGGGCCCGCCAACGAATTTTTTTCTGTCGAAAATCCGCAGTTTTTTGCGCAGCATTACACAACTTTTCCTTTACTACTTATATTACTTCGTATCTACGTATGTATACGGGAAAGTAATAAAAGCACACAAAGTCGGAAGCAATCATTAATCGGTAAAACTAAGTAGATCAAAGTAAGGTAGAAAATTGTAGGTATTAAAAAACGTTGTTTTAAAACTGTATACTATGAGCATTGAAAAAAATCTTTATTATCTTTCCTCTGCGCACTAGAATGAAAATCCCGACAGAAGAGAGGTGTAGGGAAATATTCGATTGATATGAAGTTAAAAACAGCAAGAAATAGAAAGAGGACATTAAATTACGGTACAAATTTACATAAAATGTCCATTATATTATTTTCAACCAGCTATTGTGTAGAAAAGGTGAAATCTAGAAGGGTAAAGTAAATAAGTCGAAATTAATAATAAAGAATATCTGAAAATCTATCAATGGAAAGAGAAAATGAACGGCCAAATGTAGAAAAGAAAAATGCGGACTTCCAGTGTATTGTTCCACGCAATAAACACGCACCATTTATATAATTCCCTTATTATCCATTATAATGATCGTATTCCCGTTGACAGCATTAACGTATTTTTCGTTGTACCGGTGTCCAGTGCCTCTCGCCAGGAGGTCTTAGGTTCGAGGCCCAACGGCTCGGCGGGTACGGCGTGGTGAGGTGGGGCGCGCCCTGGAGCGGCGCGGCGTGGAGCGGCGCGGCGTGGAGCGGGGCGCGGCGTGGAGCGGGGCGCGGCGTGAAGCGGGGCGCGATGTGGAGCGGGGCGCGGCGTGGAGCGGGGCGCGGCGTGGAGCAGGGGGGGGCGTGGAGCGGGGCGCGGCGTGGAGCGGGGCGCGGCGTGAAGCGGGGCGCGATGTGGAGCGGGGCGCGGCGTGGAGCGGGGCGCGGCGTGGAGCAGGGGGGGGCGTGGAGCGGGGCGCGGCGTGGAGCGGGGAGCGGCGTGGCGTGGAGCGGGGCGCGGCGTGGAGCGGGGCGCGGCGTGGAGCGGCGCGCGGCGTGGAGCGGGGCGCGGCGTGGAGCGGGGTGCGGCGTGGAGCGGGTGCGGCGTGGAGCTGGGCGCGGCGTGGAGCGGGGCGCGGCGTGGAGCGGGGCGCGGCGTGAAACGGGGCGCGGCGTGGAGCGGGGCGTGGCGTGAAGCGGGGCGCGGCGTGGAGCAGGGGGGGGCGTGGAGCGGGGTGCGGCGTGGAGCGGGTGCGGCGTGGAGCGGGGCGCGGCGTGGAGCGGGGCGCGGCGTGGAGCGGGGCGCGGCGTGAAACGGGGCGCGGCGTGGAGCGGGGCGTGGCGTGAAGCGGGGCGCTGCGTGGAGCAGGGGGGCGCGTGGAGCGGGGTGCGGCGTGGAGCGGGTGCGGCGTGGAGCGGGGCGCGGCGTGGAGCGGGGCGCGGCGTGGAGCGGGGCGCGGCGTGAAACGGGGCGCGGCGTGGAGCGGGGCGTGGCGTGAAGCGGGGCGCGGCGTGGAGCAGGGGGGGGCGTGGAGCGGGGTGCGGCGTGGAGCGGGTGCGGCGTGGAGCGGGGCGCGGCGTGGAGCGGGGCGCGGCGTGGAGCGGGGCGCGGCGTGAAACGGGGCGCGGCGTGGAGCGGGGCGTGGCGTGAAGCGGGGCGCGGCGTGAAACGGGGCGCGGCGTGGAGCGGGGCGTGGCGTGAAGCGGGGCGCGGCGTTAAGCAGGGGGGGCGTGGAGCGGGGTGCGGCGTGGAGCGGGTGCGGCGTGGAGCTGGGCGCGGCGTGGAGCGGGGTGCGGCGTGGAGCGGGGCGCGGCGTGAAACGGGGCGCGGCGTGGAGCGGGGCGTGGCGTGAAGCGGGGCGCGGCGTGGAGCAGGGGGGGGCGTGGAGCGGGGTGCGGCGTGGAGCGGGTGCGGCGTGGAGCGGGGCGCGGCGTGGAGCGGGGCGCGGCGTGGAGCGGGGCGCGGCGTGAAACGGGGCGCGGCGTGGAGCGGGGCGTGGCGTGAAGCGGGGCGCGGCGTGGAGCAGGGGGGGGGGCGTGGAGCGGGGTGCGGCGTGGAGCGGGTGCGGCGTGGAGCGGGGCGCGGCGTGGAGCGGGGCGCGGCGTGGAGCGGGGCGCGGCGTGAAACGGGGCGCGGCGTGGAGCGGGGCGTGGCGTGAAGCGGGGCGCGGCGTGGAGCAGGGGGGGCGTGGAGCGGGGTGCGGCGTGGAGCGGGTGCGGCGTGGAGCGGGGCGCGGCGTGGAGCGGGGCGCGGCGTGGAGCGGGGCGCGGCGTGAAACGGGGCGCGGCGTGGAGCGGGGCGTGGCGTGAAGCGGGGCGCTGCGTGGAGCAGGGGGGCGCGTGGAGCGGGGTGCGGCGTGGAGCGGGTGCGGCGTGGAGCGGGGCGCGGCGTGGAGCGGGGCGCGGCGTGGAGCGGGGCGCGGCGTGAAACGGGGCGCGGCGTGGAGCGGGGCGTGGCGTGAAGCGGGGCGCGGCGTGGAGCAGGGGGGGGCGTGGAGCGGGGTGCGGCGTGGAGCGGGTGCGGCGTGGAGCGGGGCGCGGCGTGGAGCGGGGCGCGGCGTGGAGCGGGGCGCGGCGTGAAACGGGGCGCGGCGTGGAGCGGGGCGTGGCGTGAAGCGGGGCGCGGCGTGAAACGGGGCGCGGCGTGGAGCGGGGCGTGGCGTGAAGCGGGGCGCGGCGTTAAGCAGGGGGGGCGTGGAGCGGGGTGCGGCGTGGAGCGGGTGCGGCGTGGAGCTGGGCGCGGCGTGGAGCGGGGTGCGGCGTGGAGCGGGGCGCGGCGTGAAACGGGGCGCGGCGTGGAGCGGGGCGTGGCGTGAAGCGGGGCGCGGCGTGGAGCAGGGGGGGGCGTGGAGCGGGGTGCGGCGTGGAGCGGGTGCGGCGTGGAGCGGGGCGCGGCGTGGAGCGGGGCGCGGCGTGGAGCGGGGCGCGGCGTGAAACGGGGCGCGGCGTGGAGCGGGGCGTGGCGTGAAGCGGGGCGCGGCGTGGAGCAGGGGGGGGGCGTGGAGCGGGGTGCGGCGTGGAGCGGGTGCGGCGTGGAGCGGGGCGCGGCGTGGAGCGGGGCGCGGCGTGGAGCGGGGCGCGGCGTGAAACGGGGCGCGGCGTGGAGCGGGGCGTGGCGTGAAGCGGGGCGCGGCGTGGAGCAGGGGGGGGCGTGGAGCGGGGTGCGGCGTGGAGCGGGTGCGGCGTGGAGCGGGGCGCGGCGTGGAGCGGGGCGCGGCGTGGAGCGGGGCGCGGCGTGAAACGGGGCGCGGCGTGGAGCGGGGCGTGGCGTGAAGCGGGGCGCGGCGTGAAACGGGGCGCGGCGTGGAGCGGGGCGTGGCGTGAAGCGGGGCGCGGCGTTAAGCAGGGGGGGCGTGGAGCGGGGTGCGGCGTGGAGCGGGTGCGGCGTGGAGCTGGGCGCGGCGTGGAGCGGGGTGCGGCGTGGAGCGGGGCGCGGCGTGAAACGGGGCGCGGCGTGGAGCGGGGCGTGGCGTGAAGCGGGGCGCGGCGTGGAGCAGGGGGGGGCGTGGAGCGGGGTGCGGCGTGGAGCGGGTGCGGCGTGGAGCGGGGCGCGGCGTGGAGCGGGGCGCGGCGTGGAGCGGGGCGCGGCGTGAAACGGGGCGCGGCGTGGAGCGGGGCGTGGCGTGAAGCGGGGCGCGGCGTGGAGCAGGGGGGGGGCGTGGAGCGGGGTGCGGCGTGGAGCGGGTGCGGCGTGGAGCGGGGCGCGGCGTGGAGCGGGGCGCGGCGTGGAGCGGGGCGCGGCGTGAAACGGGGCGCGGCGTGGAGCGGGGCGTGGCGTGAAGCGGGGCGCGGCGTGGAGCAGGGGGGGGGCGTGGAGCGGGGTGCGGCGTGGAGCGGGTGCGGCGTGGAGCGGGGCGCGGCGTGGAGCGGGGCGCGGCGTGGAGCGGGGCGCGGCGTGAAACGGGGCGCGGCGTGGAGCGGGGCGTGGCGTGAAGCGGGGCGCGGCGTGGAGCAGGGGGGGCGTGGAGCGGGGTGCGGCGTGGAGCGGGTGCGGCGTGGAGCGGGGCGCGGCGTGGAGCGGGGCGCGGCGTGGAGCGGCGCGTGGCGGCGAAGAAAGGAGGCTGCCCTGGGCCGGGAGCGAAGAGGCGGCTAGCGCCCGTGATGGATGCCCTCGCCGCGGAGCGCCTGCCGCCCGGCGAGAACGCGCCCGCCCGCCCGCCCACCCACGCCAACGCTGCACCTCGCCTCGCCTGGTCACGCCTCGCCACGCCGCCAGTGCCACGCCGCATCACACTACACTGCGCCACGCCTCTCGGTCAGCTCCATGGCAGGCCTCAAGCTTCACGCCACACCATCAGCCACCTCCAAACCACGTCGAACCAGGCCACTCCACGCCGGCGCCACGCCTAGCCACCAGGTCCTCGCCAGAACACCAGCTCCACGCCGAGACCCGTCACGCCACCAGTCCTACGCCACCAGCGCCACGCCAAAGAGCTCCACCACGCGCTGCGGCATCAGCTCCATGACGGGCCTCAAACTTCGCGCCTTGCCATTAGCTCCAAGCCACTCCTCGCCGCCCCCACGCCTCGCCATTAACTCTACGCGTTTTCATCAAACCCATACAATGGCTCCTAGATGCTAGTTTTGAGCCACGTAAACAGAGTTTCACCACGTCACACCATATTGAACCATTCCAAACCATGGCTCTAGTGCCACGCATAGACATCTTGTCCTCGCCACGCCCCGCCTCTCCCTCATCCCTTCGCCACCAGCCCCACGTCTTGCTATCAGCGCCACCCAACACGGCGCCACTAGCTTTACGCTATGCAATCGGCGCCGCGTCATGCCACGCAATGTATAGCTTCACCATTCAAGTCTTGTCCGCCCTGCGGCACGCTACGCTATCAGCTTCGCGCTGCAATGCACTACGCCATGAGCTCCATGCCACGCCATCAGTTCAACACCACGCAACTAAGTTCACGCTGCTGTGGTTATTTAATTATATTCAATCCACTACAATTGGCATTTACATTTTGAGCATATATTTCATTGCAAGCCTCGACCAGAACTCAATGCAATGTCTCTAGCGACACGACAGTGCCAATAGTGACCTCCCAGAAATGTAGAGTTACTGCACTCCGGGGCACGTCTATTCGCTCCGCAACACGCCACACTCCTACCAATTCAAGGACAGAAAACTAATTGGGTAACATGCCACAATTTTTAGGCAAGGAGTTTAAAAAATAATAAACAGATTAGAAAGCAAAAAAGACTTGAATTTAGTTGCAGGACATTTTAAGAATCCAAAATATTTGGACATCACGAACAGATTTTTAAGTGGCGTTTCTTGCATAGTTTCATTCTCTGCATAGTTTTGAACGAGAGCTGGGAAGCGAATTCTCGATCCCGGCTTTCATAGACCTCCTAAGGAAAACGATATTTTTTGTTGCACCCTAGAAAGCATTTCATCGTTTCTCTTCTCCGTAAACTGTGGAAACTAGTACATTGCCGCTCTGGAATTATTTTCCGCCCTGAAATTACTTTTTTCGCTCTGAAATTGGAAGGCTTAGAGCAGTGTTGTCAAGGTCGACGCCACGAGCGGGAATTCGTGGCACGAGTGCCACGACGAAAGCGCCCTTTCACGCAGTTCAATACCCCGCCACCTGAGACCACGCCATCCCTATTGTAAAGCGGCGGGATTACTAATAGTTTCCTTTCCCGACGCTGATTGCGCCGAGAAGCTCGTGGCATGTTACGGAGCTACGACGCGTGCCACTGCCATCAGTAGAAGATCTTGACACCACTAGCTTAGAGGATTGCCATGGGGAACTGATAGGGAGGTCCGACAGGAAGGGCGCGCTGTGAGGAAGGGCTGGGAGGGGAGGACCGTCAGCGCCATGTTCTTTTCTATCCTGCTCTTAAAATACTTAACTGTTTATGATCGTGTAAGAATTACTCCTTAATATTGCTCATTTGTTATATTTAACATACTTTTTGCACTCCTATTATAGTCGGAATAAATTCAATTTCGCAGGCCTGTTTTTGTAATCGTACCATTTACCTACCTTTTTTGGGCAGAATAAATGCCTTAACTGTTGCTGAGACAATCTGCGAGGTACATCTGTGTTAATTTGAAATATTCTCAAAGCGTCGGTAGTTCTAATTGTATTCTTTGTTAGATGTAAAACTATTTATCACGTTAATTAGATATTCTCTTTGATAGTGAATGTGCTCCGTCAACATTCAAGTTAAAACATATTTAGTAAAAACAATGAATGTGCGAGTTCTAGGAAAGTATGATACAAAATTGTCGTGTGTTTTCGTTTTGTTGTATGTTATAAAATTGATCAATAGCAATTCACATGAAATACGATTACTATGAATGTTTGTAAAATCTATTTCCTAAAAGAATCATCTCATTCGACGCAACTGTTCATAGTCTGCTTACTATATTTTACATTATTCATAAGACGGCCATAAAAGCACTGCAAATGGGTTCAGTGATATAACGGTTATCGTATCGGGCTGTTGTACCCACGTTTGCGGATTCTAACCCGATCGAAACCGGTTGTTTCGATCGGGTTAGAAAATCCTTTGTAGAAGAAGTAAAGTCGGCTGTCTCATGTTCTAGATTTAGCGCATGGAAAAGATCCTCAAGCCTAAAAGAAGCCTCTGAGCTAAGTTCAAAACCGCCTATTTCGTCGCCCAAGTGCAAAATATCTTCTTTCTCCGCAAAATAGTGAAATTATCGCACCGAAATATTCGTGGTCAGACGGAAGAATAGGCTTCTCTCTGGTACGGCCTGAGTCTCGCCACGTAAAATAAGGCATGAACTAACTCATTGCTAAATACTTCATCAAACATGTGAAACCATGTGGTGTTACTTGTAGAAGTAATTCAATCATTATCCGCGCGATAGCAAAAATATCATTCATCGTTCTGTAATGTATGCTCATATAACTGGGCTAGGTTCCTGATTGCCAACCAGTGATTAGGGTGACTAATGCTCTGAACAATTTATTCATTACATAACACATGTTTCATTAATATTAATTTATGTCTGGAAGAGGAAAAACTCCTTACAAGTTCTAAACGTTGTAACTTCCTGTTTCAATAACACATTTTTTAATCACCAATATCACGATCATCCATAAAATGTCCAAAAAAATCCGTTGTTTGCCAGCAACAAAAAAAATGTTAAGGTAGCAGAACAACGATTACTGGCGCATGCCATTATATAGACATTAAGAATCCACCTTTCTGCGGCGAGAAAGGGCGGCGCAAATGAATTTCTGATTATCAACGGGCAGCGTGTAAAGCCATTAGAGGAAAATCTGTTCTCCCCGGGTCAAGACCACACCTGCGGACGCGACGAAACGTCGACTGCCCCAGAAGCAGCCCGACTTCTTCGCGGCCTTATGATGATGTAAAGAGCGCACAGAGAGGAGACTAATTACTCGGCGCGTGAGGGTGCTGCTCGCGGGCGACGCGCCCTGACGGGCGGCGCAGGGTCCTTCACCTTGCGCGGCCGGCCCTGCGCCAGGGATGATGGATGAGCGCCCGCGCGCTTTGTAATTGAATGGAGGCGAGATCCCACACGCGCGCGCCCGCGCTCGCCCGCACTCGCCGCGCGATCTTGGCCTTAATCGCCCGCGGGCGCCGCGTCGCCCACGCGGCTCGACGCCCGCCCGCCCGCCCCGCCATGGGCCGCAAGTAAATTGGGGACCAAATGGACGGTATTATGCATCAACCGGCTAAGCGCCATTTTTGAAAAAAAATAGATATGGGCGCCATCAGTTGCATTGGACCATGTTCTAAGTGTATTCAAACTTTTGGCGCCAAATCTGTAAAATAGCCGTACAATTAATGAAAATGTAAACACGGTCAGTCATATCAGGGATTTTATGTTTCACCATAACCGGCTATAAGCATAGATCTTCAGGCGTCGCCCACACGGCTCGCCGCCCGCCCGGCCGCCCGGTCGCCCGGCCGCCCGGCCGCCCCGCCATGGGCCGTAAGTAAATTGGGGACCAAATGGACGGTATTATGCATAAACCGGCTAAGCGCCATTTTTGAAAAAAATAGATATGGGCGCATTGGACAACGTTCTAAGTGTACGCAAACTTTTAGCGCCAAATCTGAAAAAATAGCAGTATAATTCATGTAAAATGTAAACGCCGTCCGTCATATCAGGAATTTTATTTTTGACAATAACCGGCTATAAGCATAGATCTTCAGGCGTCGCCCACGCGGCTGGCAGCCCGCCCGGCCGCCCGGCGCCCCGCCATAAGTAAATTGGGGACCAAATGGACGGTATTATGCATAAACCGGCTAAGCGCCGTTTTAAAAAAAAATAGATATGGGCGCCATCAGTTGCATTGGACCATGTTCTAAGTGTATGCAAAATTTTGATGCCAAATCTGTAAAAATAGCAGTATAATTCATGGAAAAAGTAAACGCCGTCAGTCATATCAGGGATTTTATGTTTCACCATAACCGGCTATAAGCATAGATCTTCAGGCGTCGCCCACGCGGCTGGCAGCCCGCCCGCCCGCCCGGCGCCCCGCCATGGGCCGTAAGTAAATTGGGGACCAAATGGACGGTATTATGCATCAACCGGATAAGCGCCATTTTTGAAAAAAAAATAGATATAGGCGCCATCAGTTGCATTGGACCATGTTCTAAGTGTACGCAAACTTTTAGCGCCAAATCTGTCAAAATAGCAGTATAATTCATGAAAAATGTAAGCGCCGTCAGTCATATCAGGGATTTTATGTTTCACCATAACCGGCTATAAGCATAGATCTTCAAATCTGTTGTTCTTAATTTCATATTATGCAGGTAAGCGCCAGATATTCCACTCATGTTTGTGTAGTTTGGCGCTTCAATGAATGAAATAATTTAATTACAGTTTTTAGAGCTGAAAATGTAATAAAACCTTTGAACACGATTATCTCGAAACTTGAATGATGTCGCACAGCCGGTTGATGCTTAACATCATCCAAATAATCCCTTCATCTTTTCTTGCGAAACCAATTTTCTAATTCTATATGTGAATCATACTGCGATTTTTGTAACTTTGCCCCTCAAGGCCTGTCTTCACGATGGAATATGTCACGATATTTCGTGCCTTTTTTAATCGTGCCGCTAGATATCGCTTGATCGCGACCGTATCAAGCAGTGCTGGCGATCATGCGACATCTAGCGCCACGAGCGAGAAAGACGCGACATGCCGAGAGATAGTCCATCGGGGCCATAGTAGCTTGAGGGGCAAAGTTACAAAAGTCGCACTAAAGGGACCAAACCAATCCAGGTAAGAAAAGGACTGATGGTATAAGTAACGGCGTTAAGAGGGCCGCCGCCGCACTGCTGTCCAGCATTTCCTTGTGTTATATTGGAAATCTTCCAGACTAGTTTCTATATCAAAATGAAAAGCAAAGAAAGCACTAGAAGAGGGTCCAAATTTCATGATCAGAGTTATAGTATATTAGATAAGAAAAAGGAAGAATATAAAAATGGCAAGATAAGCACAAATAATTCTATCAACGAATGATTCAATTGAATGAAAACCAACTTAAACCAAACGATATTTCGAAGCAAGTCAAAAGACATTAATATTGGGAAAAGAGTTGTGTTTTAAACATTATGGCTAAGGAAGTGTTCTTCGAAACAAAAGTGCCACCTTCCACTTTTTCCTGCAAAGAAACGAAATTATTGGTCACCAACATACGTATGCCCTTCTCTGGATTGGACCCCAAATTACGTAGGGCTTGACTCTTTGTTTTCTTTCTGGTCCCTAATTTACGAAAGCCGGAAGCCCTAATTTACGAAAGGAAGAGGTGACGGCGAAAGCGATGGCTTTTTGGATTCATTGACTAGTGATTCCGGGCGCATCAGCTGCTAACGTCAGTCCCGTCAGTGTACTGAATGTTCTTTCCGGGAGGTGGCGGTGATCACACCCCGTTGGATGGTGAGATCCGGTGTCAACTTACCGTTATCTAGAGTGGTTGTCCTCAACCAAATATCACCCACTAACGGGGCACCGCCCTAGCCGGGACAAGCTCCAATCTCAATGTGTGGTAGAGGAGTGCATGTTAGTGTAATTGTGCTTCAGAAAGGAGTGAGAATAGGTCAAGGAAGAGGAAGGGAAGATCGCGCGCGGTCCGTGGCCCGTTTGTTGAGGTACTGCCCCGGCATTCACCTGGTATTGATCGTAGAAACCACGGAAAACTACCGATCAGTGCTGCAGAAAACTACCGAAATGCAGTTAGAATTCTCCTCCAGCAGCGAGTAAATTCGACATAGATATCTAGCTAGTGTCCAAAATCCTGCCAGCGTCGGTACTCGAACCTAGGATCTCTCGGTCAGAGGCACTGCAGTGACGTTAGTAGCCCTGAGCCACCTCTATCTAATTTTTTTTATGAGGAGCTGTAGATGAAGCTCCTTCTAACCCGTTCCACCGAGGAAAAGAACACCGCCATCTTCCGGTATAAAACACGCCTATCTCTTAAGGGACTAATGATCTAAGTAGTTGGCGAGAGAACAATCAATTATATTTACTGAAGCAACGGGATGGTGATTCCGATGGCTGTGAAAATGGAGGTGGGCGGGGTTCGAGGGTGGTGGTGACTGAGGTGGGAACGAGAGGCAGCGGTGGTGACGGCCGCGGCGGCGGTGAAAGGCGCGCAGCGCCGCGAGTTGAGCGAGGGTGGCCAGGGGCTTTCACTGCCATTGTTCGCCTCTGCCAGTGCTCATTGTCCTGTCTGGGAAGTCAGGTTGAACGCTGGACGCAAGCTCGATTTAATATAAAATCTACTCCAGGTTGCAACATCTTACAGAAGAAGCAGATCTAGAGATTGTCGGTGCCTCTACACTACTTTGCGCAAAATTTGGGCTGTTCCCAAAAAGAAATTTCTTTCACTAACCACTCTTTTGAATGACCTGGGACTTGAGCCATGTTCTTACACAAATTTTGCAGAACAAATCCCAGAGCTCCGATAACTATCGGGACAACATGTCGTCCCTCTTTCGGCTGATCTCGATATCTTCTATCTTATTTAAGACATTTCTCCGCCGTTTATCCTGGGTTACGACGTTTTGATTGCATGGCACAGCAATATCTACAATTAGACATTTTATTATTGTTATATATTATTGTTATTATTATACTTATTCCTTTCCTTCACAAAAAATGTCATGGCATTCCTCTTCAAGACACAGCTTATTTCAACAAATATTTGGAGCTACAGAAAATAATTGCCTCATATTGTGTTCTAAACATCTTTTTCTTCATTCATAATAATAGTGGTGATATTCTTCGCTTCCTTGAGCCTTCATTCCGTCTCACTCAACCCGCAAAAAACTCCGAATTCTCTTTCATCAGGTCTTAGGTCATTCTAGATTGTTTCACATTCTTCAATGTCCAGATATTTGTATGTTTTACCTGGCCCAAGATTTGGAATCACAGTGTGCGTAGGAACTTCAGTGTTCTCTGACATTGTCACTTTTCCTCTCTTTAAGTTGATTTTTACACACTTGTCAAGATCAAACTTCATGCAGACGTCATTGCTGAAATCATTGATGACAGGCGAATTTGGAACAGAATCGCTTTATTTTTAGCAAACACTTTAAAATAATTAATTATGGTAATGACCCGGAATTTATTATTTTCTATTATTATATTTCTGTTATTTATTGTTATTATTATTATTATTATTATTATTATTATTATTATTATTACAGTTATACGTGCTTTCTGGTTATAAGGCTCGTAGTACTGTTCTATTTAACTTTAATTGACAATGAGTTCTCAAAACACTTGCTGGCTTTTTCACATTTTCAGTTAACCCAAATAATCGCTGAAGTCGAGAAGGAATATGTCTTCTCTCGAGGCTATGCGAGAACTTACATACATGTTAGCTTACGAAATGAGATTCATAAGACAATTTCTATTGTTCCAATTTCCGATTTTGTAAATAATGAAGGTCGAAATAATGATAGAAATGCAATTTCTTTGCGGACATGATTACTTTTTTTTCAATTGCCTGAATCTCATAAAATATGGTCTTTATATTCGATCATTTTGAAAATATACTGCTAGGAACAGTACATCTACTTGGTTATGAGCTTAATATTTCGTAGTCTCCCTCAAAAGAATAAAATATATTATTTATTTCATCAAAAGAAACAAATGCTTAAATTTCCATAAAAAATACTTATTGCGATAGTTACGAACTTTTCTTAAAGAACACTGCATAATAGCTTGTGTTTACTTTCAAAGTTTTTCCTTTATTTACGTGTTTCAACATCTGTTTGGAAATAGTATTTCATGTAAAACGCCTGAACACTTCATTTGTTATAAATGTTTTTGTTCATATTCATCTGCAACTGCGCATGCACAACAGGATTGTGGCAGGCAATCGACAGGAAGTGCACTGCCGGAGCTTACACATCCACGTTGACCGTGTATTCAAGGTATTTACACGTGTCAAACGTTTCAAACTTTCCTGGACCGTTTTGACACAAGCTTAGCACCTTCAATGGCTGCGCGTGCAAAATATTTAGCTCTGACCAGGTTCGGTCGCGCGAGCACAATCCTCGTAATCCACGAAGGGCACAGAGCGCAGGGCGCGTTGGCGCTTTCTCCCACGCGTTGCACGCCGCCCGCCGCCCGCCGCCCGCCGCCCGCCGCCCGCCGCCCGCCGCCTCCCCCGCCGCCTCCCCCGCCGCCTCCTCCGCCGCCCCCGCCGCCCCCGCCGCCCCCGCCGCCATCGCCGCCCGGCCGGCCCGCCGCCCCGCCGCCCCGCCGCCCCGCCGCCCCGCCGCCCCGCCGCCCCGCCGCCCCGCCGCCCCGCCGCCCCGCCGCCCCGCCGCCCCGCCGCCCCGCCGCCCCGCCGCCCCGCCGCCCCCGTGACCCCGTCGTCCCCGCCGCCCCCAGTTCTCCGTCCACCGTCCGCCCTCACCCCTCTCCGCCCCCCTCTCCGCCCTCCGCCCTCCCCCTCCCCCCTCTGCCCCCATCTCCGCTCTCTGCCCCCTGTCCACTGTCCCCTGTCCACCGCCCTCCACCACCTACACCGCTGGCCGGGGCAGCGAAGCGGTTAGCCACTGCGAGCCAACTGCCCGTAATTAACGAGGCACCTCCGGCCTCACGCTGCTCCCGCGGTTTCTCTCCGTCGGCGGCTGCGGTCGCCGTCGCCAAAACCGATTACTCGCACCACATTGCAGGGCTTGGGCACCAGCTTAAAAGATCAACGGCTCTACGTCGAGAACGAGACCGGAATGGATGGGCGGTTGAGGCGGCTGGTGGACGTCGGGGATATTCGTGGGGGAGTGTTTATTGATTCCTGGCGCGTCAACTATTTGGATAATATTTCCGTAAGCATAGTGCGTGTTATATCCCGGAAGGAGGGGTTCCTCCCGCGCTGAAATATAAAATCCGGTACTTACCTAGAAATACACATCCGCTTGCGGGAATGTTTCTCCATTAGCGGAGTACTGCCCATCGGGGTGACCTCCAAACTCCTGACTGGTATCCTGTCAGTACAGTAGTATAGTCCATGTAAGTGTGTCTGTAAGGGGAGAGGAGGGGACAAGGATGAAGGATGAAATATGGCGCGCTTCCCGTGACCAATTAGTTGAGGTACTGCAATGGCATTCGCCTGGAATTGATCGGAGAAATCACGGACAATTACATTGCAATTGGCAGCCGCTGGAAGTCTTCTTCAGGCAGTGGCTGAGTTCGACCCACACTCTGGGATATTTGTGATGATCAGCGCTGTAGCGTCTTGGAATCGGTCTGGAGGGCACACTGTACCATTACTGCTAAAGCCTGTTTTAGACGATAATTTTTTTTCATCCTTTTTCGCTCGTACAGAAAAGGGAGCGATCAGACTGGATGTAATTTGCACGAAAAAATGAAGCACGCTTCATTTTTTGGTACAGATTTCATCCAGTTTTACTACCGTGCTACTGGCGTCACTTTTCGAAACTTTATCTGGTTTTTTATGCGTGTGGTACGGTTTGTACCACTTGTACTTGTGGTACGATTTGCACAGTTTCGTGAGCGTTCTAATGTGTTGAATTGTAATGTGAAGTGATTATGTAGTGAGAAATAAATGATGTGCAGTGTTCGAATGTCGTCGCGTTCCATAGTGAGTTCTAACATAACCTAACTTAATTTGTTACCATAGATGCGATGTTCAAATGTTTGATCTCAAGCGCTTTGCGGCGTCCGGAGGAAGTATTTTCATCACGATTACGTATACAAATCAGAAATGACCGTGTAAAACGATGGAACCATGTTCATCCAGTTTCAGCATCGAAACATAACGCGTAGAAACGAAAGTCCTTTTTCCATCCACTTGCTGTACAGAAAATGATGAAAAAAGGATGAAAAAATGACCGTGTAAAACAGGCTTAATGTAAGACAAGTGAAAACATATTGTGACGGTCCATTCGAACGCATCCCAGTAATATAAATAAATTAGACAAAATTTTATGGAATTGACATTTACAGATACTAAACAAACAGTGGAAGGGGCTATGGTGAAGGTAGAATGTGATAGTTATTTCTAAAAAAAATCTAAGGAACTGTGCTATTAGCGGACCAATGAAAAATACTTAAATAAATAAGTAGAGGACATTTACTGCATAAATAAACCGTTGCACAATTTATGTATCATTTTGGACTAATCACAAATTTAATTAAAGAAAATGTTCCCGTTTTAGGCAAAGATTATTGATGTGTGTCTATCACAAACATTTAATATAATTTAACAAGATCTGAAATTTGAAAAGTGAAACGTTATTCATGTTATTATTTGGGTTTTATTTAGAAATTTCTATAAGGAAGAAATATGAGAAATATAAAGGCATTTTGAAATAGAACGCGCAAAAAGTACTGCGGATTTGACAAAAGAAAACTGCTGTCCTCTTTGAGGAAAATGTTATCGAAACTGTTACAAGAGCAGATATTAAATTAATACAAATTCTACCTGTTGATGTTTCATTTATGAAAATAGTATAACTCCTATAGAATTAATCTGTTCTAAATACTTTGGCCGAAAATGAACTTGTATAAATAATAGAGTATTTCATTGTCTTAGAAATAATTCAAATTTACTGCAAATTGGGGTTTATAAACAATTTTTTATTATCCTAATCCCAATATAAAAGACATTTTCACATTATTGTGGTCCCCATATTGGATCTGCCATGTTGTTTTCTTTAATTTTAACATCTGATTTCAAATCAGTGACCTCAAAAACTCCTACACATTCGTAGAACTTGGCAATTGATTTGGAAGTTCCTTGAGGTTGTGGCCACGTTCTCGCCATCTGCTCACACCGCGCGCCTCCTGAATCTGCGTCGGCTCAGCTGCCCCTGCCTTTCTCTCGTCGGGCGGGCGACAATGGTCATCGGAGCATTCGCACCCTTTGGCGGCGGCGGCGGCGGCGGCGGCGGCGGCGGCGGCGGCGGCGGCGGCGGCGGCGGCGGCGGCGGCGGCGGCGGCGGCGGCGGCGGCGGCGCGGCGGCGGCGGCGGCGCGCGGTTTCAGAGACGCGGCGGAGCGCGCCAAATCCGGAGACCGTATTCGCGGCCACGTCGCCCGCGCCGCCCGCGCAAACGGCTGCCATTGTGGCGTCGCCCTCCGCTAAGCGACACGCTAAATATTTTCCCTCGCCGCGTCAATTCGGGGCTCGTAAAGCCTGCGGATCTCGCAGCGGGATGTCTCAGGGCAAGGGGGCGGTGGGGACACGCAACCAGCAATGGAGGGAATGGAGGAAAAAGGAAGTTTTAGACAGCCACCAGTAAAAACGGTTACGTTTAGGAAATACGTGCGAAAAGTTGAATTTCTAGCATTAGTGCTAAAATGAGACGATATTCAAATGTTCAGAAGAAACATATGAATCGTCATTTCCATGGCCCTCTCCAAAGGAATTCATTTTGCAGTGCAACAAAGGAATGCAACAAAGAAAACAAAATACTTTAGTCTGGCCGCATCAGCTATTACACACGCAACTTTTCTTGACCGATGGCCTACCTTCTCCCTCTTTGGCTCAATAAACAGTTGAATGTAAACGCTCGCAGCAAGCACTGGTGAAAGAAGATACATGAAACTCCTGAGAAAGTTAGAACGCGAATTACTGAAAAACATTTCGAAGGCATGACTGATATCCCAGAGATTGGCCCATAAAACCTAGCGGTCTATTTTCTAACCAATATCCCCACTCTACCCGCATTTCTTCAAATCATCGGTCAAGAAAAGCGGATATAACTATTTAATGGAATCCACGAAAACTGAAAAGAAGAGATTCAGCACTGGTGGGGAGGGGTGCGTATGAAACGCGTCGGTAGCTAATCAGTTCAACTTCAGCCTCAACACGCGGTCAAAAAATAGGAGAAACTTTTCAGTAGCAACGAAAAATCATATTTCCTATTTTTTAAATTTTTATTTAGTCGTATGCTGTTTTATTGTCTTTTAAATGCGTCAAACCATTTCTTTCTATGTTTCTTAGTTTTTGAGAAAAACTTTTTTTGAAGCAAATGTCAACTCTCAAGCCCTTAATGAGTAAACTTCAGATGCAATTTCTCAGAGAAAGCGGAATATATAATCTTATTTGAAAGATAAGGACATTGTTTTATGTTTTTTTGGACCCTTTACAGCCAATTTTACGTTTTAAGATAAATTTTACGTGCTCGTTTTATTTTTTCCTTCTGTCATATCTACGTGTATACTTGTTGTAGAATTCTAGCCCTCCTTTTAGGTTACATACATGCTTTTAATCAGCAGGTAAATTGCATTTGCAACACTTAATAAATCCATTTATTAAAATACTTTGACATAGGCGCAAATGACCCCAGTAGTTGAAGCACCCTCTAAACCCTATTCAATCAATCAATTTACGGCCTTCATGTCGTAACTTTAATGTAATAAGTCATTTACACATTTCATACAAATAAAATGAAAGTCAGTGTTCGTAGGATTGCGCCGTTTGGCATATCCGCCTCGTGATGTAACCTTCCCCATTCGCGAAATAAAAAAAATTTAAAAAACACTTTCTTTAGTGTCATAAAATACAATTTAGGACGGAACGATGCGTTCTAGTCTGAGAGCCTGACCAGAAGCTACGGGAGCTGGGAATTATTACCATCGGAATGCAATGTTTGTACTGACGATCTGCTGTTAAAAGTAGTTCGTCACGTGAATATCATATGCAACATATAATAAGAGTAAATAATAATTATTTACTATATTTGGGTATAAACAATTTGAAAAGATGTTTGTGTTGTTAAATAAATTTCTAACATGTAAATTTGACACTACATTCACAATTCTATCATTCGCCACTTCATCTTATAAAAAAACGACAACAGGGAATCAATGAGAGATTATAGAAATATTATTAATCGATTTAAACGCCATCTGGAGGCGATAACTGACTAGCCTGAAGTAGCTTCATATCAATTGACTAATTTTTGAAAATAAAAATAATATTTTACAATTAAAACTAAATTTTTTTTACTCGCATTTGCTCGCGCTGTATCAATTTAAACATTTCTCGCTTAACCTACTTCAGGTTTGAACTATTTTTCATTGAGGGTCATTATTCTCTTCAAACCACTAAGCAATATTTGTATAAGAAAACGAGTGATTCACATAACTTCGTTTTGAAACGTCTCAAAACAAAACATATCTTGAATTCAAGACGGCGAAATGTCTGTTAGTTTCTCTCCACGTACTCTAGTTTTTCATAAGCAGTGTTTACGAATTTTTCCATGTCTCAGAAATGTATACTCACCTTTGTGGTGATGTGTAAATGTTTGATTATCCTTTTAATACAATTGTTATACAAAACAGATCATAAAAAGTAAGAGCTCTGAATTCCACGCACCTCGGTGTTAGATTTCAAAATTAATTCTTTACAAATATGTTGAAGTTCAGCAACGCGGAATCTCGAGTAAATATTATATTTGCTAATAAAAGACGTATATTCAAAATTGTTATTGAATTAGAGAATCTCTTGACATGACATTTAGTGATAATACGATAGGAAATTTTATAGGATATAAGAAAGATTATTTAAGTGCAGGCAAATAAAATAGGTACCTACATTTTGCACTACCGTGCATTTCCGGGTTTGGCGTCATTGTATATTAGTGCTGGTGATTTTTTGCGGCTGTATGTTTGGAATTTGCTGAAAGAGCAATAATTTGGGTGTAAATCTCCAAGGACCGGTGAGTCCGGTTCGTGGAAATCGCAAAATCTTCCGTTGAGACAGATAACTTTGGAGAAACGCCTCCACAAACTTTTAGAAATATTAAAATTGGAAATTGACTTGCTAGTCCCGCAAACGGGAAGTATCTTTTCTAACCCGTTGGACACGAAGACTTGTTCCAACTGCATTTCAAACGCTTTCGTTTGAAATATACTGGAGGGAAAAAAATTTCTAAGTATCAGATTACGAGGTTAAACAGGATTTTTCCCCTGCCCTACACGACATCGCCCACCGCTCCGTGAGTTGTCTCCTTATCATCTGATTAATACGGGATATTTCCAGAAAGCGTGACCGCTACGGTCTTCTCCGAAAGGGACATATGACGCACGCCCGTGTATCGACGCCCTGAGCGCCCGCGACACAAATCTACATGTTTAGAAATGCGGGGAATCCTTGTAAACTGTTCCGGCTGAATTCCCTTCTCCGAGCTTCTCATGGAGGGTCTGAATTAATTATCGAAGGTATGAATTGATGGCCCCAACGCTATTCGGCGTCTGCCGAGCGGAACGCAATGCGATAGCGCCTTCAAATTCTTGTGTTCCCTCACGCGTTCACGTCAGAAGAGTGTACGGCTTTCGTCCTTTTCCTACGGACCAGGAATGTGTAGAAGAGCAGAAGCACGATTCGGAGGAGGCATGCCGTATGTTGGAAGCGAAATATGCAATAAAACATCTGTTATTTAGAGAATATGTCTACCTGAGGCGGAAACATTTTTATATTCAAAACCCTTATTCAACTCTTTAGCGGTCACTTTCAAATTTTGCAAGCCAGTAACTGAAGGCAGTTTTATAACGGTCTGTGGTGACTTCTATCTATAATTTTCAATTCTAATAATTAAAATGGAACTCGATCATTCCACCGATGCACACATTCAGTATGAGATAGTGTCATATGTCACAGGATGAGGAAGAATAAGCAACGATCTTAAACTCGCGTTAAACATGAAAATAGTCGTTCGCATTTTGGGAGAGCAATAAAGATAAAATTAGGCAGGTCGAATGGCGTATACTACAGCAACTAGTGACTATGGTTTCTGAAATAGAACAATTATGATGTCAGTACATGCAAGCGGTACAATCTGTTGGCAAACACTTAATATTTCTAGATCAATATTATGTCACATGTTTTAGCGTTAAATATTTCTCGTGCGCGCTCAGCAGTCGAAGTACAAAATGGTAAAGATGTTCTTTTCGCCACTCGTCCATCCGTGAAAATGTTTCCTCATTCACAATATCTGGCAAAAAGGTTATCTGGAACTTAACCAGACTTGTTACAATAACACCAACAAAGCACCTCTTAAAAACGGACAAAAATGCGAATTATCGGTTTCAGTTAGGTAGAATAAGTATACTGTCAGAAATTTTCGCATTACTTTAATGAAACTAGAATTTTCTTTACTGTGTATCATGTAATATCTTATTAATATTCTATATCTATTGTAACTGTCTTATGCGGCTGCAGAGAGCCAAAGGTCAAGCTTAAATGAACGAACGTAGGAACGAACAAGGGAAAGAATGAATGAATAAATAAATAAAGGATTGAAGTGGGACGTCATTGTTAAGTGAACAATGTTGTACAATCGCGCGCAATGATTTCCAGCGCAATAATGCGAGAGTGTAACCGGAGAGATCACTACCCACCGAGAGCAGGCAGAGCACGCGCAAAGGACGCGCTTCGCTCGAGAAAATGGCGCGATCTGTCCGCAACGCAGCTCGCTGGGTGGCGCGCGCCCTTCGGCACACGTTTGCTTGCTGCCTGGCAAAGAGTAAGCATCCGATGCCCATGGATTTCTCAACCATTTATTTTCTGTTCTCCTCTCATGACAATTCGTAGAGTCATTGAAAAGTAAACTTATATAGCTTAAAGGGAGTCAACTGAAACGTTAATAATAATAATAATAATAATAATAATAATAATTAAATTTGTTCAAAGAACTGTCACCCCGACTGGAAATCAAATTCGAGTTTCCTAGTTTATGACCAGTTGCTCGAGTTCCGGTTTGAGTTCCGGTCGGGGTAACAAATTTTTGAAAAATAGATTGACTCAATAACAAGTCCACAGCTTAGATTTACTTCTGTGAAATATATTTCCTTCGTAATTCCCTTTCCAATAAGGGGGACGTTATTATGTTAACGAAACCTTAATGATAAATTATTTACCTGTCGTACTAGTACATACTGTCTCCGCTATTTAATGTTTTAGTAAATTTAATTCCGTTAACACACACTGGAAGAAATATTTGTTTCTTAGTCATGTTTGTCTCGACTAAAAACTTACAGCATTGTTATAAGAACTGAAATGAGGTAAAATGTTCTACAATTTCAGATGAGCACGAAGATATCTATAATAATTACGAAAAGTTTACTTCATGCCCTGAAATTGCTCAACAAGAAGCGGAAATGCAACGGGCATTTCAATGTATCCAAGCAGACACTGAAGAACTGAATGATGATAGATGCTTGATGATAGATATTGTGGAAGCTAACTCCTGCCAGTCACGAGAATTAATTGCATATCCGTTTGCATCCAGTGCTTTCAAAGAGATGCGCGACTTTTTGGAACAATGCAATTCTTTGCCACATCGTGTGGTATTTTTCATGAAAAAAACTGAGAAATATACAATTATATTTAATTCTACACAATGTACCACTGATTTAATTATTATACTTATTTATACAAACTTGATGACTGCTATAAATATATGGATGAAGAGATTTCAAATGCACGATAAATGCCTCAATTCAAATAAAGGCTTGATGAAATTTGAAAATAAATTTCATAATTCTGACATCACAAATCACATTAAAGAAACTCTTTTCTAAAACTGATTTGAGTACTAAGTTATTAAAATGGTTTTCTTACAAGACGATCCTGAATTCAACTGGAATAACATTTTGTAAACAAGAATCGTAAGTAACAGTTTTGTCCACAAAGTGTTTCCGAAGCTCCCTGAAGTCTTAATTGTTCGATTACTGTGGTATATGTGCGAATTTTGTACGTGCTTTTACCGTTTTTGACAATGTTCTAGTTCTGAGCAAGGACGTATATTCAAGAAACACTGATTATTGGTTCCCTGTGTGAGTGGGGCATTCACAATTATGCTGCACAGAAATATATCAAATCTCATCAAATAGTCAATGAAACATAAGTGAACACATGATTTACTGTAGCAAGTAATTAGTTGCTGACAACCCACAACTTATGCATTTACAGCAGGATGAGTTTTGGTTCAACCTCGCTGAAACCTTCACGCTGTTTAATATTAAAAATAATAATTTGACATGTTTTTATGAAATCAATTATATAATAGTTGGATATTATAAAATGATGAAAATATTGTATTCAAATTTCTAAGAAAAATAAATATTTCACTTTTCTATTGGTTTGGAAACATTATTTCCTTTCATGTTGATGGATAATATATATCCAGTACTTCCAAAACTGTATTCGCTTGATGAATGTAATCAAGAAGGTTTCACATATCACAATATACTAAGTTTTTCAATAGGATTTGCTGGCACTAACCATTGTTGGTCTACATATACCTTTTGAACAAAACCCAAGTAACATTACTATTTTTTTGGTAACAAAGTATAGAAATTATTGTAAATTAAATCATTTTATTTGATCACCAGGCACCTAATGATCGTTGTAAGCAAAACAATGCTTCCAAATTTAAATCTTTTGGCGTGATATCTCAAATCAGTGTTTGAATAGGAACATTACGCGTTTTGTAAATCGTATGTATAAATATGAAAAAAGCTTCATACTAAGATAAACGTCCATGTCTTGAAGACATGAAGGGAGGGAGTATACAATGGGAGAAAGATGAACACCGGGTTGATTATTAAAAGTGGCTTAGTATGAGCTCTTGTTGCAAGTACATATGGTTACATCCTAACAGAGGCTACACAGCCCAGCACTCGGTCGGTCGTCGCCATGAGGAGGGTGGGGGAGAGGTGATAGGCAGCGGCGGCGGCGGCGACGGCAAAGGCGGTAGCGAAGGTAAATATGCTGGCGATGGGTTGCTCGGTTCGGCCTTGAGACGATTCCCGCCTCAGTCAACCCGAAGGCAACCGTAGAGTGGGGACGCCGGCGATCACTACCGCACTCACGAAGAGCGGGAAACAAGGATTGCGGTGGCCGGACGCTGTCAGTCCATTTCTACGGCAGCAGAGGTGGCGCCCGCAGGGGTGCGTAGGTGGCGAACGGGCAGCCTGCATTTCTGGACATGTCGTGTGGCCCGGGTGGAGTGAAAGAGGCGAGGGCTCAAGGGCGGCATTGCTTCCCCAGATCGCCCCACATGTGGACAACCGTGGGTGGGGGGGGAGAGGTAATTTCGGAGACACGACTGAATACTGTACTGCTTTGCTGTTCTATACCAATTTGTGACACATATATAACATATGAAGAAAACACAAGACTTGGGGCGTACGCCCTTAAACACACCGATAACAGAAAACAAGAATAAAACAAGTAAAAACGGTGCCATAACAAAAGATATAAACACACAATAATTGAGAAAAGGCATATTACATACGAAAACAGTAACACTTGACAAAAGGACAACTAATAAAATGCTATGTACAAAGATAGGCAAATAAAAACTTAGCATAAAGAGACATAACACTTGAAATCGACACACAAAAAGGCATTACACTTGACCAGATACAAGGAACCTAACCTACACTCGACATTAGAGAATATTTAAAAATGGCATCAAACAAAAGCATACTTATATCTCCAATTTAATTATACTTCTTTTTGCAATTGTATTTAGTTTTAGCAGATCTTGCATTAGTTCATTAAAATGCCTATAAGTCTTTTTGGATTCAGTTATTTGTATTCACCTATTGACCATTTTCTTCACGTTCGCGCAATTCACAATCCCCTTGGCTTCACCATCACTTTTGTATTTAGTTTTCAGCATAACATAATGTTTTCATGTATGTTCGCAACACAAAACTAATAACCATATCAGGCTTTAACTCATACATGAGGAGTCCTTTGCTCTACCTCAGCGCCAAGTTCTTGATAATCTCCTTGGTAAATCCACATGGATTAGGCCAAGGTTCTGTTGACACGCGAGTGGTTTTGTCCATTGCGTCGTCGTTTGAATTGAATTGATGCCTTATTTTACGTGGCGAGACTCAGGCAATGAGGCCTGCTCTTCCGTCTGACCTCGCGAATTTCACTACGCTTCTTTCACCAACTAGCGGAGGAAGAAGGTATTATATTGGGCGACGAAAAAGGCGATTTGAATTTAGCTCAGAGGCTTCATTTAAGCTTTTGACGTCGTTTGCCTCGTTGCGGATCCGACGGTGTTCGGCGGTCTGTCAGACATCATCCGCAATTCACACACGCGCGCCCCCGGCTGGAGACGCAGGCAGTGCGCAAACGCCGCGCACAGGAACGCATATAACGACATATCCATCTCGCACGCGGACATCTCATCTGCTGCCGGTTCATCGATGCTGTCGGTTCCGCCGTCGTTGACTGTCGGTTCCGTCGTTGCTGCCGGTTCGTCACTGCTGTCGGTTCGTGTTGCCCGACAGTACTGATTGCGTGTTCCACAGTCAACGACTGGTCTTGAACCCAGTAGCGCTCGGCACCGGCGACGGAAGGTCCCTCGTCGCTCATGTGGCGGCCAGCATCTCGCTCGCTAGCGCATTCGTGTCGCCCGACACCAATGGCTGCGTGTCTCGGAAGCGTGTGGCGTCGGTCGTGATAGCGAATGTCAACAAAGACACGAGATCTATGTACAAATCTGTTTATTTACACCATTTACAAATGTACAGCTCTGGGGTTATGTTCGCCAGTACCTCCGACACTTCCACGCGTCTGCTCCTCGTCGCTTGGGCTAGTGCATCCCCAACTTGCCGCTTTACCACGCCGGTGGCCCGACACCCTGTTTCGCACACGTCGTGTCTCAAGTACTACACACCCATCTCGGGCGAGCATACACGTCTGTTAACGAGGTGCTCTCAGTACGAACTCCTTCTGCTCCTGCCTCTGCCAAGTTATTTTGGCGGTCACGAGGTCGCCTTTAGCCCCGTAAAGACGAGGGGGCCAAGGGAGACTCGTGCTCCTGCCCGCTCGCCTTGCATCACGGGGGTCATGGCATTTTCCAGTACTTTTGTCCGTCTCATGTGTCCGTCAGCCTGCGTGCCCAGCCGTTTGAAGATCTTGCTGCCATGGCCCGACGTTACAAGCGGCGCCTGCGCTCGAACCGAGGAGCGCCAACGAGCCTGAGAATGCGCCAGCGCGGGGTCCCACCTCGTGCCTCCCACGCACCAGCAAGTGTGCACGATCAAGGTCTGTGCAGACGGGCTGCAGATTCTGAGTAGGCTGGTAGGCCAGAAGGCTCCTGGTAAGCGTTGGCCGCACACGGTGTTGGGCCAGCCGCTCGGTCCTGCTCCTCTGCTCTAGAGTCCCTAGAAACAGACAGTAGCGCAACCACCGCCATTTCGTATCCTCTCACCCGATAGCCACATCCAACAGAATTCGAAAGTTGAACACAAATTATAACAATTGGTGACATTATGGAAATGTTTAAGAATATTAACACTGATTTGAGATAGGTTCGTGGTACTCAACACACAGAATACCACACAGTTCCAATTCTGATAACACTAGATATAAAATGTCGGACTGGTGGAACAATGGAATGCGCTACTCTCTGTATCTGGGCCTCCCATCCTCTGCCCAGCGCTGGAGGGTCAATCCTCTGCCCAGCGCCGGAGGGCAGAGGATGGGAGGCCCAGATACAGAGAGTAGCGCATTACATTGTTACACCAGTATTTTTACCACCAGTATTTGTACCACCAATAATTTGGTGCAAGGGGTGCGTTGTATACCAATGATATTTTACAAAAAGTAACTATACTGTTGTGTGTAAAAGCACAGAAAAAATTAAGGCTTAGATTTAATTCCTTCTTTGAAAAATTACTCTCTGAAAATCGAATTTTGTTCATTCGCGTTCCATAGATTTGGTTGAAAATAATTCCCAAATACAAACATACAAAATAGGTAAATAATATTTCGATTTGCAGGCCAGAGTATGCTAAATCGAATGCTTTTTATTCTAGAATGCTAGAACCACCTAGAGCTGAGTAAATTAGGAAAGAGTAAATGTCTGCGAACGCGAAAAATGGCGCACGGCGCGAAACAAAAATGGTCGCCATTTGTAAACCAGGTACAATAAAAAAAGTTAAAGATGGTTTTGAGCAGCCAAAACATAAGGAAATTTATGTGCCAAATATGAATTTTTTGGAGATGGTCGAGTGACAAATTTATTAAATTCTGGACCACTTAAAATGGATTGACCCCGGACTCTGGCTCAGCAGGCGGCGACAACCGTGCAACTGTTCCTCTTTGGAAAGTTGTAGGAAGGTTTGGAAACCAGCTATGATCTGAGGCATTGAACTGATGAGGCACGAGCGAGGCAAACCCTTCTTTCGTGTCAGAGGTTACACTAGACATGATACTGGACTCGTCAAACCTTTCTAATACAACAATTTCGTTATTTTTGAATCCCGGAATTTTGGAATTGGTAAGCAGCACTGCGCGACGCTAATTTTTTATATTATTGGAATTAACTGTTCTACAAGGGTCAACTTCGAGAGATTCATCAACTGCATTGGACACCTCTACTAAATTTACCACCGCTAGCCTATCTTCGTCGCCGCCTTTGCTGCTGCCGCTGCCTGCCACCCCTCCCCCACCCTCCTCATGGCGGCGACCGGCCGAATACTGGGCTGCGTAGTCACTCTTAGGATGTAATCGTGTACCTGCAACAAGGGCTCATTAAAACACTTTTAGTAACCAACTCGATGTTCATCTTTCTCCCGTAGCATACTGCCTCCCATTCTGCACGACATATTGGTGTCAGGTGTGGGGAGATTTCGATCCGAAAGGGAGAGACCGTGGAATGATAATCTGGCCCCCTGAAGCCCCCTCACTACGAGTAGCAAAGCGAGAGGAAGCGAACTCGAGTAATGTAGCGGTCATAGAAAATTATTTTTTTCTTCCATCTTGTATTCAAAATTTTTCGCGCGGGATTGATTAAGCAGCAGCATGTTGCAACGAGGCAATTCGCAGTCATCCTTACCCTGGGGTATGGGGCTTAGCAAAAATCTCATGGATTTTGTATCCTCTATATTTACAATTGAAGATGAAAGTGTCCGCACATCACAAGTCTTTCGGCACAAGGTACCGTATCGGCTGATGTCTCGTCCCGCATTGGCACTTTTTTGGAGCATCACCGAATAGTGAGTAATTTTAGTAATTGGATTGAGGCCCAAATTCTAGGCGTAGCTCTTTTACGACTCACCAGAGTTGCATCAGAATTTTCAGAAACTAATACGTACGTAGTGGCATCCTACTCAGCTTTTTGTAAGTATACTAAAGATAGGTTCTCCACAAAATATTCACGGCTTACTTCAGACAAAATGTGTAACGATTGCACTCAACAACACCGGGAGTCGATTAGCGACTTCTCCAGCAGACTCGCTTCGCTTGAGCGACAGCTACTACGTAGCTACTTCAGTAATCTCGACGCAGCTGCGACCAAGGCGATGTTCGAGGAAAGGTTGTTTGCACAATTTCTAACAGGTCTGAGAGAGGAAATATTGAAGTACATCAAAATACCGGGGGTATTTTGGATATAAAAATATTAGCAAACTTAAAAATTAATTTACGTGATAAGGAACGATGGTGGCAGTGTAAAGTATAAAGAACAGAGACATTAACATAAAAGGGTTTCGAGTCACGATATTAAAACGTGATAAGGACAAATAAATAAATTATTAGAATTTATTTATGTTAATAATTCGATAGTAGTGGCGTTGTTTAAAAAGAAAAACAGAAAAGACTTAGTCAAGTTGAAGATCACGAGAAGCTTAGCGGTAAGGGATTATAAAACAGTGCAATGAGGATACTGTAACAAATCTCTTTTTTACTGAATGTCTAATCTTAAAATTTGATTGCCAATATCTACCATTTGCTTACCATTTACTGCCTGGACAACCCGATCCGCGCGCCATACGGGGGACGAGAAACATCTGAAAGTTTTTTTTTCTATTTGGCTATTGATTGCTAGCTACTAATTATGCAGAACCGCATAATAATCATTAAATCTTGTGTTCGTTCAAACATTAACAAACTGGTTTATTCAATTTAAACTTTTTAAGTCAACGGTGATTGCAATTCCTCTTCTAATCCAACTATTGCCATTTTAATAAATGTTCAGTTCGGTCATGACTCTTTAGAAAATGTCTGATAAGTTTTCACAATACCTGAGCTCTTTTCTCAGACGGCGCCAGGAAGATCTGCGGACGACGAATTCCAGGCGTCGAGATGTCCACTCTTCTCTCTTCTACCGCGATCTTCGTTACCTATCGCCGATACTCTACTAACCTGTCGCGAACACTGCTATTTCGTGCATCAGATGTGCACCTAGCCGCGAACTTAATGATTCGAACTCCGCTAACCTATCTACAATTTATTCCCTGCTTAATTTTACAGTTTGTGACAAAAATCCTATTATCACAGCTCTATTACTGTTCCGTCCTTGACTCATGAAAATTTAACACTCCTTATTAACCCTTATTAAATTACAACATCGATCGTACCAGCTATAATAATCCACAGTCCTATTATTCTTTCACGAACAAAAGTTAAAGTTCAAACTCCTTAGAAATTTCCGACCTCACACGCAATAATCTCTAGCACTGACCTGTTCGGTTTGCTGTCTCGTAACAAAATGGGCGAGTCAAAAACTTTCTACTTCCCAAGTAACAGACTTCAATTCTTTTTCCAAAGACCCTCTCATATCCGGTCATTTTAAATTATAATGGACGAACGGTCCCGGCATGTACACCTCCACTGGTTTCAACGCCCCTATGATTGTAAGATGAACCTCCCTCATGTTTGTCGGCTCCCTAGCAACCACATGCGATCGTCTACTCTTTGCCTGTAAAAATCTAATATGCCATCTTTTTCGTAATTATTTCTTGCCTAAATAATTGGTATATCACAATACAAATAGATGAACTGAAAAAGTGGAATAATGTTTTTTGGCTGGACAGAAGTTTCAGACAGGATTTGACTTGCGTGCGAGTTGGTTCATGGAGAGAGCTCCGGGATTTGATACGCGAAGGGTCGCGTAACGAACTTCGCCGTTAGATAAGTAGGTCGGATTGGAAGTTAGTTGGCGGTATAAAGTGTATGTTTTAGCAGCCAAATATGGAGGAGCAGAATAAATAGTAAGACTGGTGGTTCTGGATCTTCTCGGCGTTCACGACGGCTGTATCCGTCGAAAAGGAAAGTAACAAGTAGAACATTAAATTCAAATCGGAAATGAGTCGATCCCATTGAATATACAAGGTCAAAACTGTTATTAAAATTAATTAAATTAACTTTTGGAAATTAAAGTAATTAAAAATTAGTATTGTAAAAGTTATGTCATGGTCATCAAGGAATATTAAATAATTTTAGTCAAGTTCTCAGTTTTAAAATAATTAAATTGCACGTAACGTTTATATCACTACATTTATTGAAAAGATAATTGTCTTATTGTTTGAATGCATTGTTCATAAGTAGTAATAATCCCAAACCCACGTAAATGTATTCATGTATTTCTCCAGTCGTGATCTCGTATGAGCGACATTTCTCCCAGGAGTATAGAAAGTTAAAATTATCTTGAGATTAACAGTATTAGCATAAGCGCCCGAATATAATATAAATTTGATAAATGGTATCCAATTAAGCTAGCCACCCATCGATATCATTAAAATATTAGGGAGTAGCGAAAAGCTAAATATAAATATTAAATATTAGTTAAAAGAAGTAGATTCGTTGGGGGTGTGGTTTATTTCAAGATAAGGGTTCGTTTCAGTTCAAAATTGTTTAATTAACAAACCAGGAGCTCGTTTAATTTTTTAGTTATCGATTTTTCTTTCTCTTGACTTGTTCAGTGCCCTTCAGAAAGGTTCCAATATTGTCACTTTATATTTGAGGGTTCTCCAAAATGTTCAGTTATAGTACTGTGATTGTTGTGATTTGGAGTACAGAATTTTTTTAGAAGTAAATAATTCCTTCATATTTCTAAAACTCGTTCGGAACAAAATACTCGTTTTCTATAACTTGGGAGACACCTTAAATTTGCATTAGTTGCTATTTAAAATGTACTCATGGATATCTAATTTCCTCTCCCTCCAGGATAGTACATCAATACATGTTTAGAATACAACTAACCAGTGGCGTAGCGTGACTCACACGTTTGGGGATGCTCAACAATAACACACAAAATGGCACTATCAACTACTTCGTCTAACAGGCGAACGCAACACAAGGCAGATACACTGGGACTACTTCCACGATCTCGATTGCTTACGCCGGTGTAGGCGCTTCCCACAAAATCCTCATAGCAGTCAGGGCTGCCGATGTCTTGAAAGCAAATTATACAATGGCTCAGCTTTAATTCTTATACGCGAATGGCAATAAGACCATTTGTTAATTTATACATTGCAGACTTAAATAATATGTAATCTATTTAAGAGATAATACAATTTCTTGGATATTAATTAAGAAATAGTAGTCAGGCACTATTTCTACAGTTTGTACCCATGACCAAGTGGGGACTCCCGAGTGAGAGAGAGAAAGATAATTTACTGAACGCCTGAAGTGTGCTGCGCTCTCGTGCACAAACGAGCTTCTTTCCGCATTAGACGCTAGCGTAAAGCAGTCGGGTTTCTCTGGGCCAGGGGTGAAGAGGGGAGAGGGGGACCTCGCCATCTGCGCATGCGTCATTGCTCGTCGCAATGTGGCGGCAGACGCTGAAGTATTTTAGCATCCAAGCAATCAGAGGCCAGCTTCAACAGCCCGCCGAATTCAATCATAGGAAATCAATTTTAAATTAATACAAAACGTGTTTCGCTCAACAGACCACTTGTAAGATTATCAATACAGTATTTAAGGTTCTTATATACGGGGATGCTCAGCATCTCAGCGTCCCCTGACGCTACGCCACTGCAACTAACATGCCTATTATCAGTTTGATAAAATATAAATAATCGAGTTCTGTAATTTTGCATTGACAGCCATAATCGAGTTCTGTAATTTTGCACAGATGGCCCCAAAAATCCTCCGAAATCCTGAATTTCTTGTTCTTTTGTGAAGTAATTAATTGCAAAACCAATTTACTGGCTGTAACATGATATTGACATCAACATTTATTACAAAGAAATCAATAATTTACTAATATAATGAATATTATGTGCGTAATTTATTATGAATATTCGAGATAAAGATGAATTAGTGAATTGTCTTCAATTATATCGTCGACATAATCCAGAGACCAAGTAAAATGAAGAAACAGAACATGTGGAAAAAAAGAACATGAAAGTGGCGAAGAAAAATTACTTTCAATGAAAGATATATATTGTTTATTTTAATTTAATGCGGAAATGCATCGTTATTACTTCGAAAAAAATAAACAATGATTTTACAAGATAACAAATCTTGAGCTTTAGAAAAACTAATGAAGGACTAATGAAAAATATTCAAGTTCTGTCTTACCAACATTGAATCACTTTTTTTGTATGCACACAGAAATGGAAAGAATTCAAAGAATTTACGTAAATAGCTACTTGAAATACTAACGATGCTACCGTCTTACGAGATCTGGTTAATTATGGATGCAGGCAATCAGTTTCCTGCCCTCACTGTTACTTGAACTGAAAAAAAAACAAGACGTTTTGCCTCAGTTGGAATTTTGAACGTTTCTGGCGCAGTTGATTCAGAACGCTGATGTGTGGAAACTTAGGTTATTAACAAATAAAGCGTGATAAAGTCATTGTCATTACAAAACCTAAGAATCAAAGTAATCAATAAAAATCCTAATGATCAATATAAAGAATTGAAATATGATCATTGAGGTCCATGTGTACTAGGTAGTATAGATATCTTAAAATTTGAGTTCTTGTTGGAAGAGCAACAATTATTGTTGACAATAATAACAAAAAGCTCAAAAGAATGCGAAATTTTAATATAATTTATCATTGCTATATGAAAATTATTTACATTAATGAATTTTATTTGTTGCGAAAGAGTGAAACGCATTATTTGTATCGTTTCGTCTCGGAATACTTACAGTGTAATTTCTCTCCCCTTCGCCGAACTGGCAATGGAGACATTGAGATAAAGTTGACAAAGAGTATAATGCTAGAGGGAGGTGGAGGAGAAGGTGAGCGGTGTGGAGGGTGAGGAGGGAGACAGGGTATGAGTGAGAGAGATAGAAATAACCACAGTAGGGAAGGGTGTGTGCGGGCGTGCCGAGCTCACGCACCTGCTTCGTGCATTCCGCGCGTGCGGCGCAACGCGGCTCTCCGGGCGGTCGACGCGAGCGTTGGCAGCAACAGTGCTGCCAGACGACGGCGCGGGGCAGTGGGGTGCACAGCGGGGTGGCGGAGCGGGTCGGGGGCGCGGGGCAGGGGCGCGGGGCAGGGGCGCGGGGCAGGGGCGCGGGGCAGGGGCGCGGGGCAGGGGCGCGGGGCAGGGGCGCGGGGCAGGGGCGCGGGGTAGGAGCGCGGGGCAGGGGCGCGGGGCAGGGGCGCGGGGCAGGGGCGCGGGGCAGGGGCGCGGAGCAGTGGCGCGGGGCAGGAACGCGGGGCAGGGGCGCGGGCCAGGGGCGCAGGGCTGTGGGGCGGGACGGCGGCGCCGCGGGGCGGGGGTCGCGGGTTGTGGCGGCGCGGGGCAGGGGCGCGCCGCTGGACGAGGGCGCGGGGCGGCGGCGCGGGGCGGCGGCGCGGGGCGGCGGCGCGGGGCGGCGGCGCGGGGCGGCGGCGCGGGGCGGCGGCGCGGGGCGGCGGCGCGGGGCGGCGGCGCGGGGCGGCGGCGCGGGGCGGCGGCGCGGGGCGGCGGCGCGGGGCGGCGGCGCGGGGCGGCGGCGCGGGGCGGCGGCGCGGGGCGGCGGCGCGGGGCGGCGGCGCGGGGCGGCGGCGCGGGGCGGCGGCGCGGGGCGGCGGCGCGGGGCGGCGGCGCGGGGCGGCGGCGCGGGGCGGCGGCGCGGGGCGGCGGCGCGGGGCGGCGGCGCGGGGCGGCGGCGCGGGGCGGCGGCGCGGGGCGGCGGCGCGGGGCGGCGGCGCGGGGCGGCGGCGCGGGGCGGCGGCGCGGGGCAGGGGCGCGGGGCAGGGGCGCGGGGCAGGGGCGCGGGGCAGGGGCGCGGGGTAGGAGCGCGGGGCAGGGGCGCGGGGCAGGGGCGCGGGGCAGGGGCGCGGGGCAGGGGCGCGGAGCAGTGGCGCGGGGCAGGAACGCGGGGCAGGGGCGCGGGCCAGGGGCGCAGGGCTGTGGGGCGGGACGGCGGCGCCGCGGGGCGGGGTCGCGGGTTGTGGCGGCGCGGGGCGGGGGCGCGCCGCTGGACGAGGGCGCGGGGCGGCGGCGCGGGGCGGCGGCGCGGGGCGGCGGCGCGGGGCGGCGGCGCGGGGCGGCGGCGCGGGGCGGCTGCGCGGGGCGGCGGCGCGGGGCGGCGGCGCGGGGCGGCGGCGCGGGGCGGCGGCGGCGCGGGGCGGCGGCGGCGCGGGGCGGCGGCGGCGCGGGGCGGCGGCGCGGGGCGGCGGCGCGGGGCGGCGGCGCGGGGCGGCGCGTAAACGGCCTCTGGCCGTGGCGACGCGACGCGACGCGCCTTGCGTATTCATGTATTCAGGCGCGCGCGCGTATCTCACGCGCCGCTGACGGCTGCGACCGCAATTTTACGCCGCGGCGGAGGCTGCCGCTGCCGCGACGAATGCGGCGATAAATTGCGCAAACGACCCACACGACCTGCGGCCGCCAGCTCCCGGGATTCGGTGGCGACAGCAACAGTGGTGGTGGCTGGGGAGACACAGCTGATGTGGGAGACAAAGGCCGGGGATGTGCAAAGACATCGGTCCGTTTAATCGGAGTGTGAATTGTCACCCGATGGCGGAATTGTCGTGGGATAAGGTTAAGGTGCAAATTTTGTATTTGTTGTTTCTCAGGTTGAATTATGAATCAATGATACTGGGACAAATACTTAAATTATTTTTGGTTACACGAACTAGTCCACGCTATTCAGATTTCTTGCCTTTTTTAGTGTATTGTGTGATTTAGTGTAAGTGGAACAACTTAATTAACTGTATGAATGAAATTAACTCCTGAGGACGTAATGCAATACATTCTTTACACTAAGTAAATAGTATACGAGAAAGTAAAAATGAATTTAATGAGAATACAGCAATTTTTAAAAAAATATTATTGCTTGATGCTTCTGTAACACATTTTAGTAATCTCTTCTAAGACCGATAGTAATTAGATGCTGGAAGTTTCAGGAAATGCCTTTTATTAGCGATTACAATGTGAATACATTTAACAGCTGGATATAATGATCCCGATGATGATGATCAAAATGGTGGTTGTCGTGAACAGTTCGTAAACAATAATGGGTTACGAATATCAATCTCTAGAAGAGATTGCTGGTATTTTTACTGAAGTGCGTTGATAGTGATCATGAAGACTGTACGATCCGTAATTCACAGCCCCAACCTCAACCACAGTGTTGGTTTCTTTCAGAGGGCGTGAATGTGGTTTTCACTTATGAGAGGTAGTAATCAAGATGACGAAGTGAGTGGTCAAAGCCATGAAGATAATTTTTGTGTTCGTGAAAAATGTTTAATAATGTTAACAAATGGAGACAATATTAACCATTCTGTTGTGCATTAAAACATTCTTACATTTCATTCTATCATTTTTGCATCTGATAGATACAATTCATTCGGTCTACCGACTCTGTGTGTCCATTTCTGATTTGTGTTTTTTACTCATCTGGAATACTTGAACGCGAGTCACGTGGTATATTAAGCAATGCGTGTTGTTAGCGACCAGTGCATAAGTGGACCTCTTCGTGTTTCGAACTTGATTACCGGTCTCACGAACAAGTAACGTGTGCTATAATTTATGATGTCATGATACTTTTTTATACATGTTTCGACATTGAGTACTGATGAAAATGTGTGATTATTCATGTATAACATGTCAAGTATATATTTTAAGAATATCTGCTACTTTTCAATTTTTTGTTCGAACGACGGTGTTGGTAGCCACGTATTCTAATCGGCATTGCTTTTTTGTATTCTTTCGGACATGAACGTGTAAGAAACATTATTTTACTTCAATGTGTTTAAAAATAATTTCTAAAAATAAACCAATTAGACACAAAAAGCAATTCACAGCTTTCGGAGTTGGGAAACAGAGCGGGCAACAACACTTTACATTTTAGGAATTGGAGCACAATTTTTTCAAAGTTGAATACATTAATGCAGGACAATCAGATTATTAAAACTGTTATATTAAATAAAGATTTAAATGAAATTTTTATTCCGTAATATTGTAGGTACTTTTGATTTTATTTTGGGATTCCAACTTGTGAATCCTTTGAACTTGTGAATGTGAATGGGGCGGGGACGGGCGGGGACGGGCGGGGACGGGCGGGGACGGGCGGGGACGGGCGGGGACGGGCGGGGACGGGCGGGGACGGGCGGGGACGGGCGGGGACGGGCGGGGACGGGCGGGGACGGGCGGGGACGGGCGGGGACGGGCGGGGACGGGCGGGGACGGGCGGGGACGGGCGGGGACGGGCGGGGACGGGCGGGGACGGGCGGGGACGGGCGGGGACGGGCGGGGACGGGCGGGGACGGGCGGGGACGGGCGGGGACGGGCGGGGACGGGCGGGGACGGGCGGGGACGGGCGGGGACGGGCGGGGACGGGCGGGGACGGGCGGGGACGGGCGGGGACGGGCGGGGACGGGCGGGGACGGGCGGGGACGGGCGGGGACGGGCGGGGACGGGCGGGGACGGGCGGGGACGGGCGGGGACGGCCAGACAAGAGGCGTGAGGACCGATGAGGGGCGGGTGGGGAGCGAGAACGGGCGTGGGGATGGGGAACGGGGACGAAAGTGCGCGGGGCCCGGGGATGGTGAATAGAGCGTGCCAAGCAAAGCGTGCTTCCTTGCGTCCACCTGCATGGGAGCGGGCCCGCTCCGGAGACGATGCCCGGCGCTGACCGGTGCTTATCCACGCTTCGGCCCAGCGCAGCGTGTGCTCCGGGCGGCTCGCGTGCTTTCCACTCGGGTTCGTTCCGCGCGCTGTCCGCACAGGTTGGGCTGCCCGTGGGAGAGATGTCTCCATTCTCCGCTCGCTCGTGTGTGGCGTATTTGGAAACTCGCTAGCAATCGCACTTGGTCGTTGTCAGGGTATTAAAAATAGCAGTAGATCTAATCACACAAGAATTCTTAATAGCACGAAAGAAATGGGAAACTAACAACTGTCATATTTCCTTACAATTCCTTTCTACGTCTCTCACCTGACTACTCATACAAATCATTAAGCGATCAGTGTTCAATTTTGAAGGTGACTTTGACTTATCATTTAGGATGGCATGTTCGGCAGAGAATGTGGAGGTACAAAATCATTACTTTTTTAAATGTTATTTGTGAGAAAGTCTGTATTTTACCCGCACTTGCCACAAAATGTAAATGAGCACCAATTTCTTAGATAATACACGCAAGGCATACATTACTTTGAAGAAAACCACGATAAGATGGTCGAAACGTTTGCACCAATTCCCTCGACGCGGCTTCACCCGGACAGCTGAGAGACATCATACATCCCTGACCGCTGAAGCCTACAATTTCAAGTATTGATTGATATTCATTTTTCGATTGCATTCCTACTTCATTTCAATTGTGCAATCATCTAAACGTTTGAAAGATTTTCATTGTTCTATATTGAAACAGGTTTTATCTATCGGCCCCACGTTGGGTTGCCATTTTAAACAAAAACTATTGAAAACAGTTTTATCCAATCCAAGATATGTCTCTATTACTGACACGTTGGGCTTCTATCATGGGTTCGAATATGCAAGGGGCACAATTCGGCTTAACTCTTCGTTCGACCACAATCTGCCCCCTTTCGTCTGACTCGCTTTCATACGGAAAACGACAAAACCTGAAAGTGCCTTTTTTTAATGATGATGTGCCGGATTGCACAATAATAACCAAGTTTTTTTTTGTACTTTCTTTCGCACTAGAACAGTATGAATTTATTACAATTAAAGATTTCATTTAAATCGAAACAACATTCTTTGAAAATTATTAGCTTTGGTCATGACAATGAGAAATAAAATAATTGTTCGTACGAACGTTAACCTGAGCTCTCTTGCCGTTATATAGTTGGATGCTCCGCTCGAATGCCGCATATCTCCACACCATCACCTTCGACCCACCGGTTACCAGCTCCAGTCTTGATGCCTTTTATCTTGTATCTTCCGGCACGCCACGAAGTCACTCCCATTCACATAATGTACTAGCCTCCCATATCACCATCAGCACTTGTTCGGCAAAATAATTACAAGTTCATTTAGCCTAGTGCTTCACCTTCGTCACTGGTGAAAACTAATTAAAGTTGACAATTTTCTTAGAAGTTCCTCCCTATCAGTAAGAAAATACTCCAAGTCAATACACGGCTTCACCAAAAATGTTTCTATGTTCCACTTTCACTCGCGGAAGAAAAAAATTAAAGTCCCGAACTGTAGCTCTGGATATTTTATAAGTCTCTACTTTCGATCACAAAAGAATAAACCAAGTCTGAACTCGGACACGCACCCCCTGATTCAACAATGATTCTCTCGCTATGAAATCTGAGTTCCAACTAACTCATTTTTTCATTCTTCAATCCAGGAAAACTCGTGTTCATTGTTGTCCAAAATTCTGTTTTACATTCCCTACCAACGGATTCTTATTAGGTATTCACTCCTCTAACCAAGATGCACTCTTGGGCGAAATTTCCACTCTTACACACGCATCTTTCGACTGATTCTACATTGCATCCACGGGCTCATGAAATTGTTTACCTCTGTTACTACGGTGCCCGTTTACCAAATATCGTGACATGTTAAACATCGGTGTCCTCCCTAGCAACCTGTTACTAAGGTGCCTAATTCTAATTTAAATTAGCATTAAAGCCTTAAATTATTCAATTTCGAATGCCCTCCCGCATTTGTTATAGCACAATATTCTTAGTACCAATTCATAGACTAGTCATTCGTTCTTTAAATGACAGTACTGCTATTCTTTGCCAGAAATTGGGTAGTGATAAAGTTCAAGGTCTGATTACCGCTTCGAGTTTCTCTCCGGTTCAATCGTTGGAGAATTCCTGCGCCCTTTGGGGCTGCGCCGCCGCGGACGCGCAGGTGGAGGCTGACGAGGCCGTCGGCGGAGTGACGTCCCCCGGAGACGTTCCGCACGTGCTGACGCGTGCCTCGTCGGCACGAAGAGAGCAAGGACGCCCCCCGCCCCGCCCCCCTCCAATCGGAATATGGGGCACCGCGGGCGCCGCTGCCCCGCCCAGGAGGCGGAAAATGTCGTCCGGGCCGGAGGCGTTCGTTAACATTTTTTCGTATTCATTTTTTGTTATATCGGCTTAACGCACTCAGAGGAACGAAAAGTCTCTCTTAACGGCCGGATTTTACTGTTCTCACTGTTCAGAGGAATCGAAATGATTTGAAGTTAAATAAAGTGGATGAGTACTGCTACTACAAGAAAAGTTTGTTTTTTTTAAGGTCGCTTTTCACCATCTTGGTCATATAGCGTCCACTGTGATTTTTAAACTGTAAGGAGAACACGTGAGGACAAAACACACACGCACACAATATCCACGCCCGAGGTGAAATTCGAACCCGTGACCCTTCGAACTGAGGCTGCTACGACCCTTCAGCCTTAACGACCTTGGCTATCCAGAGCGGCAAGAAAAGGATTTTCTTACATTATTTTTATTTAAAAGAATGTGGTATTGCGAAAAGAATTGAACTAACCACGGCCGATATCACAAAAAAACAGATTTGGTAGGTCATTTGGGATCTTTGTTATGGAGCAGACCCGCCGTTGTCATTCTTTCACTGCTTAGTATTTTCTACAGCTTTTTGACGCATTCTTTCGTTTTCTCCGTTGCCTGATTCTTCCCTTTTATTTTCTTCCACCTATCGTCTCATCATGCCAACTATTTTTTTGTGAAAATACGATCGTGGATGGAAAAAGTGAAATACAGTAATCTCTCGACATCCGCGAATTCACTATTTGCGAGTTCCGAACATTTGCGATTGGAGAGATGTTACCAGTTTTAACACTCGCGAATTAAACATTCGCGAGTGCGTCTTTTAGTCGTACATTTTTTAAAGGGAACGCAATTAATTTCCTTTATCAGTGCCATCTGGGAACCGAACTTTACAGATACCGGAGCTTAAAGTATAACGTTCTGCAAAAATGTTAAATTTAGAATGTCAATTCACATTAATAGAAAAACAAAATTGTAAAATATTTCGATTCAGTTGCGTCAAGTTGGAGATAAGAGTTTAGGCCATACGAACAGAAAAGGCATTCAGGATCTGGGTATCTCTAATTGTTATGATTTCACTACAGAGTAACTTCGGGAAATAATCAGCGAAGAAAACCCCCTCGAACGTAATAGAAAACTAACAGAAGCGGAAATGCGACCTGGAGCAACTGCATTGTTAGAACTGTTGATGGCGTTCTAAAACTTCAAGCTGTGATGGAAAGGGCATTTGAATATGATCCGAGCATGGAAATTACTTCGAAAATTAAGAGAGAAATAAAAACAGCAACTCTTCCACATTTGGATATTAGAATGAGGAGGGTGATGAAATAAAAAAATAACCGAATCTTATATCGAATCACATTCAAATATTTTTCATTTCTTCTCTTTGGAATGTTAATTGTGAATTCTGTTTGTATTAGTGTTCAGTTATACTGCAATTATTCGTCATTTTTTTCTTTCCTTTTAAACAGTGTTTCGGGAACCTAACCCAAGTTTTTTCATTAAAAGATAGACTCAACATTCGCAGACTTGACATTCGCGATGCTTTTCGGGAACCGAACTCTCGCGCATGTTGAGGGATTACTTTACGCTGTAAGGTACAAGGTATAAACTAAGCGCATGAACATCTAACGATACACGAAAATTGTGATTCTCATATTTATTAAGGTATCTGAAATGACGGTACTGGTTTTATCTTCCAAAGAATTTTAGCTTATTCGAGTTCACCACATTCCAAAAGCATTGAATACCCATTTTGAAGGCCCAAGAAAGCAGATACTCGATTATCGCACTTCGGTTCGCACACTAACAGGTCGTCTCGTGCATTGCTGATCACTGGTTGATACGCCACCTCACAGAAACTCTCCTGCCCGTCTCGCGACTCTTCGGCATGGAAGTACATTATTCCGAAGAGCTTCCACCAATTCCTTATGACATTCTCGGGTATTTGTCCCATGGAGCGCTGCAGGAAACGAGTTACATTCATCTCACGCGGCGGCAGTCAGACAGCTGATTTCACATTGCACTATGTGCTCATAGATACACTCACAGAGTCATGTTATTGTGAATACGCTTTAATACACTGATTGGCATTTCTGTTGATCTATTTCTGTTGTTATTCATTGTTTTATTCTTCTGATACTACATTCCTGATACTTTAATTCATCATTGTGCTTCGTTTTCGGTGCTATTTTTCAACATCTCTCATCCTATTTTCTGAAATGAGTCTGACGTTACTTTTTCCCGTAACAATTTTTTTCTAATTTTTCTTTCGTGCTTCGCCAAATCTTACTCATTGTTTTCCTCCAAAAATTGTGAACGCTCATCTTTTTTCTGACGCTTTTCCTATTTCTTCGAAAAAAACATTGTTCCAGTGCCATCTGTGTGTGGCTGTGGCGGCTCCCCATCCCAGCCCCTGGCTGAGCGTTCCGCCGCCGGCCGCGTGACACGTGTTCACCTGCTGCCCGAGAATCCGAGCCGCGTCCGCTAATGAGCCCAGTGGCCGCGCCAGCATTCTTGCCGCTCCGTCCAATCAGGCGGAGGTCAGGGTGCGCGCGACCCCGAGGGAAGGCTGCCGACGCAACTCTGGCTTCGACAGAGAGCGACCCGCGATGCAAGAGCAGGAAGAAAAGGAAGTGAGCAAAGTCACCTTATAATGAGAAGGGAAATTGTGATTCCTCTTGGTTCATTTACAATGCTTTGAAATTAGGGGTCCTATAACTTGTGAAGAGAAAACCGGGACACTTACTCGATGGGCTATATTCGTAAAAAATACCCTGCACTCTAGATATAAGGGAATTCACGGTGATAACCCACACATAGAGGATAACAATTAAGAAAAGAAGTTACATAATAAAAATGTGATCTTCTAGAATGTGATTTATCATATATATGCCTATCATATTTTATATACATTAAATTGTATTCCATTTGGCCCATGTTATTTAGAACATATTTTTGTAAATTGTATAATAATTCACTTTAATGTGTATTCATTTAACTAGCTACAGTTTCGAGGATTATTTTCATCTTCAGGCTAGAGCACAAAAATTATTGAGTAATTCATTTTAAGAAAAATTAATCTTATAAATTAGTAAAAACATTCACTCAGAAATTTTTATAGGAGTTACATTGGTAAAATTGGTCATATCCTAAAAATAGAATCACTTGTTGATGATACCATGGTTCCTTTCCTTAACAATAAAATTTATTAGAAAACAAAGTCATTTGACTTGGAAATGAAGTTTTTTAAAGAATATAAGGTTAACTGCATATTAAGACCGAAGTATTCTTTTCTCCCTCTCTTTTACTCTTTCTCCACCGTTTATTGTTTTGAAATAATAATATTTGTGGGAGAAAAGCGGTCAATAGAAAAAAATATTTGAACGGGTTTGATAGGGTATCTATACAGACCCTCGGCATGTAATATTTACGCACGTATTTATGTCGGGGTCGTGATTTCTCCTTACTATGACCAATAATAACAATACTTACTTCCGCAACATTTGCTATTTATACACTGTAAAGTACATACATAAACATACAAATATCCAATTTATGACAAATAATGTGAACCCTTCCTTCAAATATTAAATTAATTCTAAATTTCAACACAACTTGATCTTTCTACATTTGTTAATTTTGAATAATTCCCCATCGTTTACTTCCCTGTAATAGTCGAACAGCACACTTGACCGTTGTTCCTCCAAGCTGTAAAGTCGTTCCACCTCCAATTTACAATTATTCCACACTAAAATATGTTGGTGTTTAGACATGCACTTCTACACTTCCCATCAATGCTTCCAAAATTCCAGGAGAGTTCTCTAAACAGTTGTTGCTGTTCTACTGCACTTCTATTCGCGTTTTTTTCGACATCACCACGATATCTACATCTTAGGTCCTACCGTCAGCACGTCTAAAAACCATCTCTCCCGTTGTTTATTTTTGGCGCGCGTCATCTATCTCAACTTCATGCGCGAACTGTACCGAAATACGTTCCTTTTTTCTTCCGCCACCTCTCTCATTCGATTATTGCACACTGGCCAATTTTGTGATTGGTCAACTTGCTTTACAATTGTATTTTACCTCTCCCATGGAATTAACTCACGTGTCCTTTAATTAATCATATTGTGATAATAAACTATCACAATATGATTATATTTAGTAATCATTATCTTGAAGAAAACATCAAAATTGTTTAAATTTTTTTTTCTTAAAATGAATTATTCAATCATTTTTGTATTCTAGCCTGAAGATGAAAATAATTCTCGAAACTGTTGCTAGTTAAAAGAATACACATTAAAGTGAATTATTATACAATTTACAAAAGTCTATTCTAAATAATATGGACCAAATGGAATATAATTTAATGTATGATGTGATTTGTTAGTAGTTCTGACGTATGAATCTGATACGTATGAAGCAGAAAGTACGAGCACGTCCACAGCTAAGTGATCATAACCTAGAATGGTGCACTCAATGGATTTAGCGAACACAGCCATCTGCATTATAAATTCAGACTCAAAGGGTGCAGTAACAGCACCGAAAATCGGAACATTTGCCAGCCCGAAATATATTTGTCGGGACACTAGGACAGAGGGAAGAAAATGTTTGAAAACCAGAACTGTCCCGGTAAAACTGGGAATCCTAATTGAAATCCACATCAATATAGAACGATATCTGCACAACATACAACGACATAATTGCTGTGTTACAGTGAATATTAGTCATGTAAGAGCATTGAGAGAAATGACATGCGACTATCTTGGCACGTAAGTCTCATTGTTATAAATAGATCAATGTATTATTAGTGAGATTCCTCTTTGGATTTTGAAGGTTACCAAACATATATAAAACTTATAAATTTGTTATTACATTTTGCATTGCAAATGGATGATAATATTGAAGGTAATATATGTGATGGTTTCCAGAGACCTCTCACGCAATAAAAGAAGCAATATTTTTTTCTACTTTGACTGAATTAGAACATTTACGTCTTGTTTCTCCGTGTGGAAGTCGCGACATGCCGTGCAATCATCGCTATAGGAAGGCCTGCAATGTGAGATACGATACACTACGTACTGGCACAAACCCAAAGTAATCAAGCGAAACCAAATTGATGATGATAGGGATGCGGGAGGAATATTTTTATGTATTGAAATGCATGAAATGCTTAATAACTTCAAATTTTGGTGGGAAGCTGCACTTCGCTTATTGAACTATGAGAAACAAAAAAATTAAAAGTAACTTGTAATAAATATGTTCGTCTTGAGGAATGTATAAATATCCAATATGAATTTAAAATTATTTTTCTGAAAATTCAAATGTCTAAGGGGTATTGGTAAGAGCAATTGATAGAAGCATTGTTTACGAATATTTGTTTAATTATTGATATGTTAGTGAATGTGAATGCACTAATGTGATATGAATAATGTTGTTACCCCTAGTGTTGTAATCATTCTAATGAGAAAATTAATATGGAACTTATAGAAAAAGGGAAAACGCAGTTTTAATAAACAATCAATAAAAAACAAAAAATCTCTTTTATTATTAGTGATGTTCGCTTTCAAGTAGTGTTAATAATTCATAAATCAAAGTGTGATGAATATATATACAGATGAACAAAAATTCATTAGGAAATATAAATAATCGAAAAATAAGTGATATCCTAAAAAAATGTTCTTACAAACGAGTTAATTTGCTGATAAATATCCCTATCAAACGATCACCCGAGAACATCGACTCGTAACAGCCCCATAGTTGGCAACCTCAGGGCTTTCCCATTTCGTTTTGTTCCCGCTGTTGCTCCGGTTACTTATTCAAAACTCATTTGTGACGTTGGCGCGTAACAGATGACGTGTTAAAAGCGCCGGGGGACGCGAAGAAAACAAGGACGAATCGCGGTCTAATTAGGTCCATAGCAGAATCAATGAGAGGCTGATGAAAATACGACGACGCGCCTTTTGTCCCCGAGGGCGCCCCTCCGAAGTAAATCAGGCGAACGGTGCTTCATTCGTCTCCATGCATCACTCCATCACGCGGTAATGGCTGCACCGCCTTATACATACGTAATTGGTGGAAGACGCGTATGAAATACTGCGAGGCGGTTCGCGCTAGCTCGAACCCAGACGCCGCCGCCGCCGCCGCCGTCGCCGCGCCACGCCGCGCCGCTCCGCGCGCCCGCGGCGGTCCAGCGAACCCGAGTGCGTGCGCGCAAACGCCATGTTTTATTGATGAGAGCTCCGAGTATTCATAAGCCGTCGCTGTACGTCGCGTAAGGGAAAAGCTGGTCGTGCCAAACGGCCTCCTAGCTAGCGAATGGAGTCGTTTGCTTCCTTAACTGCGGCTCTTACAGGAGGCCATGGATGGAAAACAAACGAGGGTAGGGGAGTGTTTGTGGATGTCTTTTGCATAGCTGTTGTGTGAGCGATTGGTTTAGCTCGGGTTGGAGTTCAGGAAATTGTATGCAGTGAGAGTTGTACTGTTTCGGTTTCGTTCAAGTCATTTCGATGTTAATCACGGTCCAGTTTGTTGAAGCAAAAATCAATTTCCATGTATATGTAGCGTTGTACGAAAAGAATAAAGCTGCGATAATTATTCCATCTACGTGTAATGTGACGCACATTTCCACAACATAAAGAGAATTACTCTCTCTAAAGTACTTAAGTGCTTCAATAGAAAGGCCTTGAAATATTAACTGTTGGCTTAGTAATACAATACACTCACTTATAAGGTCTCCTGCAAATTTTAATAGTAAATTTGAAAATATTCTTTTAGATTTAAAAATATCAACAAACCTCAACGAGAACAACTTTCACAGAGAACACTAAATATACAAATGGAGAAATTTAGCTTTTTTAAGGAAAACAGCTTTTCTTACGACTTATTAATGTTTATTGAATGTCTTTTAGTTGTTATTTATTATTCGTATCTTTTAGTTAGAGACAATCATTGGTTAAATTAAATCGGAAATGTATCACTTAAAATCACACATATATTTGGATTGCTTTTGCTAACATTGTTTCAGTGAATATCGAAGCATGAAACGACGTTAAGGATGAGGGCGGGACTTTCGAGAACACCATGAGTTCTGAGTCAGTCAATAGGTAATGGCGACTCCATTACAAAATCTATTCATAACTTTTGTGAAGCTCAATATGAAAAGTTAGATGCGACAATATATAATCTTGAGAGCGACTGTTTCTTCCAAGAAGAAAAAAATCCTGCACTTTCAATTATTTTGACGTCTCTTGTTTAAAAGGATTATCTTATGTAAAAGAGATTGCCAATTTTCTTACATTTGTATTCTTTGGCAGATTACAATAAATGGTATTTAACCGAATTACTGAATTAATTATTTCATTAGTTTAACATTTGTAATTGAGAAGGAAAATATCACTTAGTATTTCCCCAACAACAAACCATACATAATACGTATTTTACATACAATGATCTTTTACAGAAACAAAGGTTCATCTTTAACCCTTACACCTAAGTTTCCCCCTCCTCTGTCCAATCCTTCCCCTGAAATTTAAGTGCCTCGGCCTACCTTCTTTTTGGAGTACTTCAGTTTAAAAATTATGGAAGGATTATTATTATGGAAGAAAATATAAATTATGGAGAGACACCAAATTTCAACAGAATGACAGGGTACCCCAGAATAGGCCGTAGGTAGAAATATGTTACATTCATTCCTCGTGGAGTAGAGTGGAACCGCTAATTCGAACGCGGCAAATCCGAAATTTCGGATTTTCCAAACAAAAATCGGGATGAAAGAAAAATGAAAGGAGTTTATAATTACTGTAGAACTGAACATCTAATTACTGAAACAAGTTGTCGAAATAAAAAAGTTTATTGCACTAGTAACTACTGTGTATATCACATGTTTATGTAGCAGTAATTTCTACTTAGAGGATCTTGCAAATTTGATAATCTTCTTTTGGCGTAAGGAACTGAATCAGCTTGATGATGCGATGTGATGATGTGATTGCTACGCTACATTGCTATTTTCTCACATTGCACGCTACGTTGCGTTGTGTCTGGTAATCTTACAGCTGTATTTGTATATGTATGTTACATTTTTTCGGATACTCCGTACATTTCCGAATTCCAACAGACCACATCCCCAATTTGTTCGAAATATCGGGACTCTATTGCACTTTGATGTGCGTTTCCGACACACGGCGAAACTGTCACAGCGTCACTCTTCTGACAATCCAAATTTCTTGATATTAACCTCACTATGGTCCGATTAAAATAAGTTGGTGATTGACAGATACGAATGGAAGGAAGCGACTTTGACAGTTTGCGTACCACTGAGCACGTGCTCCCGAGACAAGAAAATAAACACTTAAAATAAATACTTATTAAAGTAACCAAATCATACACTCATAATGTATGAAGGTACAGCTTCAGAAGCACAACTGTCAATCAGAAGCCAAGTTATTTCAATCTGACCATAGAACTCTGTGGTCACGAGATAAAAGTTCTTAAGTCAAAATCTTAGTTTGGAGAAATCAAGGGCTAAATTATGGAGTATCCTATATTTCTCAAAGCCGAGCTATATTTCCCAACGCCGTTTTGTCTTTAAGGAGGCAACATTTTAATTCGGTCGTTTTACTAAAATAAAATATAGATACTAAACTTGTAGTTTCAGTACCTTTCCCAATTTCGCCAAAAATTAACTTAAGAAACTTTTACCCCATAACCACAGAACTATTTTCAGAAAATCCTCAGTCGGGGTTCTTCCTCCACAGCGCCCGAGTGCAGCAGCGCCGCGTCTCGTCGCGTCGGCTCGTGCGCCCCGGGCGACGCCGGGGGCGGTGCGGGGCGTGGCGGGGCGGGGCGGCGGGACACCCGCGCGGCGCGCCAGGTGGCCGGGTGGGCCGGCCCTTGATTAATTTATCGCCCCGCGCATTAAAGTAAACAGCGGCGTCTGCCCGCCGCTTAAAAACCGCCTTTACGGGAACCTGTTTGAAACGGCGCAAAGGCGCCGCCGCCGCCACGACCGCAGACGCCGCGCGCGCAACGAGTTTTCGCGATCGAGGTTAGGAGCCCGCGCGCTTCGTCGGAGCCGTCCCGCGCCGCCGGCTCTTGGAAGACGCTGCTGAACGTTGCCCCGCTCTGGCGCCCCGGGCGCAGTTCGTTCTGCTCGAGGGTGGCCGGGCGAGGCAGCGGGTGTGGGCGGCGAATCTGGTCAGAGGAGCGGTTGCGGGCGATGGCGGGGAGGAGAGGGGGGAGTGGCGACGCAGGATGGATCGGCGGAGCTGGGTGGGGCGCGGCGCAGCTGAGCGTTGCATGGGCGGGGGAGGGACCTGGCCGGGCGGCGTGGCTTGGTGGAGAATTTCGGTGAGGAGGGGTGGAGCGGCATGTCTTGGTGAAGGATTTTGGCGAGGAGGGGTGGAGCGGCGTGCCTTGGTGGAGGATTTCGGTGAGGAGGGGTGGAGCGGCGTGCCTTGGTGAAGGACTTCGGTGAGGAGGGGTGGAGCGGCGTGACTTGGTGGAGAATTTCGGTGAGGAGGGGTGGAGCGGCATGTCTTGGTGAAGGATTTCGGCGAGGAGGGGTGGAGCGGCGTTCCTTGGTGAAGGATTTCGGTGAGGAGGGGTGGAGCGGCGTGCCTTGGTGAAGGATTTCGGTGAGGAGGGGTGGAGCGGCGTGACTTGGTGGAGAATTTCGGTGAGGAGGGGTGGAGCGGCATGTCTTGGTGAAGGATTTCGGCGAGGAGGGGCGGAGCGGCGTTCCTTGGTGAAGGATTTCGGTGAGGAGGGGTGGAGCGGCGTTCCTTGGTGAAGGATTTCGGCGAGGAGGGGGTGGAGCGGCGTGCCTTGGTGAAGGATTTCGGCGAGGAGGGGTGGAGCGGCGTGCCTTGGTGAAGGATTTCGGTGAGGAGGGGTGGAGCGGTGTGCCTTGGTGAAGGATTTCGGTGAGGAGGGGTGGAGCGGCGTGCCTTGGTGAAGGATTTCAGTGAGGAGGGGTGGAGCGGCGTGCCTTGGTGAAGGATTTCGGTGAGGAGGGGTGGAGCGGCGTTCCTTGGTGAAGGATTTCGGTGAGGAGGGGTGGAGCGGCGTGACTTGGTGAAGGATTTCGATGAGGAGGGGTGGAGCGGCGTTCCTTGGTGAAGGATTTCGGCGAGGAGGGGTGGAGCGGCGTGCCTTGGTGAAGGATTTCGGTGAGGAGGGGTGGAGCGGCGTGACTTGGTGAAGGATTTCGATGAGGAGGGGTGGAGCGGCGTTCCTTGGTGAAGGATTTCGGCGAGGAGGGGTGGAGCGGCGTGCCTTGGTGAAGGATTTCTGTGAGGAGGGGTGGAGCGGCGTTCCTCGGTGAAGGATTTCGGTGAGGAGGGGTGGAGCGGCGTTCTTTGGTGAAGGATTTCGGTGAGAAGGGGTGGAGCGGCGTTCCTTGGTGAAGGATTTCGGTGAGGAGGGGTGGAGCGTTGTGACTTGGTGAAGGATTTCGGCGAGGAGGGGTGGAGCGGCGTTCCTCGGTGAAGGATTTCGGTGAGGAGGGGTGGAGCGGCGTTCTTTGGTGAAGGATTTCTGTGAGGAGGGGTGGAGCGGCGTTCTTTGGTGAAGGATTTCGGTGAGGAGGAGTGGAGCGTTGTGACTTGGTGGAGGATTTCGGCGAGGAGGGGTGGAGCGTCGTGCCTTGGTGAAGGATTTCGGCGTGGAGGGGTGGAGCGGCGTGCCATGGTGAAGGATTTCGGCGACGAGGGGTGGAGCGGCGTGCCTTGGTGAAGGATTTCGGCGAGGAGGGGTGGAGCGGCATGCTTTGGTGAAGGATTTTGGCGAGGAGGGGTGGAGCGGCGTGCCTTGGTGAAGGATTTCGGTGAGTAGGGGTGGAGCGGCGTGCCTTGGTGAAGGATTTCGGTGAGGAGGGTGGAGCGGCGTGCCTTGGTGAAGGATTTCGGTGAGGACGGGTGGAGCGGCGTGACTTGGTGGAGAATTTCGGCGAGGAGGGGTGGAGCGGCGGTGCCTTGGTGAAGGATTTCGGCGAGGAGGGGTGGAGCGGCGTGCCTTGGTGAAGGATTTCGGCGTGGAGGGGTGGAGCGGCATGCTTTGGTGAAGGATTTCGGCGAGGAGGGGTGGAGCTGCGTGGCTTGGTGGTGTGACGGCGTAGAGTGGCGTCACGACGTAGCGACATGGCATGGCGGGGTGTCGTGGTGTCGTGGCGTGGCATGACGAGGGGTCGCGAGGCCTAGTGGGATGGCATGGTATAGTGTGGCAGGGCGGGGCAGATAGGCATGGCGGGGCGGCGTGACATGATGGAGTATTTCGGCGGAGGTGAGTGGAGCGGCATGGCGTGACGTGACGTGGCGGCGAAGCATGGCTGCGTGGCGAGGTGCCGGCGGGCGTGGCGGGGTGACGTGGCTTAGATGAGTATTTGGCGGAGAGCGGTAGAGCAGCGGGAAGTGACGCAACTGACGGATCCAGGGGGGACATAGGAACCATGCCCCCCCCTAAATCCCTAGAGTTTTCGTTTACTTTCCTTTTTTTTTGGCAAAATTGATTTAAATATTTATGTTCGAATTATGTAATTATTTAAACAATAATATTGCAGTGTATCATATCTACTGTACACTAATAATAAACAATATAATAACAAATATGTTTATTATTTAACAAAATCTACGATGCCCCCCGCCCCATAAAATGATCGGCTGGATACACCCTTGAGTGGCGGCATGTTGAGCGGGGAGGCGCCATTGTGTTGCAGGCGGCGTCGCGCAGATTTATTGCGGCGCGTGAGTCGGCGACCAATGCGCCTCCCGTTGGGCGCTGCTGCTCCGAAGTGTACGTGAAGCACAGCGATGGGCACATACGCAACCTTGGTTTTGCGAATGATAGTTTATGCGCTGTTCGTGCTGCCAGCTGTTCAGTGAGGAAGCAATCGCGCATTCCATGAAATCTTGCTCTCCTTTCTTCAAGGTGAGAATGGCAATCCGAGTTCGTAATATTTGGATTGATTGATTGATTAGTGATTCCGTGCGCGTCAACTCTTAAGTCATTTGTTCCGTATGTGTAGTGCACGTTTTCATCGCAGGAGGAAGCGGGGGCGGAGATGGTAAGACAAGGCGCCGACTTACGTCGACTTCCGGGATGTTCCCCAACTAGGTATTTCCTACCAGCGGGGCAATGTATCAGTCGGAGCTAGCTCTAAGCTCCTAACTGATCTTCCGTCCACTGAGGTGGTGTAGTACATGTGTAAGTAAGAGGGGAGGAAAGGACAAGGAAGTGGAACGAAAGATCCCATGCAGTCCGTGGCCCATTTGTTAGGGTATTGCTCCGGCATTCACCTGGTGGTGATCGGCGAAACCACGAGAAACTAGTGATTAGAGCAGCCGGTAGTTAGAATTGTCCTACAGACAGCTCGACCTAACTGACATGCTAGTTCCGAAAATCCTGCTAGCGTGGGGACTGGAACCCTAGGATCTCCCGGTCAGACACAATCAAGTGACACTGCAGTTGATGCCCTGAGCCACCTTTTCCGGTATAATATTTGGACTATTTCTTTATTTCATTACACCTTTTGAAGAAAAAGATTCGTTATTTTCTAAGAATGTATAATTATTTTTTATCCATCTTAAGTGTAAAGTAGTTATTAATTGGTCAACTTTTAAATTATGGGGCTCGTGTTTTCATTTATCGGCTTCATCACTAACCCCCCTTAGTAACTTCTCCTTAACCCTAACTTTCCAGAAGTTGTATACTATGAATAAATTTTGAATGGTAAATAAGATAAAGTGCAAATCAGATCCATGAAAAATTCAGGATGGGCAGTAATTGCAGTTCGCTTCCTTGTAAATATTTTTGAAATAATATCTTCTTTGTTCGGTTGAATATAAAATAGTTTTTACGTAACTAAGAGAGAGAGAGAGAGAGAGAGAGAGAGAGAGAGAGAGAGAGAATGAGTATTTGGCGTTCGAGTGAAATGTACGAATAAAATGAAGCAAGGATAGGAGCACAGTCCGGCATTTTGAAATGAATTGGCCAAAGACTCTTTTGTGAGATTTACGAACAGTTTTTTAGCAATGATTCAGAAAACTTATAATTATAAAGTGTTGGGATCATCTTAGTATGCGAGTTGGTAATTATGTTGATTCCTTTGTTTGTTCACTTTGCAGAACTCAGTTCATTTGTTTGGCAACGACGTATTTGCCGTATACGTACGGCCAAATAACACTTTCCAATCAATATTTAGTGAACGTAAGTACTACCTTCCATGCATGAGTGCTGAAAAAATATATGGAAATACTCTTGTGATGAGATTTATATCTGATAATTGAACCGAATGTATTAAGTAAAAAAAATGTTTTGCCATGGAGGGGGGAACATGGCCCACACCCCGACTTAGATCTGTGAGACGGCCGTCATCCAAGTGATTAGAAATTGTCAGTCGTTTTGAAAATTTCCTTTGGTATTGACTTATGTTTGAATGTTATGCGTTCTCGTTTCTTTTTCCGCCCTTTCTAAAAATAAATTACATGATGTTCGCGGGTAATGCGATGATTCACATCGATTGTAGCAAAGTGCTTTCTACTTTAAGAGAAGAGTTGCGTACCTTGCTGTAATAATTTGCCTGTAATGTGAAACTGTTCTTTGAAATAGGTTTTTGTATGCATTATTATTTACATAATTCTCTGAAACTTCTTCCATGTTCACGAACAGCGAAATAACTATCAACGTCTTCCTCAGAGAAATGGTACGCTGTAAATATTGTTTTTAATCCATTATCGTTTTTCGCGAAGCACGCGGTTCCGAGCATAACCTTAATTATCCTCGTGAGCATTTACGAGAAACGGAGAAGCCACATTTTACCTCGCTGCACTCAAAGGAACGGAGCTCCGGGTGTAGTTTTTTTTAGGTACTCCTGTACTGAAGGGCATCCAGGCTCCTCTTTGATCGCCGACCTAAGGGAAAGTGCTGAAGCAAAATAAATACCAGACATCCGACCAGCGCTGCGTGCCCACTGTTAGGTGGGCCGTAGGCCCTCGGGTTGGGATGAGAGCCATTGAAGATTTCGAGGTAACGCCCTCTGCACGTCATAATCCAGAGTAATCGACGAGTCGGACAGGCAGGCGGCGGGAGCATTCCGGGTCACGTCGGGGCCATTGCCGCCACCCTCGCCTCCGCCTTCGCCCCCGCCCCCGCCCTCGCCCCCGCCTAAGCCTAATGGGGGTGCGATTGCGGCCGACGTGGGGCCGGCGAAGGGTTGTAACTCAGGGTTACACGGGGCAACCCGCCCCCTCTTTATTGGTGGTCGCCTCCCCTTTCTTTGTGGAGCTGCCAACTGCACGAATTTCTTGCCGGCGCATCAGGAAATCTGGTAGAGGTATGTGAGTGTATGTACCGAACATGTTTCTTGAGAATATTACTGCGTGCCACCGGTAACTGGTTTGGTGTTTAGGTCTGGTTGAGTTTAAGTGTGGAGCGATTTCTTGGAAGACACGGAATTTTTCATGTTCATATTGCTATCATCAATATAATCGGAGAAACGTGTTACTCTACCCTGCGTTTAGCGGCAATTTTCGGTCTTTCGCTGTGAGGTAGTGACCACTGCTGTGTGTGTCATCTATTAGATCTCTGAAGAGACGGAATGAAAGGTAATTATTGTCTGTAAACCATCGTAAAGTTCGAACGTAACCTTTTGCCCTTCCCGACTTTGGATCATCAAATTTCAGAAACTGACATCATGCATTTAACTTTTATATCTCATGTTTTATTTACAAGTTTATGATATGAATTTTCTGGGTTTCTTTTTATAAAACACATTCATCAACTTGCAGATGTGCCTCCTTGGCACAATTTTAATATATTTAAAAAATAATCTCTAGACGGCTAATTAACTCTAATTGTTTATTAACGTGAGACAGAATTTGATACTACTTTAGTATATAAGCATGCAATACTGATTTTTTAAACGAATGATCATGAAGATAGAAATTAATTAAATTTCATGCTTCTATGCCCATGTCTTTGTTTCAATTACTTTTTTTCTTATTTAAGGTCGCTTGTCAACTATTACGACCATATAGCGACCACTGTAAGTAGCATTGGAGGTAAATGGAACGGTATATGGTCACACACAAACATCCATGTCCCGGGCGGGATTAGAATCCGCGACCCTTCAGGCACGAGGCATCTGCGGCTCTTCAGCCTTAATTACTCTTTGAATTCTAGTAATCAACCGTATTTCTCCAAAGTGCCACACTGAAGTCATCCAGTAGTGCGACCACGAGCAAAATTCCAACGGAGGTTGGTAGCACTGCGGGGGCAGGGGCGTGACCCGGCTGCCCCGAACGGCGGCAGCGGGGGCGCGAAGGCGCATTATCGTCATTATCAGGGGCTGATCCGCGCCGCTGCGCCGTGCCCACGCCCGCGCCCCCGGCGCTGATGCAGTCGAGCGGAGGGTCTGAGGGCACGGCGAGGTGGCGATAAGCGAGAGCGGTGATAATGGCGCCGGCGGAGGAGGTGGAGAGACTTGAGGGGCATCTAAATGTACGGCCGGGGTGAGCGCCAGCGCGCTGGGGGACAGATTAGGAACCTGCACGCGGAGAGCGAAGCGTCAAGACGGAGGAAAAGGAGGAAATTCAAGAACATTACACCGAAAAAACACCTGGAGTAAATGGAAGGGAGATGGATGCTTTCGGATGATGTGAGGGACAAATTAGAGGTGGCGTTTCCGGATTAGACCTGAATACACTGAAAAAAGGAGAAGAATGCGGAAGATGTGTCACAAGGGTGAGATGAGAAGAGTGGAAGAGAGAAAAAAGGAAGAGAAATGGAAATTCAAGAATGATTTTTAAGGAATTAATAATTAGAACATTTTTAAAGAAGCAATGAGGAAAGAGCAAGTATAAGTAGAGCGTAAATACAAACGATGAATTTCTGGAAAGTAACTCACACTGACGGAAACCGAAGTACCAAGAGATAAAAAATGATTAGAGAAGAGAAGATAAAAACATTGATGAAAAAGGAAGCGTAATAAAGGTCAGGAAGTCTTCAGACTATAGCAGAGTAACCATAATTCATTCCAGGTATGAACCTTGCAAATAAAACCTACATTCTTTTCGGCCATTGTTACAGATTTTATTTGAATAAAAAGTACTATAGTATACTATATTGGCAAGTGACCCTGCACATAGACTCTGTACTTAGAGTACTATGTAACTAACAAGCACCTAGACCAGTGGTGTCAAGGTCTTCTACTGGTGGCAGTGGCACGCATCTTGGCACCATAGCAAGCCACGAGCTTCTCTGCGCAACTGTCGGGAAAGGAAACTATTAGTAGTAACCCTGCCGTATTACAATGGAAATGGCGTTGTCTCTGATGGCGGGGTAATGAACTGTGTGGAGGGGCGACGTGGCACTCGTGCCACGGACTCCCGCTCGAGGCATCGACCTTGACTGACTTAGACACATGTCGGGTACCTAGGGGCCTCATGAATCACGCAAAATGATGTGGAAATAAATGAAAGCCCAATGAACCGCAGGAATCCGCCTGGTGCGCGATGGTGTATCGCTGTGGTGTGCGGGGGAGGTGAACCCGCCAGCAGAAGCCAGCGCATTACGTCTGTAGCTGGTGCACCGAGTGTGAGGTCGTGAGTGTGAGGTTGTGGCGGTGGCGGCGGTGGCGGCGGCGGTGGCGAGGGCGGTGGCGGTGGTGGCTGCGGCGGCGGTGGCGGCGGTGGCGGCGGCAGTGGCGGCGGCAGTGGCGGCGGCGGTGGTGGCTGCGGCGGCGGTGGCGGCGGTGGCACGAGTTGGCGGCGGCTTTGTCGGGGTCACGCCGCTGGGCCACCCTTTGCCGCCCTGCGAGGGCACAGCGCGCCCCCCTTTTAGGGCCGTCTCCAATTACAGGGCCGCTCGCGGTCCACGGAGCGTGGTGCGGGGCGGGGCGGGGCGCGGTCGTTCCTCCCTCGGAGCGCGGTGAGCAGGCGGTTTTAGAGCGACCGAGGGCTGCGTTGGAACCGCGGGGGATTAGAACACGCACGGCGCTGTAAATTTTCAAGAGGACCGACCGCGCCCCCCTGCGGGATAAGGCGAGATTTCGTGGAAGTGACAATCGTACACGTGTGCTTTATTTATATGGGATGTGTTGCGTCGTAAACTTTCGTGTTCACGTCACCGAACTTTGTTGTAGACATTTCACGATCTGCACTGCACGACTTGCAGCGATGTCTATTCGTTCCGGAAAGATTGAAATCACATTTAATTTCGTACGACGACGTTCTGTTTTCACTTGTGGCGTACAATTTTGTCTGTCATTGCATTCTTCTCCTTTTTCCTCATACCGGGGAGTGTTTTGCAAACTTCAGTAGGCAAAGACTACAATTCTGCCATCAAGAATTACAAAGAAAAGAGTATTCGCTTTCTTTTACGATGGAATTCGACTAGTTTCTACATGAGATGCCTCTGTTTTTCCTTGACAAACTTCATGAACAATGAAAACAAAACGAAGAAAATCTACTTCTCTACCCAAACGCAAAAATCGTCGTTAAATTAAGATTAACTAATATTTGAAGTAAGTAGCGTGGATTGTTTTGTGTGGAATGTTGATAGTCAGAAGCCAGAAGAACTGTTATCTCTTTTTAACACCGGACCGCAGAGTAATAGAGGTACATGTGGGAGGAACGCGGTCAAGAAATAGTATCATAGCAGGTGAAAACTACTTCTTATATAAGGTATGTTCTCGCTGCTCTTGCCACACTTTCTTCCTCCTTTATGATTAAAATCACTCCATCCATTTCTCTATCCATCCATTTCCATATCTCTTTAAGAACAGTAAAATTCCTATTAATTCGCGACTAATCCTTTCATGAAGTATGTTCTTGCTATGTTATTTCTAGTCTTTACACGAGGCATGTTCTCGCTATCCATTCGTTTTATTATTGAAGTAAATTTACCGAGAGCACGTGGAGAGGGAAAATCGGATTGAATTGAAATTTTCTATTGATTCACGACAAATCTTAATGATCATTACAGAAGACGTGAGTGGTAAGTAAAGCCATAAATAAACAAATTCAAAGACTATAATTTTGCATCGTTGCATCACTACTGCTGCCATCAAACGCTTCAATCATTAGAAACATTTGTTCTTCAAACGGAAGCGTTCATTCTTGCAGATTTTGAAACATAATGTGACAACATTTGCTAATACTACTTGCTAAATTCTAAATACCTGTAGAGACACTCGTTTATCTGCATTGTCAGCTTTCATCAATTTTGCATCTTTATCGTAAAAATTAAAATTATTTTTCTCTATTCCTTAAGAATTTGGTTTTTCTTCGTCGTCAGTTCTCTCATTAGTGCGTGTTTCCCGTTTGCAATGCGTGCTTGTAGTGTATTCCACGAGGAAGCCCCAGATTTGATTCTCATTTTTACGTTCAACTCTATTTTCCATTGCAACTAAAATTGTTTTGCAAGGAAAAACAAATGTATACGTAAAAGTCGCAACAGACATATGTCATAAATTCAAATTTATAAAATTATTTGGATGACTTTTACCGTCATAATATCCCCTGCCTTTTCTTAATCATTCTCTCACATTTTCCTCAACTTATTTTCCTAATCAAGTCTCAGTCAGCGAGTACCGAAAAATCGGAAATGGCATAACTGTATGTGTTCATTCTTTATAATTTTCAACGTTCTCTCGTTTTCCGCAAACCTTTACCTCATTCTATAGTCTCCGTCTTCCTGTTCCTATGCCCATTCCAGTTTCTGTCACCTCCCCTTTAACATCCCACGGCCTCTGCAAGTGACTGTCCTCGACGGATTCTCCTTCCCTTCTGGTCCCCCCGCCGATCTCCGTCTCACGACGGCACGCCCAAAGCCCTTGTCGCACGCCCGGGCTCCATCAACGCTTCAGCCACGCCCACCGCCACCACTCCCCATCGCCGTCATCACCCTCTTCGTCTCCGCAGCCATTCTCTCCCACTTGGACCACAGAGCCCGCGGCCACGGCCGGAAAAACGAAAAGAGGATTATGTGGCCGCGAAACTCGCAAAAACTTTGGCGGCGACGGCCTCGCCCGGGCGCGCGCGCCGCTTTCCCCACGCGCCGAGGGCGGCGGCGGCGGCGGAGACGGAGACGGAGGCGGAGGCCGAGATGGTGGCGATGGCGGAGACGGAGGTGGAGGCGGAGGTGGCTGCGGCGGCGGAGATGGAGTCGGTGACGGAGGCGGAGGTGGTCGTGGTGACGGAGGGGGACGCGGTGACAGAGACGGAGGCAGTGACGGTGGCGGCGGCAGAGATGGAGGTGGTGACGGCGGTGAACGCGCTGACGGAGGCGGAGGTGGTGACGGTGGCGGTGGTGAAGGCGGAGGTGGAGACGGAGACGGAGGCGGAGGTCGAGATGGTGGCGGTGGCGGAGGCGGTGGCGTAGGCGATGACGAAGGCGGAGGATGAAGCGTGGGCAGCGGCTGCGGAGCAGGCGGTGATGTAGGCGGTAAAGAAGGCGGGGGCGGAAACGTATGCAGAGGCGGAAATGGCGGCGGAGGCGGTGACAGAGGCTGAAGCGGTAACGTAGGCGGAGGCGGCAACGGAGGGGGAGGCGGTAAGGTAGGCGGAGGCAGTAACGGAGGGGGAAGCGGTAACGGAGGCGGAGGCGGTAACGGAGGCGGAGGCGGCAACGGAGTCAGAGACGGTAACGCAGAGGGAGGCAGTAACGGAGGGGGAGGCGGTAACGGAGGGGGAGGCGGTAACGGAGGCGGAGGCGGTAACGGAGGGAGAGGCGGTGACGGAGGGGTGGATTGATGACGGCGGTGGCGGCGGCAGTGGCGGCGGTGGCGGAAGCGGTGGCGGTGGCGGTGGCGGTGGCGGCGGTGGCGGCGGCGCGCGCGTCCGCGGTCGCGTCGCGCCGCGTCCGCTTTTTGCGCCGCTGCGCGCGCCCGACCGTGCCGCGACAAATGGACGCCGCCGCGAGCTCCCGCGCTCTGCTCTGCGGTCGCACTCGCTGCGCCCCGTAATGGATTGGCCCGAGCGCTGACGGGCCTTGAGGCGATGCGCCAGGCTCGACGCCGTTGCATGGGGTGAGGCAGGGCTTCCCAGCGGGGTCCGTATCGACCCTCTGGTGGTTGATGAAATTTTGAAGGGGGTCAGTGATGTTCAAGCAGTTGATTGAGGGTTGAGAGTCGAATTTATACCGGGATGATTCGTACAATCAAGATCAACATTCTATTAATTACCAAACATGAATCATTGAATATTATAATTAATTCTCGTCTTAAACCACAATGCTTCAAATCATTGTATTACATTACATCAATAAATTACAAATTCCGTCCTATTTTTTAATTTAATATTCTCATAAATGAAAATATAGCTTTTCTGCAAAGAGACTATATTTGTGTGACTGAAAGCTCGTCTGTATGAGTGAAAATTGAAAACTATAATAGTGCAAAAATAATAAACAATATAACAAACCATTTTTCAAAACTTTTGTTCTTAATCGTTGTCTTTAATTTCCAACTATGAGATGTTTTATTCTGTACTTTACAGAACAATTAAAGGAATCATTTTTTTAAGCGATCGATGCATGAAAAATGTTGGGAACCTTGGAGTAAGGATTCAAGAGGAAGTGTGGAAGTGGTTTTCGCGCGTTAATGAGATGTTGATGCATGACTGTGTCACTGAACTGCACAATACCATATTACACGAGAGCTGAGGCAGAAGTCATGGCACTTATTTTTTCTGCAAGGAATGTTATCAGATCATATAATTTTATTTGACGCGTGAAAGAAATGCAGTACTAGTTTGTGTTGACAACAGATGCTTCTTTGGGGGTCTACTAGCAAAGAGCAATGTAAAATCAGTTGTCTGAGTACCGCCAAGCGAGATGAATGTCACCCTTTCGAGCAATTCTCCTACATTAAAACAGCGGTTCTCCGATGAGGCACGCACAAAAACAACTGTTGTTGTGAACAAACATTAGTACAGCATTTCTTTTACGCAACGAATAAAATTTTGTGATACGGTAATACTTCTTTAAAAAAAATAGTGGCTATGACTTCTGCCCCAACCTACGTAAATAAAAATAAAATGTTTGGGCGTTGATTAAACGTGGTTTGAAAAGTGAAATGTTGAGCTGGCGGAGGTTTTCCCTTCCTATTACATTTATACAGCATTTATTTATTTATTTATTTATTTATTTATTTATTTATTTGTCAAAAAAACAGTAAAAAAACTGTATATGACGTGTGGGGAAAGAAATTTATCTGCGCACATTTTTTTGAGGGCCAGAATTTTATTAAAAAGAAAAGCATGATTGACAGTAGAGTGTTGATATTGTCAAGAACATTTAACACAAATTATAATGTTAATGAATAGGATTGGATAAGCCTAACTAACTTATGATTATCTAAGAAATATTTCTAGTTTTGAAAGGTTCCTTAAATTTTGAGTTAAACAATAGTTTCGTGATTCATACAGCTGTTTTATTCTGTCATGAATAATATAATTTTATGAAATGAAAACAATATTTAATCTGCAGAAACGGACGCCTCTTTAACTGCATAACTGTAAAAAAATATTCACAACAACGATAACAATAGAAAGTGTATTTTCTTCTTTATATACCTTAGATTCAATTCAAACATAACTTACATTGTGTATTATCTACAAGGTTATGCAATCATGTTGTTTTTATTTATTTTTTTACGGTTAAGATTCTAAGGAAGCATCATATCAGCACTTGAAATGTTGGCCTAATTTCAAAATATCTATGTTATGCAAGACAATAGAACACCATTACCAAGAAACGTTGGTTGTCTTAAAGACCTGAGAATATTTCCCAAAAATACAAATTAAAAAATAATTAATTTCACTGATTTCGATATATTTTACGTGTTAAAATTACATGGGTTCTAACAATAATTCCGAGAGTTCTACAACTCAATATAATTCTGTCTCAAATGTTATTAAATTTGGAAAATTTGAAATCGTCAATTTATCATTTTTATCTTCCTCTATCTAAAAACTACGAGTAGATTCTGGAAATACCAAAATAATTGCATGATATTGTCAGTAAGATACACTGTTTCGTTTGAGAACAAGCGTTATAAACCTTCATTTATGATTTTCGTTTCTGTTTCATACTGTTTGATTGTCATGATCTTTATTCTTAAAATGATCATCATACTTTTTAATTGTGATTTTGTTCACGTAACTAATGGTACATGTTTGAAAGAAGTAGAACTTGGTAGGTTTCGTATATCAGTTTCCATTTTTTCACTCCCTCTAGTAATTAGAAATGCGACGCCAAGCAAGGTTCCAGGGGTAGACGTTAATGCTGCTTCCATATTTCAATGGATTCGATATAAATATTCATTTAATGTGTTTACAATGCTTAGACATTCTCCTAATTATTGAGAAATCCAAAGCTCATTTCCATACTTTATAGGCTAATTAAAGGACAGTAGCCTACTTACCATAATAATGTTAGGAGGTAGTCTTCCAAAGTTTCAAAAATACACTTTTACATTTAGGCAGTTTTCTTCCCTTAATGTTCAGAAATAAGCCAAAATTAGATGTAAAGTAAGGTAAATGGAGATATAAATTATGTTAAACGTTTCTTATAAAACCGTCAAGATGAGGAAAAAGTGTAGATTCATGTGAGGTACACATGCATTTTGTATTTTGTACATCATGTGATATTGTTCTTTACACTTGATTATAACACCGCATTTTACTTACCGGACGTAACCGAATACATTATAATAGCACATACATCGAGTACATCTTGTTGTCGTTCATCGAAGACAAAATTTCAATATCGAAAAAATACGGATTCTAAATTCTGTCTTAGGTGCTTTCTGTATTTTAATGTACGGGAACACCTTACTAAGCTTACCACTTACTTTGTAGTTTACCGCTCATATCTTTCATAAACTTTTATTATAACTAATCAGTAGCGTGCCGATGATCTGAAAAGCAGCCTCCTTAAGCGTTAATGCGCGCTAATGTTACAAACTGCCTGGAGATTGAAAACCATAATGAATGAATTACCACTTTATTCTCCTGGTTATTGAGGAAACCATTCTTGTCAATTACGCACTTCATCTGAATAGTCGATTCGATTTCAGCGGAAATACATAATGTATTAAAATGAATATGTGAAGCGAAAGATTACGAAGCTAGGCTTGAAAATGTAGTTAGGAAATTTTGTCGAATATGAGCACACCGGATTAACATACCGAGTAAAACTTTTTGCGTATATTGCACGCTTTCTGCAAGACATCAAAACCAACATCGATGACCAATGAGAAAGCAATGAGACCAATCCAATGAGAAAGGGTCAATCCATTTTAAGTGGTCCAGCACTGGTCGCTCGACCATCTCGAAAAAATTTCATATTTTGTACATAAATTTCCTTATGTTTTGGCTGTTCAAAGCCATCTTTAACTTTTTTTTTATTGTACCTGGTTTACAAATGGCGGCCATTTTTGTTTCGCGCCGTGCGCCATTTTTCGTGTTCGCAGACATTTACTCTTTCCTAAATTGCTCAGCTCTCGGTTGTTCTAGCATTCTAGAATAAAAAGCATTCAAATCAGCATACTCTGGCCTGAAAATCGAAATATTATTTACATATTTTCTATATCTTTATTTGGGAAATATTTGCAACCAAATCTTTGGAACGCGAATGAACGAAATTCGATTTTCAGAGAGTAATTTTTCAAAGAAGTAATAGAATCTAAGCCTTAATTTTTTCTGTGCTTTTACACACAACAGTATAGTTACTTTTTGTAAAATATCATTAGTATATAACGTACCCCGTGAAAATTACATCCTCTTGAAAATTGGAATTTTGGATTTTTTCCCAATTTTGAACTGTAATATCTCTGTTGGGGGACCAGATAAAAATCTGAAAATTGCACACATGCTAGACCGCTATCATACCAAACGTCAGTAAAAATTACAACTTTTAGATTTAACTCGAAGTATTTTTTAAAAAATTGAAAACTTACAAAAAAAAAGGCTTCATTTCCTCACTGAGGATACATTGTGCCAAGTAGTAATCACATTATTTTGAAGCTATTTTAAACTAAAATCTACATTGATTTAAAATAATTAATTATACTTAATAATTAATATACATAAAAGTGACCTAATATATAATTTTCAATATTACGTATACTTTACTCAAAACAAACTCACAATTTGACATCTACGTCTGTAATTGAAAATATGGTTATCTTGATTTTGGAATCTGAACCGCTTAAAACAAAAAGTATTTATAAAATACAACAAATAAATAAATTCAGCGTTTTGTTTATGTTTTGCGTTTAAATTTTTCCATTCTTGTTACTATTTCTGAAGGTTTCTGCAGAGATACGAACAGTCGCACAGTACTCCTTAGATGCAATGATCGCAACTGAATTTTAGAATAACATGATGGACACAATGATTTCCCTGGTATAAGATTGTCCGAAAATGTTTTTTTCTTGTTAGTTGTGCGAGCCAAGCTTCTCTCAAAGCTTTTGATCAAGACTTTTTATGATTTTTGTAAGGATTTAAAAAAGATTGGCCAAAGAATGACCAAGTATTTAAAAAAGAATGGCCAAAGAGATCAAATTTTATCTCTTGATACTTACAGAGAGATGTGATATCAATTTATTCCTTAATGAAAACAATATTCCCCTCTACATCAAAGTCTTCAATTGACGTAATGTTCTTAGGAAAAATATCATAAAGGTTTATGGCCAACTTCATTAGTAATATCACCAATATAGCAATCACACTCCATTTTCATAAACGGTCACACAATTGTGCACAAAGGCACAGATTAACACGTTTTGACGTAAAGGAAAACAACCCTCAAGCCACAAACTCGTAGAAAACGATTCAAAAGCCTGTGCGATCTAGAGAGTGCGTTAAATCCTCGGCCCACCGCGTTGGTTTTGTCAGATACACGAATCTAAGGTTGTTGATATTCTAAGAAGTAATCAGAGGTGCGGTGTCAAGTTTGGCAGTAGCTTCGACTCTGCTTTCCTAAAATGCACTGGTCTAATATCCGCTGATTCTCTTGTATTTTCTGTTAATTCAGTCTCGTTATTTTCACTAAGAAATACGGTGCGACCGTCCGTATTTCTGCAGAAACATTCAGAAATAGTAACTAGAATGGCAAATTTAAACGCAAAAACATAAACAAAACGCTGAATTTATTTATTTGTTGTATTTTATAAATACTTTTTGTTTTAAGCGGTTCAGATTCCAAAATCAAGATAACCATATTTTCAATTACAGACGTAGATGTCAAATTGTAAGTTTGTTTTGAGTAAAGTATACGTAATATTGAAAATTATATATTAGGTCACTTTTATGTATATTAATTATTAAGTATAATTAATTATTTTAAATCAATGTAGATTTCGTTTAAAATAGCTTCAAAATAATGTGATTACTACTTGGCACAATGTATCCTCAGTGGGGAAATGAAGCCTCTTTTTTGTAAGTTTTCAATTTTTTAAAAAATACTTCGAGTTAAATCTAAAAGTTGTAATTTTTACTGACGTTTGGTATGATAGCGGTCTAGCATGTGTGCAATTTTCAGATTTTTATCTGGTCCCCCAACAGAGATATTACAGTTCAAAATTGGGAAAAAATCCAAAATTCCAATTTTCAAGAGGATGTAATTTTCACGGGGTACGTTATATACTAATGATATTTTACAAAACGTAACTATATTGTTTTGTGTAAAAGCACAGAAAAAATTAAGGCTTAGATTCTATTACTTCTTTGAAAAATTACTCTCTGAAAATCGAATTTCGTTCATTCGCGTTCCAAAGATTTGGTTGCAAATATTTCCCAAATAAAGACATAGAAAATATGTAAATAATATTTCGATTTTCAGGCCAGAGTATGCTGATTTGAATGCTTTTTATTCTAGAATGCTAGAACAACCGAGAGCTGAGCAATTTAGGAAAGAGTAAATGTCTGCGAACACGAAAAATGGCGCACGGCGCGAAACAAAAATGGCCGCCATTTGTAAACCAGATACAATAAAAAAAAGTTAAAGACGGTTTTGAACAGCCAAATCATAAGGAAATTTATGTACAAAATATGAAATTTTTTCGAGATGGTCGAGCGACCAATTTATTAAATTCTGGACCACTTAAAATGGATCGACCCGAAAGCAATCAATCAATGAGAAAATTACCGATTATATTTGTAGAGTGTATATTACACTATTAATACACAAATGGTTAAGAGTTACAAAGAAACTGTGTATTAAATTTTGTATGTAGAAAGTTTCTGGATAAACCTTAAACATCTTCTCAAAACATCTTTGACTTTTTCATCTACCACAAACTTGTTGTCTGTATGATACCATTGAATAATCTAGATGCTAACACTTTTCAAAAGGGACGTACATTCTTCTGGACGCAATTCCAGTGTGATACATTTTATGTATCTTTATGTTCTGGAATATGATGTTATACTTTTGAAGAAAACAAACCAGAGAAGAAAGTCCAACCTCTAAAATCTGCTCATTTCCAACCCAGGAGGCGCCGGATCTCACCGCCTAGCGGGGAAAGATCAACGCGATAAAACATGCACCACACTTACGGGACTAATGCCAGTATCAGTTGACTCTCCGCGAATTACTAACAAATCAATCATGTTAATTTCGTAGAAAATTACCATTTTGGTTATGGGTTGGATATTGTATACATTCCCGCACCAGGCGAAAAGTGAAATTTCCTCAAGTCTTTGAATCATGGAGCCACTAATGTCTTGGTTACCACAGCGGGCAACGCTAGCGCCACTTCCAACAATGTTACGCTCACTCTCTCCAACATCACCTCAGCATTACCACCACCACCACCAACAACAACAACAATAACAACAACAACGCCACTTCCTGCACATGAAATAACCGTTACCTTCGAAAACCCAACCCCCGACGCCGACGCCACCCCCAACCACTCCGACACTCCCTCTGCATCATCGCCACCACAACCTTCACCACCATCACCACCACCACCACCACCACCAGCGTCAGTTCCTCCACATGTCACAGTTATTGTCCCTACCCCCACCAACTCCAACACTTCCTCGGCATCATCGCCACCACCTTCTCCACCACCACCACCACCACCTCCAACACCACCACCATCATCACTTCCTCCCCATGTCACCGTTACTCTCCCTACCCCCACCCACTCCAACCCTACCTCGGAATTATCGCCTCCACCACCACCACCATCACTAACACCCCCCCCCCGCCACAACCACCCAGAACCACTCCAACACTACCTCTTCATCATCGCCACCACCACCACCACCAACGCCACTTCCTCCACATGTAGTCACCGTTACCTTTCCCACCCCCACCCCCGCCACCTCCCCACTTGTCGCGGGGCACGCGCGCGACCTCCCGCCGGCGGCGCGACGCGTGATGCCGCGCGCGTGCCGAACGTGCCCGCCGCCGCCGCCGCGTCGCCGCCCAGCGGAAGTCGCGAGCGCGCCCGCCCACGGGTCGCGCGTGCGCCGACGCGCCGAATGGACGATTAGCGCCGTGTGCGTGGGAAGGCCGCGGCGCGCGCCCGCCCGCCGCTTCCTCGCCGTCGCCGCCGTCGCCCGTGACGCAGCGCGGGCAGGGACCGAATACCGAAATAATAGCGGTAAAGGTATTTATACCGGTATAGAAATACCTTTACCTCTATTATACCTTTATTCAAAATACCTTAAAAAATACCGGTATAAGACGTCAAATACCGGTATTTTTAGAGGTATTTTACCTTTATTCGACGTCTATACCGGTAAAATACCTCTAAATAGAGGTATTTTACCGGTATTTTCTCATGACAATACCGGTATTTTCATGACAAAATACCGGTATTTCAGTAGAATCATACAGGTTTCGAAGGGAAACAATTTGACGTGTGGGCGCGCGAACGCGCGTGTGGGAGCGCGAACGCGCGTGTGGGAGCGCGAACGCGCGTGTGGAGTCGTGCGAGCGTGTAAGGAAACGAACGCGCTTGTGGAGTCGTGCGAGCGTGTAAGGGAACGAACGCGCGTGACGGGGTGCAAACGCGCGTGGGGTCGCGCGCGCGTGTGGGCGCACGAACGCGCGTGTGGGAGCGCGAACGCGCGTGTGGGAGCGCGAACGCGCGTGTGGGGACGCAAACGCGCGTGGGTTGGGCGCCAACGCGCGCGTGTGGGAGCCCAAACGGGCCACTGATCGGACATTATCTTTTGTTCCTAAACCTTTCGCCTTAAATACACACTCTTTCACGCTCTACACTATTAGACCTCAGGAGACTAGTCAGAGTGTGTTCCTATTAACGATTGAATTATTATAAGTGATTCCGAGCGCGGCAATTGCTAACCCCGTAAGTGCAGGGCGTTTTCTACGAGAGGTGGCAGTGATCTTCCTCATTGCATGGCAAGATCAGGCGCCGACGTACCGTCGATTAGCGGGATTTCCCTCAACCAGGTATCTCCCTCCAGCGCCCCCCTCCCCAGCCGGCAAAAGCTCCCGCGCGGTCTTCCGGCATGTATGGCAGTGTAATGCATGCTAGTGTAAGTGTAAGTGAAGGGGTGAGGATAGGACAAGAGGAAGGAAAGATCGCGCGCGGTCTGTGGCCCGTCTATTAGGGTACTGCTCCAGCATTCCTCTGATATTGTTCGGAGAAACCAAGGAAAACTACCGATCAGAGCAGCCGGCCGCTAGAATTCTCCTCGGCCCGCGCGCGATCTTTCCTTCCTCTTCCTTGTCCTATCCTCACCCTCAAAACTTATAAATATGAAATTTAAGTGCTGTGAAGTATGGCAAGTAGTTTTTAAAACAATTGCAACGTGCCGCCTCTCGAAGTGCAGACATCGTCGCGCGTGGTCGGGCCTGCGGCCTCTGCCAGGATATGACCTTCGACATCAGTTGTGAAAGAACGAAGGCGACAGAAATCTGACATCGGTTGATAAGACTTCACGCAACGTTCCTTGGCGCATTCCGATTCTCGGAATCAGTTTCCCTTTGTAAGAACTGCGAGGGCTGCGCCGTTGCGTAGGCACTTTCCGGAGGTCAGCGTTTCGACCCACGACCGTCTCCGGTTCGGCAGAGGATAACGCACTCGACCTATATACTCCACGCTATTAATTTCTTTTCGCAGTGAATAGAATTGAAATATGAGAGAAGGATGTTTGACCGTAGGCCTCAACAAACGCTTTGCCGAATGTGTACTGTGTGTATGTGTGTGTGTGTGAGTGTGTGTGTGTGTGTGTGTGTGTGTGTGTGAGAGAGAGAGAGAGAGAGAGAAATCGAAAGAGAACGAAAGAGAGAAAGAGAAAGAAAGAGCGAGTGTATATAGCGCGTGGGTGCATAGAGCGTGAGTGTATAGCGCATAAGTGTGTAGCGCGCGTGTGAGAGGTGCAAGCGTGTGTTAGGCGCTCGCGTTTATTCGGCTCGCGCGTTTGTTCGGCTCGCGCGTTTGTTCGGCTCGCGCGTTTGTTCGGCGCGCGCGTTTGTTCGGCGCGCGCGTTTGTTCGGCGCGCGCGTTTGTTCGGCGCGCGCGTTTGTTCGGCGCGCGCGTTTGTTCGGCGCGCGCGTTTGTTCGGCGCGCGCGTTTGTTCGGCGCGCGCGTTTGTTCGGCGCGCGCGTTTGTTCGGCGCGCGCGTTTGTTCGGCGCGCGCGTTTGTTCGGCGCGCGCGTTTGTTCGGCGCGCGCGTTTGTTCGGCGCGCGCGTTTGTTCGGCGCGCGCGTTTGTTCGGCGCGCGCGTTTGTTCGGCGCGCGCGTTTGTTCGGCGCGCGCGTTTGTTCGGCGCGCGCGTTTGTTCGGCGCGCGCGTTTGTTCGGCGCGCGCGTTTGTTCGGCGCGAGCGTTTGTTCGGCGCGCGCGTTTGTTCGGCGCGCGCGTTTGTTCGGAGCGCGCGTTTGTTCGGAGCGCGCGTTTGTTCGGAGCGCGCGTTTGTTCGGAGCGCGCGTTTGTTCGGCGCGCGCGTTTGTTCGGCGCGCGCGTTTGTTCGGCGCGCGCGTTTGTTCGGCGCGCGCGTTTGTTCGGCGCGCGCGTTTGTTCGGCGCGCGCGTTTGTTCGGCGCGCGCGTTTGTTCGGCGCGCGCGTTTGTTCGGCGCGCGCGTTTGTTGGGCGCGCGTGTGTTCGGCGCGCGCGTGTGTTCGGCGCGCGCGTGTGTTCGGCGCGTGCGTTTGTTCGGCTAGCGCGTTTGTTCGGATCGCGCGTTTGTTCGGCGCGCGTGTTTGTTCGGATCGCGCGTTTGTTCGGCGCGCGCGTGTGTTCGGATCGCGCGTTTGTTCGGCGCGCGATTTTGTTCGGCGCGCGCGTTTGTTCGGATCGCGTTTGTTCGGCGCGCGTGTTTGATGCGCGCACGTTTTGGCGCGCGCATGTTTGGGGCGCGTGTGTTTGGCGCGCGCGTGTGGTTAGCTCGCGCGTGGGTTTGCCGCGAGCGCGTGTGGTTAGCTCGCGCGTGGGTTTGCCGTGAGCGCGTTTGGCACGCGTTTGTGGCGCGCGCGCGTTTGTGGCGCGTGTGTGGGGCACGCGGCACTATTTCCATTGAAAATACCGGTATAATACCGGTATAACCTTTATGGACGTCCATACCGGTATAGACGTCCTATAAAGGTATTTTACCGGTATAAAAGAATAAAGGTATTTTATACCGGTATGAAAAAATACCGGTATTTTACCGGTATTTTTACCGGTATTCAATACCTTTTCGGTCCCTGAGCGCGGGAACGTGCCGACGGTGACGCAAACGGATCGCGAGGGTCTTCATGTGGGGGTTTAGCACACAATGAAATGGTCCCGCGATTAGAAGTGACGCTAACTGAGCCCACTGTGAATAATGTGGGGAAGCCCCGTTGTCTTACAGGATGATCGATGCGGGGAGGATGTTTGTAAGATGAGACGGCAGCCGCGTCAGAGTGTCTGCCGCTTCTGCTGTCGGCCGGTCGAACGCGCACTCACCCCACTCTTACGCCCCTTCGCCATACACAACCCCATGCACCTCGAATGGACCGCACCTGGGGAGGTGGCTCCGGGCATCAACCGATGCCACTATAGTGCCTCTGACTGGGAGGTCCTGTGTTCGAGTCCCGACGGTGGCAGGACAGCTTGTGAGCTAGGTCGAGTTCAGTCGCTGTCTGTACGAGAATTCTAGAGGCCGGCTGCTCTAATCGGTAGTTTTCAGTGCTTTCTCCGATCAATGCTAGGCGAATGCCGGAGCAGCATCCTAACAAACGGGCCGCGGCCCGCGCGGGATCTTTCCTTCCTCTTCCTTGTCCTATCCTACACCTTACACACACTTATTCGCAATACACCACCACATGTGCTATGAAACTAGTCGGGGGATGATTGAGTTTCGCTATGAGGCTGGTGTTGTAGAGTTAATGTGAACGGCGTGCCGAAACTAAAACTCTGAATTCAAATTCCAGCAAAGAGAAACATTTTTGTTGGCTGCAAACACGTTTGAATGTTCATCTAATACTAGAATATTGTATAGTTGGTTCAAATAATGCGAGAAATCATGTTTTGTTGTAGCACCACTAAGTCATATTCTTACAATGAGGAATTTCTGATATCATTCCTTGAATTGTTTTAAGATCATAGATAATTTTTATTCCTTCAATGGCATATTTTGGGTTCAACAGAGTGTTTAAGAATTTTGGAACATCTAAATTAAAAGCTCTCAAGTCAATATAGAATATAGTTTCGGTTTAATTTTCAATACTCACATTTTTAAATTCATAAAATGAAATTCCAATGCCACGTGAGAGACAGCCGCCACTTGAGGAAAGAATGTACTCCCACTTACAACTTCTGAATCGTTATTTAGATTTGTAAAATATTGGACCAGTTGTGTATTTTAGGTTTTAATTATATTCACCTTGAAAAGAATCGGAATGCAGTTTTCACGGATCCGGGTTCGGTCTGAGTCACTAAATAGTCTTGGGTAAAATGACACTGGGTAGCAACGGGAGGGCTGTTAGCGTTCACGTCTCCCGATTTTAGTGAAATTCGGATACCATTAAGGACGAAAGAGAACTTCACGAGGACTATTAAACACTACCATTATTTGTAGTTTTTTGTAGTTTCTGTTTTTCGCATGAGGGCTTTTGCGAGAGAAATTTTGCTTTCACTAGGAAATATAAATCGTTTCAGCTGAATAACAAGATAGTTCATGAGATGATTCCTTCTATACGAAGTCGAATGTAGTACAATACAGTACTCTATAGGAATCTTTATGAAAGTGTCCTATAACTGTCTCCCTAATGCGAATTTGTCTTGACCAGATCAAATGCCTTGGTGGAAATCTGTGAGGGGCATCCCAACAAAGTGGAAGAAATGATTAATTTGACTGCTTTCATGATTGGTGAGGACGAACGATTACCTTCTGTAAAGTTTAGGACAAGACAGTATGTGCCGATCCCCGGAGACCGAGATCACCAAGGCAATACCGATCGTCGTACCGATCTCGGTCTCAAGGATTGCGGGTTCGAGTCCCTTGGGCGAGGTTGTATTTGTGTTCGTCCTTCCCCCCTATCATCACCATGTCATGTCATCTTCACAGTTACCATTAAGTTAAACACAGTTACCGTTAAGTTGCTAATGACCTAGATGTTGATGCGACCTTAAATAACAACAAAAAAAAGACAATACGTGACGACCGCATTGCAAAATCTTTGTATTTTTACAATGTCGTACAATATGTTACACTAGCAGATTCAAAAGGGTATTGTTCTCAATTAGATTATACGTTGTACGAATTTTCTTTTTGAAGGCGCGTAAAAATCTTTTCTGGAAAACTTCTCGACACGTTTTATTGTAACTATTAACTTACTCGTCTGACCACAGAGCTAATTTCGAAAACGCGTTCCGGATATCGCTATTGCGGTAACAAAGCTCACCACAACCCAGGCGCATGTTTACCCGTACAACCATAAGTCGGCTGTCGCTCACCTGCCCGCTCTCCGCCTTCGACTCTATTATTTAGTCTCTCACATTTTCTTTCCTCGCCCGCCGAACAGCGGCAGCAGCACCAGCCTTCCGATATCGGCCGCTGTTTCGTCACGGGCGAAGTAAAAACACTTTGCGGCGCGGCAATTTGCCCGCGCGGCCATCACTGGCGGGCGTGCGGGCGCGCGGGAGTCACTCCGCGGCGCACAGTGGGCGGGCACTTCCTCGCTCCAGAAAGGGCACTCCAAAGGGCACTCACTGTGATTTTCACAAAATTCTTTTTTCTTGTTGTTATTTAACCTTCCAGCGGGCGCGCGTAAAATGTTCATACCAGCAGGCGCGTGTCGTAAATTTTACGACATTCAATGACTTGAAAAAAATCAAAGAAATTGTAGAACAATGGAATTTTATGTCGCATTATAATATCTAAGAATGATATTTACTCCCAAAAAACATATCCGTTGATAAACGTTCGTATTTAGTATCAAAAAGATCTTGTTCCGTTCCAGTATCGTTCTGATGCTCGTCTATATTTTCAACATTCGTTTACTGTCTCTGTCACTATCCAATTCATGATCTTCCTCCGATCAGACAGCTCTTGAAGAATATTCTGATTTTCGTTCCCAGGAATTCTTTATCTGGACATTTTACAGAAAATTTTGATTAGGCCAAAATATTAAACAATATTTTAGAACAATAGCCGGCGCGCAGCGTGAAGTTTACGTCACTATGCACTGATCCCGAATAGAGCGTCACAAAAACTGAATATAGCGTGCAAACTAAACAGTGGCTGGAGGAATGCATCACTAAAGATACCTGCAAGGAATACCAAGAACGCAGAAGTCTTTGAAAACAATGAGTTGACATCAAAACAAAAAAATCTGCTATTGTCGTAAAATTTACGACAGTGCGCCCGCTGGAGGGTTAAGGTCGCATCAACGTCTAGGTCATTAACGACCACTGTTGGATTCTAACGTTATGGTATCAAAGTGGATGAAACGATTTGGTGATGACAGGGGGGGAAGGACGAACACATACTACTCGCGCGACATTTCTTGACGTCTGAGCTCCCTAGTTCTCAACCCAGCACGACGACTCGGCACGGCCTGGTCAAAATCTTGGTCTCACATGGAACGGCACGGTAAGATTATCAGGGCTGCGTAACGCTGCTTTCGGATTCAACGATGATTCAAATTATTCGTAAGATGAAATTAAGTACATACACTAATATCATATTTCATTAATAAGCAATATTATCATTAATTATTTTCACTTGTGGTTGCTATTAATTACATTATTATTTGTTCTATTTTTATCGTCTATAATACCCTGTTGTATTAAGAGCGAAAGAGGCGCGCATAGTATTGATAATGTTACAGTTGGCAACACCCGTCTGATGTGACGCAGGCAGTAACGTCCTCTCCCCGCACCCCGCGCTGGGAGACGTCAAGAAAAGTCGCGCGACTAGTACTTCTACAACCATGCCCGAGACGGATCTCGAATCCCCGAGACTTCGGTCCGAGATCGCTATGGCACGCACTGTCTTAGCGATCTCTGCCACCGGGCCAGCACAAAATCCTTGTAAAGGAACGACAACAGACTGTATAATGTACTTATTTACCTGCACTTTATGTTATACCAGGGAGATTTCTCCCCAGGGAAGGCTCCTAGGCTTTAGCCCCTATCTGCACTCCCCGCCGACGCACAAGTACGCCGACAGGCTGGTATCTGAATCCCGCCAGAACGCAGTTTACCCTCTCGGTAACCCTCCCATTCACTGCCTGGGTCGGGGCTCCCTGCCAGCTCAGAGCTAGTGCCTTTCCAGATCAGTGCCGGAGTCGAAACTATGCGCCACTCACAACACGCCAGGACAAGTCCCTCCACTCTGCCCAGAGTATCGGACCACTGTCACAAAGAAGCCAAGTGTCCAACTGGGGGCCACCCGGGCTAAGACCCAGGATATACGGAGCCCCCAAGCCGTCTCCTCACTGCCTCCACATTGAAGGTAACAACGTGAGTGCCGCCGTGAAACTCGGGATCCGGATGACCGTTTACAATCCTCCTCCAAGAACCGTGATCTCCGCCGTCGATGGATCTTCGGGGAAGGAACTGCATCAGAAAAAGTGTGTAGAAATGAAAATGTCAACATCAATGGTCGAGGCTGTCACAGCAGATTACCGTCTGTAAGATGCACAGGCTCGCCACCTTCGTTGGATGAATCATATCCTCCACATCGGTCTGTGTGTGAATGCTTCCTAAGCGCGTTACCCTTCCTGTGTGCTTTGACTCATGGAGTCTCTTGATTTGTTCTGACTATACAGTCAAGTATATTCGATATTTTCTGTCATAAAAAAAGACAATATTTCACCTAGAGAGCCTTCAGATTCCACATGCACCTCCCAGACTCTTCGCGCATTAAAAATACGATGAATACCCGTGGTCAAAGGGTCATTTGAACGCCCATCGCTGTGGACAGGGAAGTCCAATCACTCCAACAGCCTCACCAAACATGTTTATGCCATTTTAGATCGATTGTCAGATTTTGCCGGTTAGCTATGTCCCACATGCCCGGACCTAGTTTAATTCCCACGTTTGGGGGATAAGTGAGATATGTGGTGAACATAACGTATTTCTCTCACCGTAACTAGCAAAATCCGCCTGCCTGATCTTTACTTCGTTACGCAGCTACAGAAACAGACGATTTAAAGAAAACCTACAACTCTATTTTTGGCTCGACTGAGAATTGAACCGGGATCACACCATGGAAAGCTAGTACGCTGTCTATGAGCCATCCTAGAGGCCTCTCGAAATTTGCTGACTTTATTTTATTTATTTATTTACTTATTTATTTATCTATTTATGTACTTGTGTATTTGTTGCTTCTGCGCCTGTGGCTGTGTTTGGGCCCAGTGCTCGGAGGGCGGCGACGGCGGCGTGCTTCCGCGCAGCGGCCCGTGGCGAACACGGGTTGCCCGCGCAGCAATTTGCTCGACGCGGCCCGCGAGCCACGCCCCGCGGGTGTACGGCGGGCGTGCGCGCGCCGCGGCCGGCCACGGCCCACCGCACATCCGGCGCCCACGGCCCCCGCACGGAGGGGAGGGGGTGCTGGCCGGCCGGGGACGAGGCAGCCTACGAACTGCAGTGAATTATCCAGTTCCATTCAATAAGAACCTATTCTCGATGATTGATGTTCTTGATATTTACAAATGAAATGTCGCTTTCTGATTATAATAATTTTTTTTATTTAGTCCCCTTATCTATGTCCGCGAACTATCCTATTTTTTGATGACAGAACCGTCGAGGTATGCTATTATGTGTGCTCTATCACAAAATAGAGAGTATTGCTTCTTAAAATATTAATTTCTTTAAAATGAGGAAAATTTTAAAAAAAATATGTGAAAACATTCCTCTCTTCTCTCCCCATAAAAACTGCCATTAATACGTATTTCAAAATAAATACGTTATTCTCTCCTTATGGTTAATGTTGTATTTTATATACTATATCTTTTAGATCTTGACATACAATGTTGTACATCTGTGAATATTATTTTTACTTGTAACGTGGCAGGCGTCTAAGTTTGCTATAATTAAAAGCAGAAATATTGTGCCAAGTCTACAGTGTAGACTACACACCATGTGGAATAGAAAATGTTTAAATTGTAGAAATTAATTTGCCACTAATTGTACGAGTGTGCAACTACGAAAACCAATACTATATTAACTGAATTCAAATTCCTGCTATTCCTAATTGGCATTCCAGGTCAGAATTTTTGCAGTTTATAACTCAGAGAAAATGAAATTCTCACACCTGCTGATCTCTCCAGAATTTTATTTCTCATTTCTCTCTATTTTTAATTCAGACGTAAACGTTATTGACGAATAAATACATTTGAATTTTATATTTTACTTGAGAGGTACATACAATATGTTTTTAGAACAATCGTGAATAATGTCGCCAGACATTCGGAATAGAAATTATTGCAAGTGAGGAATGAACAATCTAGATCAAATGACTTGAAACCGTGTTACAAAGGATATTATGATATTTATCCCCAAATATAAATATAAATGCCCATAAAGATCTGGGCGATGTCGGCGAGCAGACATGAGTCATAGGAACAGCTCATAAGAAGCTATTGCGAAAAAAAAGAAATAACGTGTGAAAGAAAGATCCAATAGCGACGAGTAGTAGGCCACAGTGACCAATTGTGGAAGAAGGTCGTGCCTTGTAAAAGAAGAACGTCTAGCCACAGAGAAAAAAGCGTCATAGAACAGCGACCTTAGTGCGGAATGACGATCCGTTCCAGCGAAAAAGCACCATTGATGAAGAAGAGCCAATGGCGGCAACAGGAGATCAACCGTGAGAGCGGAAAGAGTGGTTTCATCCAATCATTGGTATTCTCCCCCTGCTATTGGTACCTGATCTCTTTGGAAGTTCTCTTCTTACGTTAAACTCAACGTTTTCGTTTCGTTTAGTCTTTTTATCGGTCACCATTGTAACACAAAGTACTACACTCTTCAATGAATTTACATTCACTGGGGAGGAAATTTCTCGTGGCACTCAGAATAACAGGGATTTTGATTTGAAATGTTCTGTATTCATAAACGAAAAATTATGAGATAATGACATTGATAAAATATGTGCGTACAGTTCCCTTATTTGTCCTTGTCTCATTCTAAATAAGTTTACTGGATTTTAATGAAAAATTACAAGTTCAAAAAAAATCCTGTACTTAATTCTGAACGTATTAACTACACTTCGCAAAATCGATTACACACGAAATAGTTTCTCAAGGAAGAACCAAAATTATAGCAGGAATAAAAACTATCACTAAAGTAGTAATTATTGTCAGTGCGAGATAATTCGGAAATCCTCCCTCGGAAACTATGAAAAGACTTCCAAAGCTTGTTTTGAAGAACTATGTAAAACTGTTTATCTTTAGTTAACAGAAAAATCTTAAGTCTAAGCGACATGCTTTGGAGAAATATTCTATTCGTCAATTGTTTCCCATACTGATTTACTAAATATCTGTTTTTTAAACTGCCCTTATAACAATATTTTTTGGTAAAATAAACTTTTGCCCGATGGGATTTCAGTGATAATTCAAAACCGCTGGGGTAAAATATTTATCACAGCTTCAGAATAAACAAAGGATAAAAGCAAAAATAAGAATAAAAGCAATAAGACCAAAATGAAAAACTTCCATAAGGATTGTAAGTTATATTATTGATATGGTAATGTTAGAATTGAGCCAGAACCATTGTTTTTGTTAAAATTAAATACTACCTTGCAGTTACATAGATTGTTAAAGTTTGTTTCTAGAATATTTACCTCATCTCCTCAAATCACTCCTACTCTCCACTAACTCTGCCTTGGGCCTATTCGACACATCTTTGTTCTCCGTGATTCAAGTCTACCATCAATATATTTATACAGTAATGGTCATCACTAGGGGACGGATTTTAATGAAATATCATCTTCTTTCCTTTCACCGTAGAACAATGTCGTTTAGTATAGAAATTCATTTTATGGTTTACTAGTTCATTGCTGTGTGTTTACAGACCTGAAACAAAACACGTAACGGTATACTTAATACCCTTGCGGGCCTTTCTGGTTCTTTATGCCGTAGAGCCTTTTGAATACTTTATGGCCCGCTCTAATACCAACACAATAACACATAGAACGTAGTTATGAATTCGATTTTTTAAGTTAAGATGTAAGCAAATACACTAAATAAACGGCATAATGCTCAAATAAATAAAATAATTTGTTATAAACCTCATTTTGCTTATTTGATTGAAAATTGAAATTTTGGAATGTTTCCGTGAACTTACAATTGCCATCATTCACTCGCATTCCACTGTTTATCACCTTTTTTAGAGACATAATTATATTCTTCTTCAGTAGCGATACTCGTAATAGTAATAAGATATATAAGGCACATCAGCTAACATCCCCGAAATGCTATTTTTTGGTGTTTTGACATATTCTAAACAACATTTGACAATAGACGCTAATAATCTAAAAGTACCGTTTCATCAGCGCAATTTACACTGTTATTCACGCTGGTAAATCTCAAATATGCCATAAAGAGTTTCATATATTTCCCAAGATTTTAATGGAAACCATTGTCCGTAGTTTTGTTAGCTTTTGCGAGAATTTCCGCAGGAACTTCACAGTGTTCTTTCATTTTGTACGAACAAATCCGTCCAATAACGATTATGCAGTAGAAATTAGATATACACTCTGTTTTGTTTATCTGACGTCATATTGACAAATGACTGTTACAATGCGTCTTTTAACTTTAGACGCAAGAAATATTATAAAATGATTCGAATTCTCGTTTTATTCAGCAACGAACTAGTAAACCATAAAGTTTTGTATGCACCACGGGCGTTACTAGATGTTTTTGCCCCGAGGGCGATTTCCAAATCCGAGGGCCTCTGGCCCGAAGGGTTTGGAAGTCGCCCTCGTGGCAAAAACATCTACTTAACGCCCTTGATACATAAATAACTATTATGTTATGATAAAACGAAATTACCCATTTTATGCCATTTTTTCCATTTTTATTCGATTTCTTGTAATAAGTCATTTTTTTTACCTTTTACGGCATTTTTAATGCATTTTCGCTGATTTCGTATCAATTTAATATCATTTTAATGGTACTTGCTTCAAACAACATCTACGAGATGCAACAAATGTTCTCCACAGAATTCGTGAGTAGCCTATTCGATTTCTTCGCTCATTTATTGTAATGTCATCCCTTGTGAGCGCCAGTAATCTAAGGTTCCCGTGACGCCTATCGGCGCCATTGTCAGTTGACCGATTTCACGATAAAGGCAGAGATTTTCTTTTGAAGGACGGTTCAAACCGAACGTTTGCAAGCTGAGTCCACTTGAACAAAAGGAGTACATCAGTTTACATGTCCAACAGCTTGAGCTGTTCATCTGAAGTAGTTTTCATAACGTTTACGTCGTTTTTTTGTTTTTAGGACATTTTAAAAACATTTTAGGAGCGATTTAGTTGAGGGAGCAATTGATCATTTGTGGCAATGTTTAGGTCATTAAAATCCTCTCCCTAGTCATTAGCTACTACGATTCATTGGTTTATTTCATGTCACAATGCTAGAGACTGTAAGAACTTATTTGAACAAAGCTATGTATGACATTAATTTTTAACACATAAACATACTTTTAGTATAGAATACAGCGTCGGCGACGCCACAACTAGTTTTAAGTGTTATAGTAATTAGTAAGACAGTATTTCAAGTGCATTAGAATCGTTTTATAACTGAAGTGGGTTTGTGTTATGTGGTTTTTACAAAAGCAAATATTGCAATTGGTATCATACCTACCTTGGCATTCAAATAACCGCTACAAGTGGCAAGTTGTTAATGTATATCATGGTAACATCACAGGTAATGATAAAGCTATATTTTGCGTTCATTACTTTAAAACGTTCGTAGCTAAATGTTGTGATATATTCTAAAAGTTGTTGAAAGCATTAAACAGTAACATATCCAATAGCTTGAGTTGTTCATCAGAACTGTGTTTTATCACATTTTTTACATCTTTTTTTCCCTTTAAAGGCATTTTAAAAACATTTTAACAGCATTTTATTGATAATTTTTGGCGATGTTTTAGGTCATCAAAATCCGCCCCCAGTCTTCACTAAGTCTGGGACAAAGTAATATCTTATAGTTCCGCAATAACACTCCATTATTGATATTCCTCTCAAGAAATAAAATGTGTCGTGCTACTTATGTTAGAACTAGAGAATTCACAGTTGCAAAAAGCTGGAATACAAATATAGAGGAGTTACTCTAATAAGGGACCACTTTCATAAGTCAGGAAACAAATGAGCGTCGTACAGGGCGATGACCTTGCAAGAGATAGTGATAAATCCATTTAGAAAAATGAACTAAACTGTAAACCATCGCAGAAACACATAAAACGAATGTTTTAAACGGCGGTAAGAACATATCTGAAACCATGAGCCTTATTGAGAAGGACGTTCGCGGATAAATTAAAAAGAGTCATTTTATATGACAGGAGGTGGAACAATGACCTAATGGCACCGGCCACAATAGAAAAACCGAAGAATAGTCAGTTCTCAGGTAGGCAACCCGCTTGACACTCATGTATTACACACTTTCGTGTTTCAGCTACCCCTACAATTTTCACGTCACATTAAAATCGGTATTCTAATACCCCGGGCTCAAAGAAAGAGAATGAGAGGAGAAAGAAGAAGAAGAACAAGAACAACAACAACAAAAGAAAAATAGACGAAGGAAAGAAAAAAGTCAAGAAGAAGAAAAGGAGAAGAAAAAGAAAAGAACAACTTTTAACTTAACCCATTCCTGGTTGTAGTCATTTATCCAATCATGTATTCTCCACATCGTTTATCGCTTACGAAGCACCGTAAGCCAGTAAATAAATAATAACGAAAATAGTGCTTCAGAATGGATTAAATACATAATAAACGAATGAAATAACGGAATTAATAATTTATTCATGCTTTATTACTTGACTGAATGAGTAACGTTTACGGCTAATTAACTCTCGGATCCATATGCACGGTCTCCGAGGCACTGACATTAAAAAAAAATCGCTTTCTACTCTGCATAACTATATTTCTGAGACTTGCCCTCATATAATCTTTCTTACATTTATCTTCTTTCATTTTAGTCACTGACAAATAAAAAAAATCAAGTTATGTAGAAATGTCCTGAAATTTCATTCTATTGCGTCAGTGCTTATACAGGACTTTTAAGGTCCGATTATAGCTATTTAAATAAATAATCATTTGTTTAACATTAAGAGCTATTATAGAAGTTATTGAAAATTTTAAAAATGTGAATTTTTTGAGATTGTGTTGCGCAGGGCTCAGAGGTCCTCCATAGTATTCATGTAGTTTCCCGGACCCATGCATCCTAGGGTTAAGGAACGTCGCCTAAAGGCGGCTCTACACATTCGGCATTCGCCGAGTAGCAAGCTACTTGTTCGCCCAATCTCGAACAGCTGATATGTTCGGCAAATGTTCATTTCCTTTGATGCGTCCAAAAGACCGACACGCGGTGGGTAGGGTGAGCTCCGAATGTTCGTCACTCTGCAAGTAGCAAGCAAATTGTCCACATTACTCGGCATTCGGCGAGGACGAGCGGTTGTTTGCTGTTCGCCGATTAACGAAATGTGTGGAGCCGTCTTAAAACGCATGCCACGCAAAGGAGGGTGCATCTCAAGGGTTTTCGCTGCGGACGGAGGGGCAGGGCCTTTTAACTCCCATATAACGTGGTGGACACCATTACAGTGGCGCGCTCTCCTCTATTACCTTCTTACATCAACTAAAATAAGAACTGCTACCAACAATACTTCAAACGTGCGTGGCTGCTACATAGGTTCGCGAGACCCACGGTGTAAGATATATAGGTGTGTCAACTAGCCGCCTTTTGGACAAAATTTTTGATGCCAGTTTGAGGCTAGTTCCTCGCTTATCCGTACGAGTTGGGCATTCATGATGGCGTCTCGCGATTTAGTGGCTTCCATCAGAGGTTACAAAGCTATTAAATGGATCACCATCTTGTCCCAAAAATGCTCAAGTCGTTCGCAGCGCTTACATAGCGAGAACTGTGAGAACTAGCCTCACATTAGCTTCAGTTTTAGACCGGGAGCGAATCCACCTACATCTCTTACACCGTGCGAGACCCAAGCAGGCCCGTAATGTTACAAAAGGTAGCGTCACTGTTCGTGCTTTCTTCAGCTGTTTCTTATGTGTGCATATTGTGAATGATTAAACATTTAGAAGATACTTTTCGTATTTCTCATAAATTAGCCAATTTTTATGTGCGGAAGTCGGCGTGCGTAACCTGCAGCTGCACCCGGCGCCACTATCACCGCCTGTAGTGGCACCCTCAAGCTTTGTCCACGGTTTTGACGGAGAGCTGCGGGGCCCTGGGCAGCGCGGTGCAGCGGCGCGGCGTGGGAGCGGCGGGCGCGCCTCCGACGCCGCGTTCCGCCCGAATTAGCACGCGCCCGCGCGCGCCGGTGGCGCCGCCGTCGGCCGCGGCGGCTCTCACGGGAACCGGCGCGGCGGCGCGCGACCGCAAGCGGCGCGTGCTGCGGCCGACCTGACGTTTTATTTACCCTTTTCCCCGACGCGGCGCTGCGGTCGCTGTCGCTGTCGCCGCGCCGCGCCTCAACGGGCGGCTGGGGAACCGGAAAGACAGAAAAAAAAAATTAAACAAAAAATATAATCAAGAAAAGTGGCAAAGGAAAGCGGATAAAGAAAGGGCAAGGTAAAGAGAGAAAAATTGCCTCAACTTACGTATTTTCGTAGATGATAACTAATTAATCTCTTAAAAAAGACCGTGGAACATGGACACAAGGTCTTTCAAGGCTTTCAGAAGTCGACGATTCAAATATCACAACTATCGCTTTTGCTAATTCATCAAAAAATATGAAATTTATTTTGCTCTTGCAATGTGAGTTAATACGACTAATATCTTCAGTAAAAGTTTAAGCTTACTATTAAATTTATTAGTTATTTTGCACTTAGGGGGTTATAAGGATTACATGTAATGATCGAGCGGCAGCAAGGAGCCCGAAGGACTCGGGCCCGAGGGCTGTTTGTCGCCCAAGATCATTAGAAGTAGTTAATGCCCGTGGTTTAACGTAATTTTAATTATTCGTATTTACTTATTTATTAATGAACTATTTGTTGCTAACTTGACTCGGTTTGTCATTTCATATTTCGCTCCCAAAATTCCAGTTCATAATTCCCTGCTTAAGAGAACATTTAGCAACATTCAACTGTTTTCACATTTTCCTCGTCATCACGACCCTCTCGTTCCAAGTAATTTTGCAATGTAAATCTGCTCGTCATCGAAGGCAAAATCAAGCACTAACGTGTCAGTAAAAAATGAAGTAAATTAATTTGTCTTTGTAAGAACTACACCTGTCGACTCTCATCCTTGCACGAAAATCCTGGTTGCGCCTCTTGTTCTATGTTTTTACACGGTGGCATTAACGGAACCGTTAAGGTGATTTATTACGTCAATTTATTTTACAAACTGTACAATGTAGTACAACATAGCACCGGCTTTAATGGCTCTTTTTTCCTGTGAATAGGTAGTGCCAATCACTTATGATAAGAGAATGCTATGTTAGTCTTTGGTTATGGAATCATCACAGACAATATGCAGTGACTGCTGAGACAAAGCAGTCATGTGGTACAACATACATACGTTTCTACGTGTGTCAATGGAAAATTTTGAACAATTTTAATCAGAAGTCCCTGAAAATAGAGTTTTGAACTTACTAGAGACGATGAAAGCTATTGTTGTGTATCTGAAGGAAAATGCGTCCTAAACAGGCAACAACAGTTTATTACACACTTGAACATACAGTTTGGTAACCCCGACGGCTCGTGGCCGTTTACATAAGTCGGAACCTTCGGTTCGGTGCGGTGCCGCCGCCGGCAGCTTCCACGAGGCGTCGGTGCGCTCCCGTGAGGCGCGGTAAGGCTAACAACGCGCCCGAAAACCAGGGGCGCCAGCGTTATCGGCGCAGCGGGGGACACGGTTGCGTGGCCTCCACGAGTGGTGCCGATATGACGAGCGACCAGAAACGCGGCCGCTATCGAACGCGTGCCCTTAAGACACGCTGCTATAGGCTGTGGGGCCCAGGGGCGAGCCGACCAAGTATTCGCTGGAATCCTAGCGGAGCCCAACCACAAATCCAACAGACGTCCGGGGCAAAGCCGGTCCTAAGGCAAAGAACAAAATACAACGTTAAACACTGTCGGACAATGCTACGTTAGCTCGGGCTCTCCGCTGTCTCACTGACGCAGCGGTCTCCGCGTTCCCCCTGCCCCAGGTCGCTGCGGTATCCTTCCGCCGGCCAGCGACCCGGAACTATTTCTCGGGGTGGCAAGCTATGGTGCGCGCTGCATAGCGCGCCCCGTTCAAACTCTCGCCCCTGGATATACAGCATCCCTCCCCTCTTAAGAAGAAACATATGGCGCTGCGCGCTTATGTTTCTTTTTCATTTTTCCCAGACGCCGCGACTCCCAGACGGGTGGCGACGGCTCCTTTTTGTCTTCTGGCGGGGGCAACATTTCGGCCTCTTCTAGCTCGGCCTCGGCGGGCAACATTTCGATGTCCGGCAGATTGCTGTCCAGGTTTCCGTTCGTGGTGTTTTCCGCCATTGGAATATCGTCCTCATGGAGACGTGGCGATATCAACTGGTCTAAGATTGACATCGGTCGCCCTTCTGATGTGATATCGTCCACCTCTGGTAGCGGCGGCAGCTCCAAGTCAATGGGGGCAGGCTGCTCCCTGGTGACTGGTGCTGGCGTGCTTTCCACACTCCGCCCGTCTTGTGGACCTGTAACATAAGTTCCGTGGTTCATTTCACTACCTGTTGCGTTCCATCTCCTTGTTATTTGGTTCTGGTGCCTGGTGCATCGCCCACGCTCCGTTTCCACTATATACATTCTCGCGCCTTTCTGTTTAACAATGACTGCCGGAACCCATGTCTTCTTTTGACCAAAAACCCTTACATAGACTTTTTCCTTCACCTCGAACTTAGTTTGGTGTTTGTAAGAGGCTCTATACTGTTCCGGTTTGAATAGTTGTAACAGCGTTCTAGGCTGCCTACCGTGCAACCTCTCCGCAGGACTTTTCCCATTAATTGGAGTTGTTCTATATGTACTAAGAAACAACTCTAATGCGCAGTCTTTACTGGACTCGGCCAGTAAAATCTTTCTTAACTTTTCTTTAAAAGTTCTAACCAGCCTCTCTGCTTCCCCATTACTTTGTGGATGGAATGGAGCCGACGTCAGGTGGATGATGCCATTTCTCTTACAAAATGTCTTAAACACAGTAGACGTGAACTGCGTTCCATTATCCGTCACAATCGTTCGCGGAAGGCCTTCTATTCCGAAAATCTCTATTAATTTCCGCACCGTTACTTCGGCCGTGGTTGAACTTACTCTCGCGATGTAAGGATAATGGGAGAACGCGTCTGTGACTATCATCCACATGCTTCCCTGAAAAGGGCCCGCGAAATCCGCATGGATTCTGTCCCAAGGCTCCGTTACTTTCGGCCATGGAGAAAACTCTTTAGGGGGAGCGGCCTGGTACTGCGCGCACAACTGACAATTGTGGACCATATCCGCAATGTCCTTGTCTATATTCAGCCAATAGCAATAACGGCGCGCCAATTGCTTCATGCGCACTATGCCCCAGTGCCCTCTATGCAATAGTTTCAATACTTGTGCCTTCAACTTTTGCGGAATTACCACTCTACAGTCCTCGTTTTCTGTTGCCAGCAATATCACGCCCTGATTAATTGATAGGGACTCCTTTTTATCAAAATAAGGGAGCAACCACTTATCTTTGATGCTTTTTCTGCTCGTTGGCCATCCTACCTGAATGAACTCCTTCACCTTCCTCAGGATGTTGTCCCTCCTTGTTTCCTTGGCAATCTTCCAGGCATCCAAGGGAAACTGCTGAACAGCCGTACCTGCCACCTGGTCGAACTGGAACACCATCTCTTGCTGGCTGTCGAAGTCCTCATCCGGACCGATCGGCAGCCTCGACAGCGCATCCGCGTTTGCGTGCAGATTTGTCCTTCTGAAATGAATAGCATAATTGTAATTTGACAACAGTAATGCCCAACGCTGCAACCTCTGCGCTGTACGCTGTGGAATTGAACTGTCGGGGTTGAAAATGGCTAGTAATGGCTTATGGTCCGTTATGAGATGAAACTTCCTTCCATACAGGTACTGATGAAATTTGTTTACAGCGTACACCAAGGACAAGGCTTCTTTTTCAACTTGCGGGTAAACTTTCTGCGCCTTGGTCAAGGTCTTAGAAGCGTATGCGATCGGTGTCTCCGTGCCATCCTCATTCTTGTGTGACAGCACTGCCCCGATGCCATATTCTGAGGCGTCTGCTGCAACAGTCAATTGTTTGTCTGGCTGGAAGTGGGCTAAGCAGGGTTTCTTCAATAACTGCTCTTTCAACTTCCTGTATGCTTCACTACATTTGTCTGTCCAGATAAACTTCTGACCTTTTTTTCGGAGTTCATTCAGTGGTGCCGAGATATGAGCCGCATTCTTGATAAATTTCACATAGTAATTTATCTTGCCCATGAAAGATTGCAATTGTTTCAAGTCTTTCGGTTCCGGTAACGACTTTATTGCTTCCAGATGTGTATCCGTAGGTGTAATTCCCTTCCAATTCATTACATGTCCTAAATATGTAATTTCTGACTTGAAAAACTCGCACTTGTTTAACTTGCACTTTAACCCATTTTGTTGCAGAGTGCAAAAAAGCGTTTGCAAGTTTTGCAAATGCTCTTCATTAGTCTTACCCGAAACTATTATGTCATCCAGGTAATTCACACACATGGGGATCTTGGTCGTCAACTGTTCCAGATATCTTTGAAAAATTGCTGGGGCCGACGCTACGCCAAATGGTAGCCGCAGATATTGGTATAATCCAAACGGTGTATTAATCACCATCATTTGCCTCGTTACTTCATCTAACGGGAGCTGTAAATATGCTTCTGACAAATCAATTTTTGAGAAAAATTTTCCCCCAGCTAGCTTCGAAAAAAGTTCCTCCGGCTTCGGGATTGGATACGTATCAATAATTGATTGTGCGTTGATGGTATTCTTAAAATCACCGCACAGCCTCAGTTTCCCGTCCGGTTTTTTAATTATTACTACTGGCGTCGCCCAACTACTATTGTTAATTGGTTGGATCACTTTTTGTTTCTGCAGCCTATCTAGTTCCTCTTTCACCTTACTTTTTATAGCGAATGGGACTGGTCTCGCCTTCAAAAACCTTGGCCTTGCATCTTGTTTCAAAGTCACATGAGCTTCCATGTCCCGCGCGCACCCTAATTTTCCTTCAAATAGATCTTTAAACTTGTTGCACACCTGCTCTAAATCTTGAAAGGGGATGGTATCCGAGATAATGTTTACTTGATCCTGTAGTGTGAACCCATAACTACTAAACGAGTCCATTCCGAAAATGTTCGTTGCATCTTGACTCGACACTACTAAGAATGTTAGCGATCTCCTTACCCCCTTATAACTTGTTTGCAGAGCTGTTTTCCCTAACACGGGAATTTCCTGATTGCCATATCCTACGAGCGTTGTGGTGCAATTTTCCAACCTCGGGCTCCCTAGCAAGGCATAAGTTTTCGCATTAATTAATGTTGACGTTGCTCCCGTGTCGACTAGGAAATCTACCATTACATCTTGGATTGCTAACTTTATTATGATACGTTTCTTAAGGACTTCCAAATTGTTTACTTTTTCCCCAATCCACTTTACCGTATTATCGTCCTTTCTTCTCTTTCTATCTTTCACTTTACTATCATTGTTCCCACAAACTGCTTTTACATGCCCGGTTTTCCCACAGTTGTAACAAACTGCCTTCTTAAACCTGCATTCAGTTCTTGAATGTGAGACGTAACATCCCCTGCATGATTTCAGTCTGCTTTCTGGGTTGATATTATTGTTCGATTTTTCTTCCTCAGGAGGTGGCCTCGTCTTTTCAGATCTAATCTCCGCCAGTTCCGCGTACCTGCCAAACTCTACGTCCGTGAAATGCGTCATTTCATGGCTTAGCGCGATGGCGATAACTTCGTCCAGTTTTGGATTCTGTAATTTTAACGTTTCCCTCCTCACTTGCCTCTCCGGCGCGTGCTGGATGATCATGTCTCTAATCATCGAATCCGCGTACGAATGCCCGCAACCTTCTTTCTCGCAAACAAATTTGCAATTCTTCGTAAGACCCCTTAACTCCGTAATCCATTGCATGTACGATTGCTCGGGATTTTTATTCGTTCTGAAAAATTTGAACCTTGCTGCCGTGATATTTACTTTACTCTCAAAAAACTCAGCAACCTTCTTTTTCAGATCATTAAACGTCAGGTCAGCGGGGTTCGCCTCAGGGACTAGTTTCTTGATTAGATTATATATTTCGGGGCCTACCCAGGACAAGAACAAAGCACGTCGCTGTCCGTCGGCTGTTACCTTGTGAGACTCGAAGTGTTGTTCTAACCTTTCCATATAACTCTCCCAATCTTCTTTCGATGGGTCGAATTGTTGAAAAGCTGGTGGTGGTGTCTGTCTATACTCCATCAGCTGCTGGATTATTCCATTTTGCTGCCGGATTTGTTCCTGTAATTGTTTCTGCTGCTCCAGGAACTGTTGCTGTAACAATTGCACAACACTTTCAAACGATCCGGTAGCCATTACGTCTGCAGTTACTACTCTGCACACGGAGTTCTAAAGTACCTCGTCGCCAATTTACTGTTGTGTATCTGAAGGAAAATGCGTCCTAAACAGGCAACAACAGTTTATTACACACTTGAACATACAGTTTGGTAACCCCGACGGCTCGTGGCCGTTTACATAAGTCGGAACCTTCGGTTCGGTGCGGTGCCGCCGCCGGCAGCTTCCACGAGGCGTCGGTGCGCTCCCGTGAGGCGCGGTAAGGCTACCAACGCGCCCGAAAACCAGGGGCGCCAGCGTTATCGGCGCAGCGGGGGACACGGTTGCGTGGCCTCCACGAGTGGTGCCGATATGACGAGCGACCAGAAACGCGGCCGCTATCGAACGCGTGCCCTTAAGATACGCTGCTATAGGCTGTGGGGCCCAGGGGCGAGCCGACCAAGTATTCGCTGGAATCCTAGCGGAGCCCAACCACAAATCCAACAGACGTCCGGGGCAAAGCCGGTCCTAAGGCAAAGAACAAAATACAACGTTAAACACTGTCGGACAATGCTACGTTAGCTCGGGCTCTCCGCTGTCTCACTGACGCAGCGGTCTCCGCGTTCCCCCTGCCCCAGGTCGCTGCGGTATCCTTCCGCCGGCCAGCGACCCGGAACTATTTCTCGGGGTGGCAAGCTATGGTGCGCGCTGCATAGCGCGCCCCGTTCAAACTCTCGCCCCTGGATATACAGCAGCTATTAATGTCATATTTATTCACATGATACTTATAATTTTTACTATTATTTTTAAAGGTTTGTCGTTTGCAATAATTAAATTGAAATCATAAAAAAAAACTTCTTTTGAAGTCTTAAATGGATGCAATGTGCCCCACTTCGTGGAAGAACTTGGGACGCTATCGTTGCTTACCGTGACATTTGTGGGGAGGAATATTTTTCGGGGAGGATGTTAATGGCACTGATTGGTGTGGTAATGTGGTACTTCGATTTTTGACCTATTAGGTACTTTGATTTTTGGACGTTTCGAGCAAAACACAAACTAACAGAAGACTTTTTTCTCTTATAGTGGTTATACAATGGATCGTGTACCAAGATTTTCAAGAAATTGTTATTACTGCTCTTTAAGATATCATTATTTTGATGAATGATATAATACAACGTAAAAACACTCATCAGATAACAAGGACTCTCAAATGTTTACTAACCGCATATTGCATTTTAATGCTCAACTTTCAGTTTTAAGTTATTCCATAATACATTCACTCTGCAGAACACTGAAAAGGCGGATGCTTTTTGCCAGCTGCTAAACAATCGAATTATTTAATAGCAGCAATTCGTTGAAAGTTTCTATTACGTTATTCCATGTAATCTGCGATTAAATTTCTTCAGAATGCCCCTGCTTGGATTTCATGGATTAATTTGGGAATAATGTGTAAAACTGAAATTGTCGCGATATGGCATAAGATCTACAAATGAAGCGGTCTCCTCTGCACCAGTAGCAAAATATTAACCATACCTGTAACCTACAATGCCAGGCCAGTCATTAAATTTTATGTAGATCAACGTATTGTACATGAAACTTGATGTAACCTTGTAAACATATACAATTCTCGGTTAATTGATAGAAAAAATCTGGTTTAATATGTTTGTTATACGCTGTTTATCGAGATAATCACATAAAACCGCATCTATAACGTTCCCAAACACAGTCAACATGAATTTTCCTGCTCTTGCGCCCAGAACTTTGTCAGTCATTGAGCCTCGACCACTTTTGAACTCTTCTACCCACTTTAGTCACTCTAGACGCTCTAGACACTCTACACACTTTAGTCACTCTAGATAATATCTGGTCTTTCACCCTCAGCAAGTACAAAACGAATCACAGAATGTTGTTCAACCAATGTGGAATTTTCAAGTGGACTCGCCATCGTTTAACGTAATTTTGACATAATGACAACAATCCTGATCCTCCAGATGGTCAGGGCTCATCCCAGCCATGCCACTAAACTTACCAAACTTGTCCAACCCACTGTTTTTTTTTCAGAACAATTTGTATCTTTAATTATTATTGAATGACCTACGTAATTGTATGTTTCTCAGTATTTTTTATGAAAATGCTACTCTGATCACAGTGATTCTTCAAGATCTGTCATGCTGAGATCTAGACCATTGTCAAAAGCGTAAAACATTTACAAAATTCATAAGTGTGACACAGCAATCAAACAAACTTCAGGGAGCTTCGGAAACACTTTGTGGACAAAACAATGCTATTTATGATTCATCTTTAGAAAATATTATTCCTGTTGATAATCCCAGAATCTTCTTGCAAAGAAACCATTTTAATATCTTAATACTCGTATCCGTTTTATAAAAAGAGTTTCTTTGAAGTGACTTGTGCTATCAGCATTTTGAAAATTGTTTTCAAATTTTATTAAGCTTCGATTTGTATTGAGGTAATTATTGTGCATTTCAAATCTGTTCATCCATATATTTATAGCGTTCATCAAGTTTGCATAAATAAATGTAATAATAAAATCAATGGTAGTTTGTGTAGTATTAAATATAATTGTATATTTCTCAGTATTTTTCATGAAAAATACTAGTCAAAGAATTGCATTGGTCCAAGAAGTCGCGCATCACTTTGAAGACACTGGATGCAAATGGATATACAATTAAATCTTGTGATTGGCAGGAGTTAGCTTCCACAATATCTATCATTAAATTTTCATAATCATCCAATTCTTCTGTATGTGCTTGGATATTTTGAAATGCCTGTTGCATTTTTGCTTCTTGTTGAGCAATTTCAGGGCATGAAATAAGCTTTTCGTAAAGATAGGTAATGTCATCGTCTTCATCTGAAATTGTAGAACATTGTACGTTGTTTCATTTTCTAATAACAAATAGAGAACTCACAACTGACCTAGTTTTGATATTTTATTTATATTGAATGAGAATCCTGTAAGTTTTTAGTCGAGACAAGCATGACTAAGAAACAAATATTTCTTCCAGTGCGTGTTAACGGTATTAAATGTAATAAAACATTAAATAGTTGTGACCGTATGTACTGCTAATGAAGGTAAATAATTTATTATTTAGATTTCATTAACATTATAAACGTTACATTATTCTCACATTCCTATCACGTTATAAGAAAGGGAATTACGCCAGAAATATATTCCACAGCAGTAAATCTAAGCTGTGTAATCCTGGTTATTGAGTCAATATATTTTAATAATTAAATTATTCAAATATTTATTACCCCGAACGGGATTCAAACTGGAACTCGATCAACTAAGAGACCCGGGTGTGAGTTCGGGTAGGATTGACAAGTCTTTGAACAAATTTAATTATTATTAACCTTTCAGCCATATAAGCTTACTTTGTAGCCATATAAGGTAATAGATATTTACCACACAGTTGTCCACAACGCAATACTAAATAAAAAACTGAATCAAAAAATGAAACTAGTTTATCTCGTAGTTTGCATTTATACTTCTCTTCTGCTGAATCTGCGAAAACATACCCTTATAGCTCTACCATTACTCTTCAAAAATATTCTTCTAAAGGTAATTAATTGACTTCCAGATTACAATTTTCCTTTACCTATTCCAACATTTTGGTGGGTTCTTTCCAGCCCCTTTACCAGGAGATCTTGCACCTGCTTTGCCGTCGCTGATCATGGCGTTGGACCTTCTTTGTTCTCATCGTTTCTTGTTCCTTTCGGCGCCGATCCAGGATAGTTACCACGAAGCCCTGGCACGTCCAATGATTTCTGCCTCTACGTTGAACACCCCTGCAGAATTCGTCCTCGTAAAACCGCGCATCCCCAGACGTAAAGATAGAGGCTGCCCTCCCGTCAGCCTGTTCGCCATGCCCACTCCGCCTGCTGTCTGCTCTTTAATTTTCGGTGGCTGTGCTCCCAAAAACCAATCTCCGGTCCGTGCCAGCCGCAACCGTTCAGCACCATAAAGTAGGCTTGCTTTCGATGGCTGGATCCATCTTCGCTGCACGCGCGTTCTCTTCTGCCTCGCCACATTTCTTGCTACCTCGCCTCTTACCCCCTATTTTCTAGATAATAACGTACACAATCGTATATTTCGGCATAGTTACTGTACCATTGTGTGAAGAAAGACACAACAATCATAATATTTTTTAACATTTTTATTCTACCCCGCTTTCCGTTTTTATAACTTTGTTTTATTATTGGAAATATATGTGTGGGTGTGGGTGTACAAATATCTCTGCGTCCTTCGTATTATTTTAGTGCATACTTTCTTTATTGTTTCCTTTCGTATTTTCCTCATGTTTTTTCATGTCATACATTTTTTATTTGCTATACTTTCTTGTGTTTCTGTGTTCTTTTGGTATCTCTCCTTCTCTTTCAGCTCTACTTACCTATCCTCTTCTTTACTTCTTTCTTACTACCTTCTCAACTCTGTCTCGCCATAGACTAAAGATATATCTTTACTCTATGGTCCCGTCAATTCCCAAACCGTAGAGTAAAGATGTGCACATTCTTAGTCTATTCCCAAACCTTTTTGTTTTCTCTCTGTTTACATTCCCTCCGTCTTCGACACTCTCTTGCGACCTCTCTCCCCTTGGTGGCCCCCGCCGCCCCGTCGCGACGCGTCGCTTGGCCGGCGCTTCCTCGCAACCGTCGCCGCCGCCCCGCGCCGCCTTCGCCTCCCACGCCCTGCCTGGCTGGCTGCCGCCTGCTTGCCTGCCCGCCCATAAACTGTTTACTGCCGATAAGCTGCCGGCCTGCCTGCGGAACGCCCCTCCCGGGCGCGCAGCGCCAGCCTCCGAAGGGCGCGCCGGGGCCGGGGGGGGCAGGGGGCGGGGGCGGCAGTGGCGTCGGCGGCGGGCGGACGGGGCGGGGCAGGGCGCGGCGACGGCGGCGGCGGCGGCGTCAGAGGCAGAGGAGAGGGGCGGGGGCGCCGGCGGCAGAGGCGGAGGCGGAGACGCAGCCGGCGCCGTTTTGGCGCGTTTCGTCGCCACCTCCGCCATCGTTGTAATCCGCTGACAGAGGGAGGGATATGAGGGTGGTGGGGACTGACCAAGACGAGCAAAGAATGTATTCGGTGGGAGAAAGACAGGCACAATGCGTTCCAGAAACTAAATGTAGAACTCACAGTACAAAATTTCCATAGAATAATAGTAACTAAGAAGGAAAATTGGACAATTATTGCTTCCTTAGCAAATAAAATAATGAAGAGAAAAGAGGCAGATGAAAGGCAATCGGAAGGAAGTTAAAGGCAATGCCATTCTGATGTCATGCACATCAGCAGTTCCAGAATGGCTCTGATGAGCAACGGGGTTTTTTAGTTGGTGGAAATCCAACTCCCGCAAAGAGCGGTGTTTTTGAAAGATTTTTCCCCTAAAAAAAAAAACGAGCAAAGCGTACTCGTCCCACTTGTTTATTCCTGAGTGCTTCCCTATCAGTTACAAGGTATTTTATTTTCAGAGAACATTGGTAGAAGATTTGCACTGTTCGTAGAGGAAAGAAGGATAGTACATACTTTTGTCGTATACAGAATACTATTAAAGTGAAATTGATTATGATGTGTAAACGAAAACGTCTGAAGGAGTGAGAATTAATTGCGGTCGCGTGTACCGACTAGTCGTGTAAGTGGAGTGCATGTTATATTGCAAGATGTACTCTTCCCCTCCCGGTGTACTGTGAGATCCGGTGGCTACCTAAAGATTGGCTTGAGAGGTTTCTCCTCCAGAAATCTTCCGCAGCGCCTCCTCCCCCAGCCAGGTCAAGCTTCCGATTCCGATAGGCCTCCCGAAAAATGTGGTAATGCACATACGTTTGTGTGCGTGCGTGTGTGTTTGTGTGTATGTGTGTGTGTGTGTGTTTGTATGTATGAAAGGATGAAGAAGGATAGATTGTGCACAGTCCGTAGCCCATTTGTAGGATACTACTCCGGCATTCATTAGGTATTAATTGGAGGAACAAGGGATCAGAGTGGCCGGGATTAGAGAGCCAATCAGAGCGGAGATCGGTCTGGGGGAGAAAAAATCTTCTCCAGACAGCGGTTAAATTCGACCCGGCAATAGTATGTAGCAAACGTTGAAAATGCGTCAAAAATGTTAGCGTCTTTTTTACTCTAGGGCTATTTTGCGAAACTTAAAAGCTCTATGACATGATACTTTCCTATTTCGCTGAAACAAATATTTCCGCACAGAAAGGAACAAACGATTTGTCGTAGAGAGGTATTTTGGAGGTTAATAAGATGCTTTAAAAATGTCCTATTAATTATTTTTACTATTCGTTAATATTAACGTTTGTCTTAGTAATTGTGTTTTGGTTTGGTTTGTTTGCTCGAGAGTTGTTGTCGAGTTCCACCCCTGTGTGGCAAATAGGTTGCAGTATCACTTCTTGGAGTCTCGGGTGAACCCTGATCTTTACATTCAGCGGAATGTTTACTAGTGGTGAGCTATTACACTCATACTTGTGATGTAAGGAACCTTTGAAATATAACGTAGATTCTCACTCAGTCTTTCACTTCTCTTGTACATCTCAATCTTCGTCTCTTCTTACTCACATTTTTGTTTCTTGTAAAATACGGGTGTGGTATGCTAGAAATTGCTATCATTTTCTTGATACATTGCCCTAATGTATCTGGGGAAACGTTTCCATTAACATGAACATTTTTTCAAGAAGATGGTAGCGCGCACTACATGTACAGCATTCCTACTATTTTTTTAGGTCCCTTTTCAACATCTTGGTCATATAGCGACCACTATGATTTTTAAACTGTGGAGGGGAACTCTAGGGAAAACACGTAAGGACAACACAAACACATACAATTATCCATGCCCGAGGCGGAATTCGAACTCGCGTCCCTTCGAGCCGAGGCAGCTACGGCCCTTCAGCTTTAACATTCCCATTTTGAATTTAATTTCTAACTCGCTTCTACGAGTTAATTGTTTAATCTACGAACTCAGTGTTATAGCTCGACTAAGCTAAGAATGAAGGTGATTGCGGCGCGGTGCGGAACTAACAGTGTAAGCACGGGTCTATACAGTCAGTTTCACTAACAAAAGTCGCGAGGAGCGTGAAGCGAGTTGTTTATCGGTGTAGCTTTGGGAAATATGAGTTCTCTTCGAAGTGTGACACTTCACGGGTAGGCAAGACGACTTGCATATAATGTTAATTAAGTTTTGTGATAGCGAAAAATATAGACCCAAAATACCTCTAAGAAGCACAATCAAACGTGCAAGCTGAAAGTTACGTATGTGAATATACGATATGCAAAATTCAAAAAGAAGGACGTGAAGCTGAGAGACATAAGTTTTTGATAACATCGCGGAAACGATCAAAAGTGAAACCAAAAAGAAAAATTGTTATGGATGAAATGGACAAGTGCATTATTAGACATACGTTTTTCGAATATTAAGAACTAAAAAAGAAATTCCAACTTTAAGAAAATTGTAGAATTTTTCTTAGCAAGAATTAAAATTTACTGGAAGTAAAGATACGTTCAGAAAAAATGTGAAATCTTTAGGATTTATATTTAAAAAGTGCAAAAATGCAAGAAGATTTCTTTGTAAACGTGAAGATATTGTGGCTACTCTCACACTCTCAAACAGCAGCCAGGAAACGCTTACGGCAGGGCCGTCAGACGATCGAGCACGCGAATGGCCTTCGCAAAGGTTTGGGGCACGCGGCGATATCAGCTTAGCGAAGTCACTCGAGTTACAGGCGGGAAGCAGGGGTGAGAAAACATCGTGCGAATGTGGCGATTTGGGTGAAACACACCGGTTGGTATATCATAAAGAGACATTTATTAATTTTTACGAACTTTAAGTGGAAATTGACATATAAATAAAAACTGCAGTCATACAAGCATTGATCATTACACCACGGAAGTATTAACGCACGTTTCTACTTAGTGTTAGAGAAAGCAATATAAGAGAATTATTAATTCTAATGAATATTTGTGAGAAAATAAATATAAATCAAAATGTATATTAAATCAAGATAAATATTGTATATCATAATTTCAGAAAAGCACTGACACTATTATTGAAAATAAACATTTAAAGAAATACGATGTGCATATCTTTCGTGTGAAAATGAACGCAATAAAAGCACTTAAAAATTATAGAATAATGATGAATAGAGTCCGGAAAAATAGGAAGAAAGTCAAAATACGTGAAAAAACGTTCATAAATATGTAATGAAAACAGTAAAAATATATAATAAGTATGTAAAATCGGATACTTTATGTATTATTAAAATACACTACGTTTTAAACACTTTTACCTAATACAAAATTGCATTTATGAAAACTTTCCTAAAAACATTTTAAAATAATACAAACGTTTTAAAAATAATTTGGAGAGCACAAGTTGATGTACATTTTGCACTACATAAGTGCCCACTCGAACAAACTTTTTATACGTCTTCTTGCGCCCCGCCACGACTGCCTTCTGTGCATCCCTGAGAAATCGGAGCGCGAGCTTCCCTCAGCCGCGGGCCCTGCGTGCCCTAGCGGAGTGCAAGCGCGCTCCGAGCACGTACGTGCTCCGTTTGACGGCCCTGGCTTACGGCTTCAGAGACTGATACAGCTTCTACGGAATTAGCCGATGAAATGTAACTTCAGATTTACATTATACAGGATTTGCTCTCACTATTTTTTTTCACGTTAAGTTGATTTTTTTTACTTTTTATTATTCTAGTACAAGAAGACAAAAAAATACTTTTTTCTATATCTAATTTGTAGTACTTATTCATTTAATTCAAACACTTTGTATTTTTCATTAATCTTTTTTAGACTTTATGCGATTTGTGAGGTATGCAAAAAAGTACCAAAACATTTAATTTACTGTCATAAGTATTTAAAATATTCTTCATTATGATGGTAGTTGCTTCTTATATAAAGATAATTTTATTTGGTATATATTATCAGAAGCTACTTAAAGTAAATTAATTATATGAATATTACAGTACAACTTTTCTGCTCATTGAAGAAATTCGGTCGAAATTGAATCATTCTGCAGAGAAAAATACATTTTTGTTCTTCCAATTAGTTCATTCAGTTCAGTCATGCCCAAATACAGTCAAAAAATCATTGGGAAGATACCAGATTTGTGACAAAATAAATGGCGCTTTTTCCGAAACAGTTTGGCAGGGTCCCATTTTTAATTTGATTTGAGTATCCTTGTATCACTGTCTGTCGCTTCGGCTGTAAACATAGACAGTGGAGCGCTCCTGTAAACATAATTCTCAACTTGGTCGTGTTATACTAACAAGTCTTATAACTGACTACGTCATTTGCTTATTTTCCTTGATTGCAGCTTTGAATTTTCCCTTTAAAGGCAATTACTTAATTTCATGGTCAAGAATTCCAATTACCTGATAATTATTTGAAAAAAGAACTGATATTGAGAAGTTCGTTTCCATGAAAATATGTGTTCAATGACAAAAATGTTCAATTCAAATGGTTAAGTTTATAATCAGATAAGAAGAAAAACTCAAGTGGTCAATTCAAAGTGAGACCAAGACAATTACTTTTACAGCCTGAAGAAGCAACTGAACATTAATATGAGACTGTCGAGGAGGAGCCTATTGTACTTCATTGAATTACGAATGCAAGATAATTGGTAGCAGAACTTCTAGAACTTTTGGAGTCAAAATATCGAAACATGGAGAGTACCTACAATGACAAATAATAATAATAATAATAATAATAATAATAATAATAATAATAATAATAATAATAATAATAATAATAATAATAGATTCTGTAGTTGTAAAACAAGTCTAAAGTAAGAAGAAAAACCTTCATAAGTGTTATATAGATTACAGAAAAGCATTTGACTCGGTTCGTCATGACTAGTTGATAAGAATCCATGGAATCTATAGGATTTCTCCGAAGATCATAAACACACTCTAGTTACTGAAGCTAACATGGAGGGTAAATCTGCACGCTAATAAGGAGAAAGTATGCACAATGAACATTAAACGTGGGATTTTCCAAGGAGGCTCTCTTTCACCCTTATGTCTGTCTGGCCTTGAATCCGTTGTCATAATTGTTAAACAATAGTGCAATTGGCTTCCAAATTACTTCATCTGATCATAATACATTAAAACATCTTTTATTTATGGACGATCTGAAGCTTTATGCTGGTACACATCAAAAACTTTGTTCCTTAATACATACTGCAGGATATTCAGCCAAGATATTAGGATGAGCTTCGGTCTGGATAAATGCGCCACCATAAGCGTACGGAAAGGCAAAGCAGAAAAGTTGTGTAAAAATGTCCAAGGCATAGAAGAACTGCAACCTGATGATGCTTACTAATATCTCGGAATACAACAAAATATGAAACTTGATCACAGCGAAATTAAACACGTTTTTACCGAGAAGTACAAGAAGAGACTAACCAAAATAATAAATACGAAGCTAGCTGGGAAAAACATAATTCCGGCCATCAACGCCAGGGCTGTACTTATGCTGACATATAGTTTTGATATAGTAAAATGGTCTGATGGGGATCTAAATTCATTGGATAGACTTAGTAAAGGAATAATAATTAATAAAAGTTATTTCGGTCAAATTTTGAATTATTCAAATTAATTTTAGAACTCTTCTTCTTTTGAACCAAAAACACTGTAAAACGTGATATAATTAAAGCATGTTCAAAAAAATTATAATACATAAAACGTATGTTCAAATAAGATGTAAGAAACCCATATTTTATTTATTATTGCTTCGTAAAAGTAAAACACATTCATTAACTCCCAGAGAAACAAAAAGTGTATACGAGGGCCTTTGAGTACGTAACTTGTTCATCAACTCACAGAGAAATAAAAAATGTATACGAGAGTGTGTAGTATATGTATATTTTTGTTGTAGTAACGTAAATAGATGTATACGTAGTAATGACAAAGCAGAAAATGATAAACGCATTATATTTATTGACCACTGTGTATGGAATACAGGTTTCAATTTTTTACAATCAACCTGTCTGTCTCAGTACAGAACCGTTTTTGCCTCTTCCTAATAAGCTTACTCTTGACAATCTCGAGGTCCTCGGTTCTTTGACCGGATGATGTCTAAATTTATCACATCATCAAAGTTACAGCGTCCAAAATTAATATTTTTCTCTAACATTTACAGACAAAAGGTAATATTAATGAACATGTTATGGAAATTGGAGGCTTGAGTGTTTGTTCTTTTTGCCTTCTTTCCTTCTTCGTCGTGTCTAGGAGCTTGAGAAATACACTCTGGATGAAACGCATGATAGAAAAATAAAAATTGCTGTAACCAATATTACATTCTGCTCTGAAAATTGGTAACAAGTATGTGGCTGAAATGCATTGAAAATAATGTGTGAACAAAACTATAAAAGAAACTGCACGAATAATAACAAAAATCGGAGTAAAATTCTCTCGGGCGACTCATAATTTGAGTCTGACATGTGACCTCATTCTCTCATAATTTAAAAAAATAAGGTCAACCTTCAAAATTTGTGTTTCCTCTTCCTCTTTCCTCTGCGTATAATCAGATATTTTTATATTAAATCCATCCAGACATTCTTTGACAACATCTCTGTTGACAGCAATTGTAGGCATTATCGACCTCACTTAGCAACCCAAGATACTTTGTAGTGCTTGGGTTTTCCCACCATCCACATTTTTCTTCACAGACATTTCCTTCGATTTACACTCCATCCACACGGATATGCCCGCAAGAGGCGGTCCGGTCACCGGGCACGCGGCGCGAGAAAAAATTTCGACGTTGAGTCGAATATTACAGCGCTCCTTGGGGGCAATAAACGTCGCTGCATTTCGCTGGAACATTTTGCCCTCGTAAACGGTCCCGTGCTTCGGTGAGCTGCCCCGATGCGCGTTCCGTTCTTGTTGACTGATTCTAATTTATGCGCCAATTAGGGACGGCGAGCGACGTGGCGGGCAGGGCTTTGGAACATGGGCGCTGTGTGAGGTTGAAAGAAACGCGACGACAGAGTAGAGTTTTTGACGCATTTGGAGCTGGAGATATGAGGAGTGGTTGGGTTCTTTGTGGTCTTAAAACGGAATTAAATTGATATAGGAGACGAATTATCTTTCAGAGTTCTCGGGAAGGAGGTATAAGATGGAGGTTTGGTTGTGGATCCGTGGACTAAGTGTTCGGTGGAAAAGTTACGATTCCGGGCTGTGGTTCTTGCATGGCTGGATGTACGGAGAGAACATGGCGACGGTATTTTTGTCAATCATTTTAAATCGCATTACTAGTTCTTCATTAAGTACTTTTAATTTTGATTTTAAATCGCAACGGTGTCTTGTTGAAATTTTACATCAGTTTTGGTTTTACCGCCATATTTTTCTATTTGATAATCATGTGATCTTGTTTATTTTGCAGAATTACATAAGTAATTTGAGGATTTAAAGCATTATTAAAAGAGCTAGGGAAAAGAGTCACAATAGTTTGATATATAGTTCACGATTTCTTTTATTCTTACTTTACGTATATGATACCATGGAATTTATGTCTATACTCTTCCATTTTATGAGTCTTTTCCTCTGTATTTTAGAGTCAGTCTGTAGGTTCCTGAATTTCCATTAGCAACTAGTGATATTTTGAAAATACATACTTTCTTGGATTATTGATAACATTTGCAACTTTTGAAAATTCAGAGAGTTAAACGAAAATCAGACCTATACCATTTTTAAGGGTTCTTTGTTCTACCCGATAAAGAAAAAAATGACCTATTTTTGAGAAAAGTTTAAAAATGTTAATTTTTTTTGTAAAATACCTCCCCCCCAATTAAAACACGTTTCAAACCCGCAGGTCTTCAAGATGAGCTGGATCGATCAGGGAGGAGTCATCAGTTTTGGAGAAAATAATGCGAACAGTTTAGGAGCTAACTTTGATCACTGATAGACGCACAGACTAGCGTTTTGCCATCAATCAATTATTCGGTATCAAGGAGCTACAAAACGTGGATTCTGACTACTCAATGTATTATAAGAAGTAATTCACTATACAGCAACAAAATCAGTCCACTTTTTCGATATCAGGGCTCCACGCTACCAGTTTTTCTTTAAAAAATCGCCGATTCTTGCCGCAGCAATAGAATCTTGTTCTTTACTATGTAAGCACGTGGTACGGCGGGAAGGTAAGAAGCAATATCAAGAGCTTCTATGTACCGTGCATTTCTGCTGATAAGACGGGGTATACATTTTCATCAAGGTTTTATAGTTTTAGCATATATCTGTCATATAAGACGATCCCTCGAACTATCAACGGCTTATGAATTTATTTTAGATCAGCGATCATAATTTCTTGCAACTGAAGCATACTGCAGCACATTTGGCAGCACTGGCTTCTGACAAAAATTCGCACTCATTGGAGCATTCTGGTATCGTTGTACTATTACGATAAAGGAAAAGCCACCTTGAGTCGATGTGACATGGGATACTGATGAATGACGAGCAGAAAATTGACTCGCTAAGTACCGAATAGAATTCATATGACGAACTTTCTAACAACGAAAATGAGGATATATTTCAGGAACAGTTTGCCTGATTTAATGATAATGAGAATTAATTTTGTTTTTGTATCAGTGCTATAAGATGGCTTCGCATTTTTTGGGGCTTTTTTTGCTATTTGTCTATAGTTTTAACTGCCGAAATATACTACGATATGCCACCCGTGAGGGGAGGTGCAAGCCTGATTCTGCAGCGTGGGCGACTGTAGGGCCGTCGCCTGTAATAGTCGTTAAGTCGTGTGGCGCCACCACCCTCCGTCGCCCTGGCGCCGGCGCCTCTTTCCCGACTACCTGACTGGCGCCACGCCCACCGCCCGCGAGCCTCCGCCCTCACCGCTGGCGCTTTGGCCACCTCTCCCATCCACTGAGCTGACTTCCCAACGTTGACGGTGCTTGTCCGTACACCTCTTTGAGGCTGTATAATTGGGTTTTAATTTCTTGGCGCGTAGGGGCGTGTCGTGGAGATGAAATATCTCACGGTATTTCGCGTTGTTCTCGGTTTTGCCGCTAGGAGTCGCATGATCGCCAGTACTGCTCGATACACTTGCGATTATGTGACTCCTAGCGGCACAATCGAGAACGACGCGAAATACCGTGAGATATTCCCTCGTTAAGACACGCCCTCACATGCTAAAAAATAAAAACCCAAGTACAGTATTTCAGCCTTTCAGTGCTCAGCGCGTAGCGTTGCATCTATACGATTTCCATTTAAAATCCCAATCCAGTAGATGCCATTGTCTAAAATGTTCTGACACCCAACACTGACCGTGCTGGATACTCGGATTTTCATGAAATTTCGCCAGCTGGTAGAACACCATGCAAAACCCACTTATCCAAATTTTGAAGTGCTATGGAATATTAGAAATAGCGTTTTAGAGGTGTTTTGCATCAAGACCTTACGTAACCTCCGCCCCTCCCGCAGCAGTAGAACCGTTGCATCGGGTGCGCCAGGAACGTTACGCGCCTACTGTCAATCTGTGTCAGATTTCTAGCGCGTTCGTTCTTTCACGACTGATGGCAAATGCCATATCCGTTGGTCCCTTTTAGTTTGATGCGCAGTTACACGCGTTCTTAATAATTCTACCGAAGTCAGTTGTTAGGATACCTTTAACTTAAACCAATGTTATTTTTAAGGAAACTGAAAAAGAAGCCTGCATATGGTGCACTTGATGACAAGTATGTTACACTTTATGTTTTATTAGACCCCATTATAGTGACAATTTTGTTTCTAATCGAAAAGTGAAATGTATGTACGTGTGTATTTATATATGCATGGACGTACGCATGTATGTATAATTAAGGTAACATTTTCAGGGACTCATATGTTTGCAATAATTATACTTGGATTATTCATGCATGTGTTCCACCTTGTCTGTCTGAACCTGCCATGGACACATGGCATCCAAGAACGACAAGTAGTTATCAAAGTTGTAATCATTAGTTGCCCTTGCTGGTGAGTTAAGGATGTATTTATTGGATACACGTGAATATATATTAGTAACTAGTTACTAGTAAAATAATACTAGGAACATAAAGTCTGAATTATGATCAATAAAAGCATTGAACCAAAACCTGAAGTCAGACGGAGGATCACTCTTCGACATCCCTATGATAATTTACGGGCATAAGACTCTCGAGGTCTCCGGGCAGGCAGAAGAAAACAGGTCTTCCAGCAACCGCGTCGGAGACCACGAAGTCAGTGCCAATGTCAAGCTTAAATTTATTTCAATGAGCGTGGGTACCACAGATGACAACTGACAGGAGAGCTGAGGGAGGGCGGGAAGCGGCGACGGAAGGGTCGGCTGTAGGAGCGACAATGCCGGTGGGTGCGTTCGGCGGAGGCGGCGGCGGCAGCAGAAGCGGCGTGCGCGACGGCGGGGGCGGGGGCGGCGGCGCGTGTCTCGCCCGTGGCGCCTCGGCCTTGCCTGCCGCCGCCGCCGCTGCCGGCGCCGCTGCCGCGCCGCGCGCCGGTTCTCAAGGGAACCTTCTCACCGCGCCTGGGAACGCGGTGGGCGGACGGGCGCCTGCTTGTCTCCGGCTCTCCCCTCCCCTCCCATGCCCCTCCGCGCGTGCAGGCGCGGTCCAGCAGCGATGCTCGACGCCGCTTCCGCTCGGGACGACAACAATGAGAGGGCGGAGGGGGCGGCGATTGTGATTGTGGTTGAAGGGAGCTCGGTAGGCCGCGCAGGGCATGACCGCCGGGCGGATGTCAAGGAATGTGGGTGGGAAACATTTATTCCATGCATATGTAGATTTGGTCGAAAACCTCTTCTTTTATGTTTTTTCAAAAGAGCTCTTTTCAAAGAGCAATATTTTTATTCGGAAATATTAATTTCGGAAAAATTAGTATGAATTGCTCTAGCATTAAAAATAGTATGAATTGTTATAGCAGAAAAAATAGTATAAATTGCCTTAGCAGAAAAAAATAGTATGGATTGCTGTAGCAGAAAAAAATAGTTTTGTGATAAAAAAATTATTATTTATCGTTTCGTAGCTCAAAAAAATGCGTATTTCACATACAATTGTTTTATTTTTAAACAGCATCTACTAGCTACGTTTTCTCTCAAAAGAAAAGACTTGATTTGGAAAGAAGGAATTCACCTTTTTTTTTATTTCAACGATTGCAACTGAATCTTCATTCGAAGTTCTTCGTTTGTATCGTTCTACTCAAGTAATGTTGAGGGAAGTTCGAATAATAAGCATAGAAATGATCATGGAATGCTAGTTCAAAAGTCAAATGTTGTATTGAAATACCCTTAAGAGTACATTGTATTCAAAGGTTTATTCCATTGTGTTCATCGAGCAATGTGTCTTTTGTTGACTTTGTTTGCTGCAACAGTATACTTGTTGCGCCAGCATATATGCATCAATAGAAAGCTTGTTAATTACTGAAACTCGTTTTAAATGAGTGTGAGGTTGAATATATACTTGAAGGCATTTCCGGTTTTTCAATTTCAATGTAGGTGGAAAGATTCTATCGTAAATCATCGAGTTGCAATAACCTTATTTACATTAAATTGTGAATACATTCCTTACGATGAATAGCTAATAATTAAATCCCATATTTTTATTTCCATTGTAAATGTTTGCTTTGTTCCATCAATATTTATATTCAACGCTATGTATGGATACATTTTGTATTCCTTTCAGTTTTGCAAATATTACTCCATTTCAAAAGTAAACGAATGTCAATACTTTGTACTGATGTCATTTAGCAGTGACAGGAATATCTGACCAGTGTTGTTGCTGTGATCATTAACTTGAGAAGTTTTATTAGTTTATGACTTCAAAATCATTGTGTGTTCGTATTTACTAACTTAAATATATTTTGAAATCCGCTTACAAGGGATGTGTACAACCTCTAGTGCTCAGACCCGCTCGAAAATGTGCTTAAAATATGAATAGTTCATTCCAAAATTGTGATATGAGTCATTACCAAGCAAAACTGTACGACTTTCAATGAGAGACATTATAATAATCACATATTCAAAGTCTAAGAGAGGACTTCTGGTAACGCGAAGAATGAAGATATCGGTACAAAAGGACCAAAACAAGCATATTCCAGTGTCGTTACTGTAATGCGGTATATCCTGCTTTGAATAAATACGATACAACAACCAACGTTACTGCTTACCTCTTAACTAGACATCGGACGTTAAGGCACTAAAAACTTTCGTTTTAGGCACCTAAAAAGGCACTAAAATGTTTTAAAATAGGCACAGGAAAGGCAATAAAACCTTAAAATTGGAGAAAAATATACGAATATATTTCACTGTACTTAAACTTCAAATTAGTCAATGACCCCCCCCCCGCAAAAAACAACAACAAAAAAAACAAAAAAAAACAAAAAACTACATAACATGAGAGAATATTAATGAGTTATTAGTGAGTAAGTGACTTTGGCATCTTTACACGATTGCGCTCAGTTACTACACGTGGAGGCATTGGTGAGGTACTTCGCGTGGTGCACAACTCAGAGAACTGCGGACAGACTGAAGACTCCCGGCACAGATATAAGCAAAATTCTTGTACTTTTGCATGAAGTTCCAACTTTTATGATTAATAGTTTATAATATTTATTCATACAAATAACACAAGAAATTGAGTTAAAAGTTTAACATATCTAGTTAAATTCTTACAAATTACTTGTTGTACAAACAAATACGAACGATTGTATATTCAATGACATATTGAATACGCGATTTCATATTATTCCTACTCGTTCTAGATCGACTACTAAACTATAAAAACACGCAGGCATGTAGTGTTTGAACGTGCTGAAATGCAATGATCTCAAATCAGTGATTCTGGGAAAAGAATCAAAGGATATGTATTACTCTAATAATTGATCAATTATTTTTCCACTACCTTGTATTTACTATCTACAAGTACTATCTTATTTCAATATATGTCTTTGTGCTTTTGACAGAAAATAGCGTTTTTTATGAATAAATTTATAGTCTGGTTTGATAATTTTTTTTCAGTAACTTGGGACATTTCAGTCTCTCTTCCTTGAGAACATTCCTTATACTTTTTCGCCCTTCGGATTTCGCCGACCCCACACAGATCAACAATCCCCCGCCGTCCTTCAGACTCCGTTGCTCACTTCCGTCGTCCGAGGTGGGCCTTTCGTGTCAGGCAGTGGCCGTCGGACCCCCAAAGACGGCCCCGTTCGGGGCCCTTAACCCGTCTTATCGTTGTTCTTATAGCGCCGGGAGATGTTAATGAGTCCTCAGCTGCTCCTTTTCTTCGGTTCGGCCTGCTTTGAGCCCACGCCCAACCGCCCGGCGTTGTCCGGCCGCCGCGACGCCTTGTTGTGAGTTTAATCGCCAAGGTGGTCGCCGCATGTGGTGAACGCCCAGCTGCCCCGCCCCGCCCATCCCACTTTGTCCGCCCCGCCCTGCCCGTCTCTTACCGACTCTCCCCGCTCCGCATCCCTCCGCCCCGCCTATCCCACCCGTGACTCCCGTCACGCACTCCCCGCTCCGCCTTTCCCACTCATATCTCCCAGCCGGCCTCTCCCCGCTCCGCTTCACCCCACCCGCCTCACCCTCTCGCCTCTCCTGCCTGCAATATCCGTCCCATCCCTCCTCGCTCGCATCTCCCCCCTCGCCCGCCTCTCCTTGCTTTTCCCCGCATCTCCCCTCCCCGCCCCTCCCCGCTCCTCCCCGCCCCTCCCCGCCCCTCCCCGCCCCTCCCCGCCCCTCCCCGCCCCTCCCCGCCCCTCCCCGCCCCTCCCCGCCCCTCCCCGCCCCTCCCACTCCCTCTACCGATTCGTGTCTCTCCGCCCCCCTCTCTCGCCCACATCTACCGGTCCACCTCTCCCACTCCGCCTCTCTCCGCTCTGCCTCTCCCCGCCACCCCTGTCCCACCCCGCCTCTCCCACCCACATCACTCGTCCCGCCTCTCTTTGCCCCGCATCTTCCCGCCCCGCCTCTCCTCACCCCGTGTCTCCTCCAGCCTCTCGCGACACTCATATCCCCGCATCGCATCTCCCCTCCCCGCCACTCCCTGCTCCGCACCGCCTTTCCCCGCTCCGTCTCTCCCGCAACCTCTCGCACCCGCCTCTCTCCGCCTTACCTGTATCATCCCGTCATGCCCACCCATTCTCCCCGCCCCGCCCCACGCGCCGCGTGGCGCGCGGTGGGTGGCAGGGGCGCCGCGTCGCCTCGTATTTTCCAGGCCGGGATCTCAAATCCCTGCCCGGGCGGTCCACGCCGCGCCGTGCCGCGCCGCGCCGGGCGTGATCCGCGTCTGGTTGTTGCCTACGTTGATAGCGAGGAACAGAGACATTAGACTATGGATGGCTGGCGCGCGCGATTATTTTGAGCTGGAATGATGGAGAGTGAAGGTGAGATACGGAATTGAATTTCCTTGTCAGAGACGCGTATATCAAGTTATGACATTTTCAATTTATGTGCTCATGTAGATGAATGCATAGGCATGAATGTTAAGCAACAGACGCATTTTTATTTATCTCCACTTCCCTGTTTTATTTTATCTCCTATTATACGAAGGAACCAAGTTTTTGTCAAAGGTGAAAGGAACGTAATTTATATTTCTTTAAACAGATGAATATTTTATGGTATATTTAGAGAAAATTATCTTTTCCATTGTTGTTTTGTAATTTTTTATTTTCGTTCTAGTTAAGGAACGTTTTAAAGGCATAATTTTGCTTCATGGTACTGGGGTGGCATTTCTTGACATCTAGCTCACGTGAGTCGAATCAAATGATGTCTGAAATATTTTCAAAATTATCTGATGGTTTACGAGAATAAGTCAAATCTGGAAAAACCTCTCGAATTATTTAACGATTGAATTGTCTGCTTCTCTAAAAACGTTACACACTTATTTTTTCAATTAATTTATTTTGCAATGGAAGTGAAATTAGTCAGTGGAAAAAACGCAGCACAAATTTCTAACAAAGTCGTGCCAACACAGTCTGATATACAAGACGAGAAAAGGTTTTAAGTCCATTCTATAATTATAAACACATTTTCATATAAATATTCATTGAATTTTGTAAAATTGTAGATTGTTTAAAGGTGGATATAAAAGTGTGTTAAGGAAAAGTGTTTCGTTGTACTCCACTGTAGCATTTGTTGCTAGTAATCATTGATGTTAATGGGACTTCGAATAACATATAATATTGTAAAATTGTGAGAAGGAAAATATTTTTGTGTTAATATTTAGATTAATTTACATACGTCTATTCTGCTGATGTAGATATTTTCTATTTTAAATTTTAAATTCGTTTGTTTATACGTTTTTACATGTGAGACATCTGAACGTTGGTTATATTTACGTCTGCAACAAGGAGAATTCAGTTTATTTTCACATTCACATTATTTTCACACTATCACTAGATTATTTTTTTTGTACAAATAAATCTAGTGATTTAATCGATGAAATGAAAAAAAATTGAGGGGAGCATTTTTTGTAAACTATAAAAAAATATTATTTAAGGCTCTCAATGTCACACAGTATCAAAGAGGTTGACAGCAGGAAAATAAATTTGATTTACTGACATAGTCTATCATATCGGAGGCCAAGTATTGGTGGGCAAATGAAATTTTAAACTATGGAATTTATTCGAAGCGGTGGGATGTTGATCTTATCAGGCTTTTATAAAAATGCGTGCTTATGCGTACAGAACTAGCAAAAACTGTTAAGAAATAGTACAATCCTGAAACTTACGACGTTTATTTTATTTGGGAAATGGAATACATTATTTTAAATGTGAATTCGCCGTTCCTTTCCATGATGTACTAATGTTGATGTGTTCCGTTTATGATTCATTGCCTATTTTCCCAGAAACTTTATGTTTACGATCTGGTGCGTCTTTCATTGAATTTCGAGCTTTTCTATTATCAACAGTTAAATTTATTGTTCTCTTCTCACAAATAGATTTTGTACAATTTAATGTTTAAATAATTTTTTCCCCTTTGGCACAAACATTAATATAAACAATGATTATTAAAACTGTCAATACAACTAACTGTGGCTGTGGCTTCATGGATACTGTACAAATTTACAGATCTTAGCACAAAATTCTCAACATAAAAATGCATAGAAGAAAAATTCTTCGAAAATTATACAACGAAAAAGATAGGTATAAATAATCTTTAGACGTAAAAATGCCATTGCTGTAAACCAAATATTTGACGGGTAAAATAACATAAATTCTGTACTTAACTTGTAATATCACTACACCGTATAAGAAACGTGAAATATTAGATTAAGATATAAAATGACCGGTTACTCCGAAATCCAAAATTGAATTCGAACGAGCGGACACGTTGCCTCAGCCAATCGTTGTACCAGCAGCCTCGCTGGCGTCCGTCCATTGTTTCTTCTCGCCGTCATTTGTTCGAACGCCCGTTGTTCGCGCGCCGCGCCGGGCTGGACGCGGCTTTACGTAACGAGCCACGCGCGGGAGGCGCACGGCGTGCGGCGGCGGCGGCGGCGGCGGCGGCGGCGGCGGCGCAGCGCTGTGTGTCGGCAGGAATGCGGAGCCGGCGGCGGCGGCGGCGGCGGAGGCAGACGCTATCGTGAACGCCAGATAACCGCCGGGCTGGCCGCTCCGCTCCGTTGCGCTCGCCCCCGCTTCGTCCGCGCGCTCTCCTCCACCCCCGCCTCCGCCCCCGCCTCCGCCTCGTGCTCGGCGCGCGAGTCGTGACCAGTCTGCCGGGCGCGCAGCTGCCGCCGCCCCCGCCGCCACCGCCACCGCTCCGCACCTACGCTAGCAGCAGCTCCCCGCCACCGCCGCCGCTACCTCCATCGCCAGGCCGCCGCCGCCACCACCGCCGCCGCTGCTGCCGCCGGAGAAGCACGGCCTCAGTGCAGGGGTGTCCCGCCCGCGCAGCTTCTCTCGATTCGAAGCGTTCGAGTTGATTTTTCGTATCGATTAATCAGCTGCACTAATCGAATGGATTCGTGTGTTTCTACCGGCTGCGCCGGTCGAGATTATTGCTCGTAACGATTAATAACGCGCGTGCTTATCGAATCGATTGGGGTGTTTTCGACCCTCGTAATGGTGATTGGAAAAGAAAGGCAATGATCGGCGCTAATTAGAACAGTTGGGGGAAAGTAGGATTCGGAAGATAAATGCTATGAAACCTCGTTAAGATGGAGGGAGCGGCGGAGAACAATGTCCCAGGTGCAGAGACTGCACTTTTGCGGGTTGGAATAGCTGGTTTCTTGCCCTGGGTTCAGGTGTGTTGGTTAACCGAGGTCTTCTTATCTCTTACGGTGTTCACAATTCCTCAAGAAAAGCTGTTATCAAAGGGTGTAATACACTTGAAACTGGTGTCGAAGAATGCTCTTTCATTATTCCGCAATTCTGCTTGCTCAGTTTTAATCTCTAATAGCATCAACGTAATACCGGAACATATTTCGATGTATTTCATTATTGTTAAATTGTGTTGACAATCAAACCAATACGATCTCTTTATAAATTACAATGATTACAATTTATATTGAAATATTCATTAGATGGGTGTACTGACTTTTCTTATTCATTTATTTTGCTTGTAATTTAATTGTTTCACACAATTTCTCCAGTCCCTTTTGATTATTATTGATAGAATTAAATTTTCAACCTTCAACAAATAAAACGTTTCTATTATATATATATATATATATGTATATATATATATATATATATATATATATATATGTGTATGTGTGTGTGTGTGTGTGTGTGTGTGTGTGTGTGTGTGTGTGTATATCGTTATACATTAAGGTCACTTTATAAAATGTCACTTTAGGTGTATATACATTAAGGAATTCATCGGTCACTGAATGTCCATAGTACTTTTGTAGATTTTTTTTATTATTTAAGTAGAAAGTTTTGGATATTAAAAAAGTTCTTTAATTTAATAATTAAGTAAAATATATTTCCTTAAATAAACACTTTCCGTCCATGAATTTGAAACGACGTATGAACACTTAAAAAAGATCTAAAATTCTAAATTGTTTCAAAAAAGTTTAATTTGTTATCCTTTATTAGATTTAACAGTACACATGGTCACCACGGCTTTGTAGAATGTTCTAGAACAAAGTTTAATTTTTTTAACAATGCGATTATGTATCATAAAATTTACCGTATTTGCCAGAGGATTAAACCCAGTTTCATTTTACAAACATTTCTCTAAATTATCGTTGTATCTTATAGAAGCGTAATTTAGAGGGGTTTCTTTGTAAAATCATATTTAGAAATAGAGCGCGGCATGTCGTACGTCTGTTAGTCATATATGCCGGTAAATATGGTACTGCTATAAATTAAGCAACGGGCACATAAGCATAAACCCTTTTAAAATTTCATTTTACATTATGAATTTGTAATCTGTCCTAAGTGTTATTTTAACGGCTTCCTTCACACAAAAGTCAAGAATCCGACGCAGTATTTGAACTGCAAATACAAAACTGAGAGCTCGGTGCGAGAGAAGATATCTTCTGAACATCAGACGGCTCCACACATTCGGCATTTCGCAAGGATCAAGAGATCGCGAGCCCAATTCGGCGATTAGTCATTCGCCACTCACCGAATTCTGACTGAGAAGCCGTCTTTAAGTGTTCAAAGCGTCACGAGCAAGTAATGGAGGTGGTCCTCGTCAATCACAACATACTTTCTCCACGGAGTCGGTTCCGTCCATCACCGCCTCGCCTCCTGTCCGCCTGTCAGCGCCTTTCAGAGCGAGTGACGTTCGCAGCGGGGAAGCAGGCCGATTTCGATGGGGTCATCCTCAGCCGCTACTGCGCACGAGCTGCCGGAGCGGCGATGGGGGCGATGGGGACAATGGGAGCCATGAGGGCAATGGGGGCATTAAGGGCAATGGGAGCGATGGTGGGGATAAGGGTGATGGCGGCGATGAGAGCGATAGGGGCAATCACGGTGATGGGGGCGATGGGGCGATGAGGGCGATGAGGGCGGTGGGAGCAATCACGGTGATGGGGGCGATGCACAGTGGGCTAAATGGCGATTCTAGACGGAACTAGCCTTAAATCTTTGGTTTTAAGTGATTCTACGGAATGTAAACGGGTGTTAAGTTTGTGAAATTAATACACATTAAATAAACTTCAGTTTTACTTAATGATTATAATTACTAATGAATACAAATTATTATTATTATTAATAAATTGTGTTCGAAAATTTTTTAAAAAATAATATGACTTCTCCGAACGCAAATATATTTTATTCTCAATAACTAAATCAAAACATAAATTAATTTATTAATCTTTTATTTTATATTGCACAATTTCTAAAATATTTATTTAACTTTTCACAAATGATAAGAAATGTTTTTTCTACTTCTTCTCCTTCTTCTTCAGTTTATGACGTTTGTGTTTCACATAAAAGGCACCAATCATAAAGTTTAATTGCAGATTAACCCTTTTCTAACCCACTGTTTGTCTATACTTGCATTTTACACACTACCCATGTTGACCCCTTGAACAATTTCATTGCTACTTAAATTTAATGTTCTTATATCTTTCATTGCTTTGGTTGATTCACACCATTTCCACTGACAATTTGACATTACAACATTACAATTGGCCTACAAGAATCCAACAATTGATAAGAGTCAGCCCTCTGATAATGCGACCAGTTGTAGTCATCTCCTGGAACATGTTGGCCGCATCTCTTTTGCCTGATGTATGCAGTGATTGCCTCGCTGCGAACACAATTTCTTCCTTCCTGTGCGACGTAAGTAATGTTTCCATGCGGTTTCTTTACCCTCCCTAGTACACTCATTAAAACTTTACCTCGGCCGGCTTGCACCTGAACTAGTAGATTGCGTTGCTTCAATCATTTTGGGTGTTATTGCCCTGTATACCACTTCCGAAAACTGAATTACAGCATCTAGCCACCCAGAATACATTTTAATGAAATGATGCTCGACGTGGTCGCATTTTCTCCATCTACTTAAAAAATGTTATAAAATACTCTTACAGCATCTTTAAGGCATTTCTCCATTGTTTTTGCGCACTCTTGAAAACCTAATCTATTCTTTACAAAAACATTAGCTCTGCTTTCATGTCCCCTCTCTCGTGCGAAACGGGAAACAGATCACGGTAGGTGACTACTGGATGCGCGCCATCGTATGAAATAAAACATAATATCCTCATCTGGACGTATCTGGACGTGAAACTTAGTACATCATAAAGTAAAGACATGAAGCTATTTAGTGACATATGTTTTACTGTAATGCAAGTTAATTTACATTGTTGAAAATCTACTTGAAAGTCGGGAAAATGAAAAATTTAGGTCTCGCGCAACGCCTACTTTACAGCTTATTTTACGAAGAGAGAAGCAAAGAATTGATATTATATAACCACAGTTGAAAAGTACATACTTCACTGAACATATTCCATATAGCAAAGTTTCGCATTCGCCTTTCATTGAGATCTGAGCGCGTTTGATTCTTCGAGTGGCTGCAGAGCGACTGCCTCACCCAGCGCTTCCTTCAAGATATGACAAGTAATCCACTTCCCCAGCGTAGGAAACGTGAGCCGAAAAATGAAACCAACTCTCAAATATCATTCTACTAACATCGATGATCAAATTCACTAACACAAAAAGTCGATATTAAAATGTTAGGGAAGGGGGTCTAGTTCCGCCTAGATTGGCCATTTAGCCCTCTGTGCGATGGGGCGATGAGGGCAATTGGGGCGATGAGAGCGATGAAGGCGATGAGAGCGATGGGGGCAATCACGGTGATGGGAGCGATGGGGCGATGAGGGCAATCGGGGCGATGAGAGCGATGAGAGCGATGAGGGCGGTGGGAGCAATCACGGTAATGGAGGCGATGAGGGTGATGGGGGCGATAGGATCATAGGAGTAGAAATCGGCATCAGAACATGAACGCCGAGGCAATAGAACGAACTACATCTTGCCATATTTGTATTTCACTGCTTCTATGGACGTTGAGGCTAATGCTTGCTGCGAAACGTTTTTGACTCACAGCAAACCAAATCCCTCACCTGCAACCTCTTTTCTCGTTCATCAAACCCGTATTTTCATATGTTGTTATAATAGTGGTTCGATTCGTGATTCGTTGAATGAAAACAAAGTAAGAGTAGAATATTTTATCTGATAAAGGGCTAACTTTGTAACATTTGCCGACCATAGTGGTGTCTATTTCGGCCGCATAATGGACAGAACGCACTGAAAAGACAGGCGAGTTACCTGGTTTTAAAAGTTTTACTGTAGGTCTCTTGAGATGCAATAATTGGATGTGTGTTGTGAATCGAGAAACCGTAGTGAAAAATATTTGAGGAAGGGCAGGGAATATCCACATTCGAAAGTGATATTGGAGGGGAGAATGAGCGTTGTGCGATAGAATGTGATGGATGACGTAGGAGGAGAACACTTTCTATGCGATAAAAATGCAATCACAGCGATTGTTTTTCGCCTTACAGTTATTGTGTCTGTATTACTGTACAATACAATACAGTACAATACAATACAATACAGTACAATACAATACAGACACAATAACTGTAAGGCGAAACACAATCGTTGTGATGAAATGAGATCCATGATGATAGGAGCAGGATGACACGGAGGCAGTCAAAGAATGACAGTTGGATCGACGTGTATTGACCGATCGGTGAAAGTGAATGACTGCTTCTCTTAATGCGCGTTTCAGTTGTGGGTGCGTGCTTGTGACAGTAATATTCTTGACAATAAAAAAGGCAAGAAAGTGTCATCAGCTGACTGAGATGGCACTTTTAATTGCAGTTGCAGGTAAAACTGATGGACGTGATGGTGAAAAGGTTATGCATGTTTTATGCCGTTTAAAACTGAGTAATGATTTTTGTGCAAATGTGGGACATTAGGAGTTTTAAATGAGACTGCAATTGCGCGAACGGCAGCATAACTGCAATTATTCTATCTTTGTTCGTCTTAATACCGATATTGTAATCATTTCATGTTCAATTTGTAAAGCATAAAACTGGTTCGCGGCAAATTTCCTTCATTTCCATTTCTTCTTCTTACTTCATACGATGATTGTATGTATGTACTTGGCATGACAGCCCGTGAACGGGCTCAGGCCTACCGGCGACGTCCCTGCCTCGCGGCCATGGGTTAAGGGGGTACGTGTGGTTAGCACGTAGACATCCCCACTCCTTATTCCGCTCCTCTCAACCTGAGAAGTGAATTTTCTCATCGTCACACAGCAACATATACTGGGACATTGCAAGGAAAAACGCTCACTATAATCTTGCCTCGACCGGGAATCGAACCCGGGGCCGCGTAGTGGAAACCGAGCACGCTGACCGAGATCTAACCGCGAGGCCCTCATAGGATGATTAGGGCATTATAATTATTACAACTTTAGTATCATTATCGCATTATATCTTCCGCAAACCCTGACTTCGGTCTGTCCATCTCTAAACGCAATTTTTTTCTTTTGTTTCAAGTTCCCCCCCCCCCCACCAGTATCTTTTCAGTTCACACCCACCTGGCGAGGCAGTCTTTTTGGAGCAATACAATCTGCGCGCGCGCCACAGCCATACTTGGCTTTTGCGACAGAAGGGGACTTCCTTATACTTCTAGCTAAAGCTAATCTTACATCTAACATACATTGCAACTAGCATGCGTTTACTATCCTATTCACTGAATGGCGCTTTGGCTGTTTCCTTGGGTATACAAAATGTTTTAGTAATAAATGACGCGTTTTAGTTTGAACTTTTTCCTTCTTATTGTTACTTCGCCGCCCAGGGTCCGCGTTCATCACTAATTCCGCTCCTCCCACGAGCGGCGGCGGAGGGGGCTTTGCTGCCAGGCGGCGCGCGGTCACTCCGCTGGGAGGGCGCGAGGGCTATCGCGGGCGATCGGGAGATAGCTGCTCGAGAGAGGCGAAGGGGCACCGCCACCGCCACCGCCACCGCCGCCCATCGCCCGCTCTTCACGCCTCCGCGACCGCGCGCCGCCGCCGCCGCCCTCGCCGCTGCTCCATCGCCTCCACCGCCATCATCACCTCCGCCTGCTTCGACGCCCCCGCTGTCGCTCCCTCCGCCATCTCCCTGGCCGCAGCTCCATCGCCTCCACCGCCATCATCACCTCCGCCTGCTTCGACTCCCCCGCTGTCGCTTCCTCCGCCGCCGCCTCTGACACCGCTCCTTTCTCCGCCGCCCCCTCCGCTTCCATCGCCCCCACCACCTCCATCACTGCTGCCACCTCCCTCACCACCCCTTCCTCCCCACACGTTCCCATTGCCTCCGCACACTCTGGTGGCCATCACCTCCGACGGCACCTCACCTCTCCCGCCGCCTCCCTCACCACGTCTCCCTCCGCGGTCCCAACCACTTCTGCACCACCTCCGCCGTCACCTCTGCCACTATCTACACTGCCTCTTGCACCTCCCCCGCTCCCTGCACCTCCACCCCTACCGCTACCCTCAACTGTCCCTCCCGCCTCCCCATGACCTCCGCTATGTCCGATTCTGCCCCCCCCCGTCACTACCCCCTCCTCCGCCGCCACCGCCGCCATCACTGCTCTCGCTATCACGTCTCCGCTGCCGCCTTCACTACTGCCTCCGCCGCCACCGCGGTCGTTACCACCTTCAAGATCGCCTCCTCCGCTCTCCACCGCCACCTTCGCCTTCGCCCGCGGTCCCGCCGCCACCTCCTCCTCTTCCGCCGCCGTCTCCGCCATATTCGCCACCGCCGCCACCACTGCCTTCGCTATCACTTACGCCTCCGCCTCCGCCTTCACTACTGCCTCCGCCGCCACCGCGGTCGTTACCACCTTCAAGATCGCCTCCTCCGCTCTCCACCGCCACCTTCGCCTTCGCCCGCGGTCCCGCCGCCACCTCCTCCTCTTCCGCCGCCGTCTCCGCCATATTCGCCACCGCCGCCACCACTGCCTTCGCTATCACTTACGCCTCCGCCTCCGCCTTCACTACTGCCTCCGCCGCCACCGCGGTCGTTACCACCTTCAAGATCGCCTCCTCCGCTCTCCACCGCCACCTTCGCCTTCGCCCGCGGTCCCGCCGCCACCTCCTCCTCTTCCGCCGCCGTCTCCGCCATATTCGCCACCGCCGCCACCACTGCCTTCGCTATCACTTACGCCTCCGCCTCCGCCTTCACTACTGCCTCCGCCGCCACCGCGGTCGTTACCACCTTCAAGATCGCCTCCTCCGCTCTCCACCGCCACCTTCGCCTTCGCCCGCGATCCCGCCGCCACCTCCTCCTCTTCCGCCGCCGTCTCCGCCATATTCGCCACCGCCGCCACCACTGCCTTCGCTATCACTTACGCCTCCGCCTCCGCCTTCACTACTGCCTCCGCCGCCACCGCGGTCGTTACCACCTTCAAGATCGCCCTCCTCCGCTCTCCACCGCCACCTTCGCCTTCGCCCGCGGTCCCGCCGCCACCTCCTCCTCTTCCGCCGCCGTCTCCGCCATATTCGCCACCGCCGCCACCACTGCCTTCGCTATCACTTACGCCTCCGCCTCCGCCTTCACTACTGCCTCCGCCGCCACCGCGGTCGTTACCACCTTCAAGATCGCCTCCTCCGCTCTCCACCGCCACCTTCGCCTTCGCCCGCGGTCCCGCCGCCACCTCCTCCTCTTCCGCCGCCGTCTCCGCCATATTCGCCACCGCCGCCACCACTGCCTTCGCTATCACTTACGCCTCCGCCTCCGCCTTCACTACTGCCTCCGCCGCCACCGCGGTCGTTACCACCTTCAAGATCGCCTCCTCCGCTCTCCACCGCCACCTTCGCCTTCGCCCGCGGTCCCGCCGCCACCTCCTCCTCTTCCGCCGCCGTCTCCGCCATATTCGCCACCGCCGCCACCACTGCCTTCGCTATCACTTACGCCTCCGCCTCCGCCTTCACTACTGCCTCCGCCGCCACCGCGGTCGTTACCACCTTCAAGATCGCCTCCTCCGCTCTCCACCGCCACCTTCGCCTTCGCCCGCGGTCCCGCCGCCACCTCCTCCTCTTCCGCCGCCGTCTCCGCCATATTCGCCACCGCCGCCACCACTGCCTTCGCTATCACTTACGCCTCCGCCTCCGCCTTCACTACTGCCTCCGCCGCCACCGCGGTCGTTACCACCTTCAAGATCGCCTCCTCCGCTCTCCACCGCCACCTTCGCCTTCGCCCGCGGTCCCGCCGCCACCTCCTCCTCTTCCGCCGCCGTCTCCGCCATATTCGCCACCGCCGCCACCACTGCCTTCGCTATCACTTACGCCTCCGCCTCCGCCTTCACTACTGCCTCCGCCGCCACCGCGGTCGTTACCACCTTCAAGATCGCCTCCTCCGCTCTCCACCGCCACCTTCGCCTTCGCCCGCGGTCCCGCCGCCACCTCCTCCTCTTCCGCCGCCGTCTCCGCCATATTCGCCACCGCCGCCACCACTGCCTTCGCTATCACTTACGCCTCCGCCTCCGCCTTCACTACTGCCTCCGCCGCCACCGCGGTCGTTACCACCTTCAAGATCGCCTCCTCCGCTCTCCACCGCCACCTTCGCCTTCGCCCGCGGTCCCGCCGCCACCTCCTCCTCTTCCGCCGCCGTCTCCGCCATATTCGCCACCGCCGCCACCACTGCCTTCGCTATCACTTACGCCTCCGCCTCCGCCTTCACTACTGCCTCCGCCGCCACCGCGGTCGTTACCACCTTCAAGATCGCCTCCTCCGCTCTCCACCGCCACCTTCGCCTTCGCCCGCGGTCCCGCCGCCACCTCCTCCTCTTCCGCCGCCGTCTCCGCATATTCGCCACCGCCGCCACCACTGCCTTCGCTATCACTTACGCCTCCGCCTCCGCCTTCACTACTGCCTCCGCCGCCACCGCGGTCGTTACCACCTTCAAGATCGCCTCCTCCGCTCTCCACCGCCACCTTCGCCTTCGCCCGCGGTCCCGCCGCCACCTCCTCCTCTTCCGCCGCCGTCTCCGCCATATTCGCCACCGCCGCCACCACTGCCTTCGCTATCACTTACGCCTCCGCCTCCGCCTTCACTACTGCCTCCGCCGCCACCGCGGTCGTTACCACCTTCAAGATCGCCTCCTCCGCTCTCCACCGCCACCTTCGCCTTCGCCCGCGGTCCCGCCGCCACCTCCTCCTCTTCCGCCGCCGTCTCCGCCATATTCGCCACCCGCCGCCACCACTGCCTTCGCTATCACTTACGCCTCCGCCTCCGCCTTCACTACTGCCTCCGCCGCCACCGCGGTCGTTACCACCTTCAAGATCGCCTCCTCCGCTCTCCACCGCCACCTTCGCCTTCGCCCCCGCGGTCCCGCCGCCACCTCCTCCTCTTCCGCCGCCCGTCTCCGCCATATTCGCCACCGCCGCCACCACTGCCTTCGCTATCGACTTACGCCTCCGCCTCCCGCCTTCACTACTGCCTCCGCCGCCACCGCGGTCGTTACCACCTTCAAGATCGCCTCCTCCGCTCTCCACCGCCACCTTCGCCTTCGCCCGCGGTCCCGCCGCCACACCTCCTCCTCTTCCGCCGCCGTCTCCGCCATATTCGCCACCGCCGCCACCACTGCCTTCGCTATCACTTACGCCTCCGCCTCCGCCTTCACTACTGCCTCCGCCGCCCCCGCGGTCGTTACCACCTTCAAGATCGCCTCCTCGCTCTCCACCGCCACCTCTCGCCTTCGCCCGCGGTCCCGCCGCCACCTCCTCCTCTTCCGCCGCCGTCTCCGCCATATTCGCCACCGCCGCCACCACTGCCTTCGGCTATCACTTACGCCTCCGCCTCCCGCCTTCACTACTGCCTCCGCCGCCACCGCGGTCGTTACCACCTTCAAGATCGCCTCCTCCGCTCTCCACCGCCACCTTCGCCTTCGCCCGCGGTCCCGCCGCCACCTCCTCCTCTTCCGCCGCCGTCTCCTCCGCATATTCGCCACCGCCGCCACCACTGCCTTCGCTATCACTTACGCCTCCGCCCCCGCCTTCACTACTGCCTCCGCGCCACCGCGGTCGTTAACCACCTCAAGATCGCCTCCTCCGCTCTCCACCGCCACCTTCGCCTTCGCCGCGGTCCCGCCGCCACCTCCTCCTCTTCCGCCGCCGTCTCCGCCATATTCGCCACCGCCGCAACCACTGCCTTCGCTATCACTTACGCCTCCGCCTCCGCCTTCACTACTGCCTCCGCCGCCACGCGGTCGTTACCACCTTCAAGATCGCCTTCCTCGCGCTCTCCACCGCCACCTTCGCCTTCGCCCGCGGTCCCGCCGCACCTCCTCCTCTTCCGCCGCCGTCTCCGCCATATTCGCCACCGCCGCCACCACTGCCTTCGCTATCACTTACGCCTCCGCCTCCGCCTTCACTACTGCCTCCGCCGCCACCGCGGTCGTTACCACCTTCAAGATCGCCTCCTCCGCTCTCCACCGCCACCTTCGCCTTCGCCCGCGGTCCCGCCGCCACCTCCTCCTCTTCCGCCGCCGTCTCCGCCATATTCGCCACCGCCGCCACCACTGCCTTCGCTATCACTTACGCCTCCGCCTCCGCCTTCACTACTGCCTCCGCCGCCACCGCGGTCGTTACCACCTTCAAGATCGCCTCCTCCGCTCTCCACCGCCACCTTCGCCTTCGCCCGCGGTCCCGCCGCCACCTCCTCCTCTTCCGCCGCCGTCTCCGCCATATTCGCCACCGCCGCCACCACTGCCTTCGCTATCACTTACGCCTCCGCCTCCGCCTTCACTACTGCCTCCGCCGCCACCGCGGTCGTTACCACCTTCAAGATCGCCTCCTCCGCTCTCCACCGCCACCTTCGCCTTCGCCCGCGGTCCCGCCGCCACCTCCTCCTCTTCCGCCGCCGTCTCCGCCATATTCGCCACCGCCGCCACCACTGCCTTCGCTATCACTTACGCTCCGCCTCCGCCTTCACTACTGCCTCCGCCGCCACCGCGGTCGTTACCACCTTCAAGATCGCCTCCTCCGCTCTCCACCGCCACCTTCGCCTTCGCCCGCGGTCCCGCCGCCACCTCCTCCTCTTCCGCCGCCGTCTCCGCCATATTCGCCACCGCCGCCACCACTGCCTTCGCTATCACTTACGCCTCCGCCTCCGCCTTCACTACTGCCTCCGCCGCCACCGCGGTCGTTACCACCTTCAAGATCGCCTCCTCCGCTCTCCACCGCCACCTTCGCCTTCGCCCGCGGTCCCGCCGCCACCTCCTCCTCTTCCGCCGCCGTCTCCGCCATATTCGCCACCGCCGCCACCACTGCCTTCGCTATCACTTACGCCTCCGCCTCCGCCTTCACTACTGCCTCCGCCGCCACCGCGGTCGTTACCACCTTCAAGATCGCCTCCTCCGCTCTCCACCGCCACCTTCGCCTTCGCCCGCGGTCCCGCCGCCACCTCCTCCTCTTCCGCCGCCGTCTCCGCCATATTCGCCACCGCCGCCACCACTGCCTTCGCTATCACTTACGCCTCCGCCTCCGCCTTCACTACTGCCTCCGCCGCCACCGCGGTCGTTACCACCTTCAAGATCGCCTCCTCCGCTCTCCACCGCCACCTTCGCCTTCGCCCGCGGTCCCGCCGCCACCTCCTCCTCCTCCGCCGCCGTCTCCGCCATATTCGCCCCTGCCGCCACCACTGCCTTCGCTATCACTTACGCCTCCGTCGCCGCCTTCACTACCGCATCCGCCGCCACCGCGTTCGTTACCACCTTCAAGATCGCCTTCTCCTTCTCCTCCTCCTCCTCCTCCTCCGCCGCCGCCGCCGCCGCCGCCGCCGCCGCCGCCGCCGCCGCCGCCAGCCGCAGGTGGGAACCAATCGACCGCGCGCATATCGCCGCCGTCATCGGGCGTCGTGCAGCGGCGGCTAATGCCCGTAATATCCGCCGCCCGATATGGTGCGCCCGCGCCTGCGCACGGCACGCCGCTCGAGCGCAACACCCCCCCCCCGCCCACCGCCCGCCCACGCCATCGCAACAGCGGTTTTTTGCGGTTTTAGGGTCTTTCCCCAGCTCATTTCGCAGACTCAACTTTATCGAAGGAATGTGGAAACGTATTCATGTACTCGTACGTTAAATGTCAGTGATGTAGTGCTCTCTGAGAGGTAACGCACACCAAAGACAGTGGACGAACAACCGTGCCCAGGCCTTCGAACAAGCACCACTAGGAACCGTTAGGTCTAGCGTTCAGTGTAGTTAGGCCATCCTGGTTGGTTACAAATACAAATATTTAGTTTATTTTTAGGTCGATTATACTTTCTCCTCCCGTGCTGAAGCCATGCCTTTTTGCAGTCAATCGATTTTTCGTTATCACGGACCCAAAAGGCATGGATTCTGACTATATTACGTGTTAGGGGATTTTTTCTATATTTACCAACAGGATTTATCCACCGTTTTCCTACTCACGAATACTTTCTCTTCTTTCGACGTACCTTCGTAACGGTAAGAAAATAAAAAAGGCGAGGAATGGCGCAGAATTGGTGTTGGGATGACAGGGACGGTGATAGCCGGTAAAATGGAAAGCGGAATTCATAATTGTAAAGGTTGGTTGTTGATGGTCTCTTAGGAAATGCTCAATTAAGGAACGAATTTAAAATGTAAGATTCTATCATAGAAACAACTGTTTTAAATAGTTTTCTAATTTGGTCTAATGTTTAAAATTTCTATTTCTCATATTTTATTGATTATTATACTTTTAGGGTTTTTTTACGTCCTGTATGACTGCTGAAGCAAATGGAGTAGTAATGTAAGTGGTAAAACTATTAATATGTAAGCTAATGTTATTAATATTGAAAACATTGAAATATTAATTAATAAGTAGGTGGAAAAATTGCTTGTCCAATAAACGCATTCCCAATTATGAACTCTGTACAATTGGGTTTGATGTCATTGTCATGATATTGGTTGAAACTCTGCTATAAATATTTCTCGGAAGTAAAAATTCACTGATTAAGTCGTTGTCTTGTTAACATATTCTTCATATTCTAAACATGTGCAATTTCCAATCATCGCCATCTCGCAATCAATTCATCTACTGTCTCAATTCACGTAAACGTTCCTTAACGCCTGACTGCATTCTCTCGACGTTCGTTTGGCCACAGAAGAGGATGCAGGCCCTGGTCTTCGCGGCACGGACGCCACAAAAATGGAGGGAAATCTGTGGATCTCCAGCACTAAATCACGAGTGTTAAACGGCGTCCGCACGTTTTTGTGATAAAAGTTTCATCAGTATTCACGGGTGCACAGTTGCCGCCACCGACACGCCGCCGCTGTTCTGGCTGACCCTGCCGCTCCGCCGGCTACTTCCCGCCGCTACTGCCCCGCCGCCGCCGCCGTCAACCATGACTCATTTTCCTCCGTATCCACCGCTAAACCATTACCTCCTCCCTCCTTGAATTCGTCTTATTCGTCTCTTCTACTCTTCTCGTGCGTGCTTGTTTTCGTTGGGCTTGTTTTTGTCATTACTTTGTAATTACTACTTAGTAATTTTGTTGTTTTTCTTCTCAAAGAGCACCACACTTCCTTCTTTGATATCTTTGCACCCTACATTACTTTCACTCTCCAGTGTATCTCTTCTCACAGTTTTGTCCCGTCATTTCCTACATTAATATTTTTTATGATCGCATATCTCTTCTCGCAAACCCAAGTTTCCATCATTCATGTTTTCCCTCACCCATGATAACCACCAACAGCATTCCCACCACTGCCATCATTTAAACAATTTCTTCCACCTCCATCCCTTTGTGCGAAGTATCCATCTCCTTCGCCACAACTAGCACCATCATTACCACTATCACACTAGAACGATCACTATCCAACATTTCCACGTCTTTACTATACCATTCCCACCACTATCACCTGTTAAACAATTTCCTCCACCTCCATTCCTTCCCGCAAAGTGTCTATCTCCTCCGCTACAACCTGCACCAGCATTATCACTATCACACTAGGACAGTCTCCAACATCTCCACGTCTTTACTACCTCCATCAAGTCCACACTTCTTTCGACGACTCACGCCGTTACTACCCTGAGCGTCGCGTCGTGCAGGGCCCATCTCCGCGCGAGAGATGAGATCTGCACAGTAATACAGGCGTTCGGGTCATTGTGGGTGAACGTGGGTCTAGTCACCACGGTCGGCATCTCACTTATCACGTCACGCAACAGAAGCCGCCGCCGCCGTTTATCTGATGGTCGGCGCGGCGCCGCGACGGGGAGAGAGTCCAGTCCGCGCCCCCAGTGGCGTCCCAGCGCAGCAGCCTGGGAACGCGCCACGCGGCGTGCCCGCCCGGGCAGCGTGACCCTCGACCGCACACTGGGCCCAAACGGGCCAGGTGCGTGAAATTGGCGGGCTCAATTTTCAAAAACACAAATATTTTGAGAGTTCTGAGTAGCGGACAAAGAGATCTAAAGTTCTCGAAAAGTTCTGAAAAATTGCAACAATTATAGCAAAAAATTAAATTCAAAACCAAAAAAGGGCTGCGGGCAAAAGTCGGAATTATCAGAATTTTCTAACATGTCCATAACCCGGTCAACGAGTTCTACTGTTCTCAAAAAGGTAAAACAAAAAAATAAAACAATAACGAAATTATTTAAAAAAACTTTCATTTTCTCAAAAACGGGCTACCACACACACAAAGCTGCAAACGATTGAAATAGGGCCATCGAATCCAATGCGCCATCGAATCTAATACGCAACCCATATTTAAATCTTAAAATTATGTAAAATGTTTTGTATCAAATGAAATGCTCATCAATGACAGAAAAATAGGTACGGTATTTTATTTAAATTTATGTAATACAACAATAAATTTATCGTACTCATTATTAGCATTCTAACTACTTTACTACTATCTGCTTTACTGTTCAGTGCTTTACGCTTTAAAAAAGCATCATAAGTCTCCCCTAATGTCCTCCATATTGTAAATAAAGCTCTCAATAAAAGGTCAATGATAAATGAAATTAAATTGAATTTACAAACTCTAGCTGTCCATTGTGAAGTAATAAACGAAAAATTATCACTATTTAAATGAATACTAGCGTTCTACGGAACGGATTTGCACTCAAATCTAATGCGCCATCAATTTAATGCGCACCACGACTTTGAGTACGTACTGCATTTGCGCATTAGATTCGCGTAAATAGGTAACTGACGAATTTTCTTAGATGAGTTATTGACAAAGTATGATTTTTCAAAACAATTGAGTTAATGACCGAAGAAGAGGAAAGAATCATTTGCAAAATGGAATGGTTTATAATGAATTGAAAAGGGTACCAGTGCAGACTCCTTCCCACTACAGAAACTAAGACATAGTAATATTACTGCCAGAGGCGTAGCTAGCCATTCAGGCGCCCAAGGCAAGCATTATATTTGTGCCCTTGTCAAAATACTTCATATTATGCTTGTTATTTGTTTCAGCGGGTATACTCTAAAAAGCGCTCCATGTGAAGGGCGCTCGGGAACTTACCATGTTTGCCGTACGGTCGATACGCCTCTATGTACTGCATGCTGTGACTGTTCTATAAAGTGATTTAGGAATTGAATCAGAAAAAAATTATTATTCAGTGTTTAAGTAGTGAAATTATTGTTTAAATAGTATTCCAAGGTGCATGGATTATTATTCTAAAAGAATACTAAAGTCTGAAGAAGTCACGAAGAGAACAATGATAAATATTTTTGTAATACACTTCATTCTATTAGTAAAAACAAGTATTATTAAAGATAGTGTTATGCCATCATTCATGATGTAAGCATGACGAAATGAAACAAAACGGTTCAATCAGAAAGTAATATATTAGTAATGACAAGCACGAAACCTTTATTTTTATTTACGCTGCTATTCCTTGTTAATTTTTCAATCCGTTTTAAAATATTATTTTAAAATATTATACTCTCAGAAATTTCCACATTCCTTTAATGAAATGTACTACAGTAAAGTAATTATCATGTACGCACATTAAATTTAATGTACACATGTACATTAAATTTACATGTGTAAAAACAAACAGGAGAAATTGCACATGAAATCTACTCTGTTTTTCACTTGTGCATGAAATTTAATGTACACATTTATTAAGCTTATTTTAATGTACAATGTTACATTAAGTTTCATGTACCTAGAATGTATCAATAAAATACATTAAATTAATGAAATTTCCGGCAGTGTAATTGAAAGTCGCCGCCGTGTGTGCTACGCGTTCTTCTGAGCTTCTTCCTGCGCATTGTGCGCAGTCGCTGGAGGGTGGAAGGGAGAGGGGGCGGGGCTGGGACTGGGACGGGCGACGTTGGCGCTGCGTGCTCAAGAGGCAGCCGCTGCGTTTGCCGAACTGACGCAAGCGAAGGGGCAGAGTGACTGGTTAAACGGCCCCATCTTGCGTTCCTTCCAAGTGCACTGCCTAAATATTGAATCTCACGCTCCGCTCTCCCTGCTCTGCTCCGAGGGTGAAAAAATGCCTCGGCGTGTTGTGCGCTTGGAATATTTTAAGAGGAGACTGTTGGTCCTAACCTATATTCTATATACTTCTACAAATTAATACATGGTTTTTATTGGTACGTATTTTAACGTTTTAATTCCGCATTTAATGGTTTTGAAAGAAAGTAAGACTTATAATACATAAATGGTTATTGGACGGTTATTGTAATAGTGCTAATTAAGTTGATGCCTCTGTAATTTTTTGTTGTTGTGGGAACTAAATATTTTGTATTATAAATTATATATGTAGGTAACATTGATTTCATCTATTTTTAATAGTTAACACATATTTATTAAACGTAATTTCGTCTTATTGTATTTTTAGAATACAATTATTTTTTATCTGGTGGTTGTCCGAAAAATCATGAATTACGGGGCAAAAAAGTAACAAAGTCTCTTCAAATACATTTCTTGGGAAGAAATGTCCTCTCGTTCTATCCTATCCCAGTGGAAATTGAATTATTTGAACACTCGGAACATCAGTGAACCAAATTCTGCAGTAGCTCTTGAGATTTTTTCGAGGAACGAATAATATAAAAAAACAGGTTTCACGCCAACTTACTGCTTTCAAAGCTAGCTCGCGATCCACCCAGCCTACCCGATCAGTTCGCTTTGGTGCGTCTTTTTCGCACCCACGTCCCTCCGTCGCCATTGGAATCATCGTTAGCCACCTCAGCGACTCTCTTCTCGCCCTAATACTGTTGCGAAAGCCGTCCATTGTGTCTAAAAAACCCGGTCACTCATTTCGTATGCGGGGAGAACGCAGTCGCCGTTGATCCACGGCGTATTGAGCCGTGGAGGAGGTCCTTCGTTCGTCGAAGAATCCGAGGGTACGATTTTTCAACTTAATCTGCGGTAGGTTGTCGGGGAGCTTTGTCGCGCTGGGGAGCGGGGGACGGGGTGTGTGCGAGGCCCCTTGTCGGCGAACCTCCCCCGCCAGGGACCCTCCGCCGAAGCGGCACGACGCGACGTGGCCACCCCTCTCCGCCCCCGCCTCCCCCCGGCCAGTTTTTTGCGTGCGTTTTTTGGGGCCGATCCCGGTGTCCCTTTTTCCGCGGCGAGGGGTGGCTCGGACGTGACGGCAGGAAGTGGGCGGACGAGCACACACGTGGTCAACGTCCACGTGGAGTTGTGACGAGTCGCTTCCGCTGCCTGCTTGTGTCGTTCGTCAGCGCAGCCTTTTCTTTTTTTGTGCGGAGCGCTGCACGCGGCGGCGGCAGACACTGCGCGTGCGCCGGTGTTGGGTTTCTGCGCAGCCGCCCGCGCTGCCCTGCTCTGCGAAAAAATGATCTGCAGATGCCGCAGCGTGGTGTTGGCGGATCTCCGGACACCAATTGGTTGCCAACGGAAGTTTGTGGTGCTGTTTCCTTTCCTTTACAATATTTAACCTGCACTTCAAAATCTCTAAATAGTTGATTTTGCTCTTGTGTCCTCAATATATTTCCTTATGTACATGATCAAAACACGTTGTGTGATTTTGTTTCTAATGCAATTTTTCATTTATTTTACGTACTATTTTATTGTGAATGGCGCGCGGCACGCGGCGGCGGCAGACACAGCGCGTGCGCTGGTTTTTTTTTGCGCAGGCTCCGCCGCGGATTTCTGCGCAGGCTCCGCCGCCGCCGCCCGCGCCTCCTGGCTCCCCGAAAAAAATGATCTCCAGATGCCGCTGCGTGTTGTTGCGTTTCCGTTCACAGTGCTCCTGAGGAGGCTGGAATTTATTTTCTTAATTTGGTACTCAGTAGCTACTTAGGGCTTAAGCAGCTAGTGGGGGGGGGCTTTTCTTAACAACTAAAGCTAACTTAATTCTTTGCTTAATCTAATTGTTGCTTAATCTAGTCCTGTTGCCGGATCTCCGGACTCAAATTGGTTGCCGGAGACGGAGAGTTTTCGGTGCTATTTTTTTCCTTTACAATATTCAACCTGCGCCTCCAAATCTCTAAATAGTTGATTTTGCTCTTGTGTGCTTATTATGTTTCTTTATGTACACGATCAAATCAAACACGTTATCTGATATTCCTTTGAAAGCAATTTTTCATCTAATTTATTTACTATTTTATTGTCCTGTTAATATATTACCGTAGGAGTCGAAAATATAATTAAATTGATTTTCAATTTGGAGTTGATATACAATAAATTGTGGAAAAATACTTCTTGTTCCCTATCCTTATGAATTTCCACAAGATTTCTGCGGTAATTGAATTTGAATTTTATTACTAATGGTAGCTGCAGTATCCTTCGTTATCTGAGTATTTATTTATCACTTTCATATTTACGCAGGAAGAGAAATGAATTTTACGTGTATTGTATCCCAGCCCTGACATTTCTTGCCGTGTGCTGCATTGCTTCCTTCCTGCTCCTTCCCTCGCCTTGGCCTCACCTGCCTCGCTTGGCGTCATCGCCGGTTCTCTATGATCACTGATGCTACCATCATCGTTGCTAAGGGCAGCTGTACAGAGGTGCGTTGTTGCATACTCCTGGCAAACTTCCACCTGAAATTGTAAATTTCACTTGCTGAAACGGCACTTGAAAAGCGTTTATTAGGACAATTTGTGCGCTTTAATAAACGTTTGACGTTGTTGTTTGGATTTCCTCACCTTTTTCGTAATATTACCTTCCTCTTCCTTGTCCTATCTTCACACATTACTTATTAAAATTTAAACTTCTATGCACTACATTATCACACATGCCAGGAGATCGGTCTGGAGCTCAGAGCTTGTTCCAGCTTGAGCGCTGCCCCGCTGGTGAGGGATATCTGGTTGAGGGAAAACCTCGCTAGCCGACGGGCAGTTCGGAGTCGGATCTCGCCATCCAGGAGGGGGGGGGAAGGTCACTGCCACCTCCCGGGGAAAACATGCACTACACTTACAGAACTAATTACTTTATCAATCAATCCGGGAATCACTAATCAATCAATACGAACGACAAAACACTTCCTTTCATTGAAAATCGCATCGAAATCGCCTAAGTTGTTTCAGAGATTATCCTGAATAAACGAACAAAAATAATAAAAACAAAAATGAGTTTGCTTTTTTGTAATTTAAATAAGCATAAAACGGCTAAAATTAGAATGTTCTAAATTCTTACAACAAAAACAAAAATATCTTCAAGGATAAAAATTGGTATCCATCCTCGACCCACCTTCATTTCAAAACCACAGCACAAAAAAAATTGTAGAATTTTGTAAAGAACTAAACTTTTGATAAAATATCAATGGAATTCTAAATATATTAAAATATATTACTAAATCACAAGCAGAAGTCACTGAGAAATGCAGAGAAATGTCAACCACATGAAAGTCAAATACAACCAACAAAAATTTAATAATGAAATAAAATATGAAAAAAAACCTGTTCAGAAAAAGACACTATTTTCAACGAAATGTGAATGATTGTACAATAACACACATATATGTTGTATATGTTTCTAATAACCTTGTTGTTGACGCGAGAAAAAATAAATTAATTAAACAACAGATTAAGATTATTGAAAGACAGATATTTGGAAATCATAGACAGATACTCTTATTTTATTTAAATAGAAGATGAAAAATATCCCCATTCAATAACTTTCTCGACAACGTCAAGATTTCTTTTTAAATTTCCACTGAGAAAAATCACGAATATGCACCTTAAACTTAATTTAAATCCAAATATACTGAAAAACGTCCTCTTATTGTATAGTAAGATGAGTGTTTGTAAATAATATGTTCTTTTTTCAGTAAAAGTATGGGTGGGTAAATGTTAACACATTAACTTGATACATTTTAACGCTTTACTTTTAATTAATTGTAAATAGCAAGAGCTCCTTCACCTCTTGATCTTCAGGTTCTTGCGGTTCAGCAGTATCCTTTTCAACTGATATCTGCACCACACACCAACCTTTAACAAGTTTATTACACTTCACAATACTCCATCTAAACTTATTTTCTTTTAATTAAATGATTTTAAAAAGGAAATTTAACTTTGCATGAATTTAAATTTTATGTACCTTCATTTTTAAGTTCCTTAATTTCCATATTTATATCATTAAAAATTTTGTTGCCTTTTTGTATTAGTTTGGTCCTCCCAATAATGTTATTTTCTAGAATTGTTTACGAATTTAAGAATTCAGTAAAATTTAAGAATAATTTTTTGTTGTTTTTAAATGGAGAAGAATATTCCTTTTATACTTTTTTCAAATTAATTTGTCTTAACGTAAATACCTACTCTTAGTTTCTAACTAATATTGATGATAATATTGAGAATGACATGCAGGTGAGAATGTAACTATAACCAGTTGACGTTGAGATACATAGCAAATTTGGAGATTTTGGCAACTCCATTTCCTAAGCTCACGGAATTTAGTATTGCCTTTATGCGTCGTACACGTTTCTCACGAAAAACTAACCTTTACTTCTACTCGAACTACATTGTTAGCAACCCTTTTAACCTCGTCCGATTCACGACTTGCAGTTTTGCTGCAACTTTTTCCCTCCTGTCTCTAACTTTACAAAACAATGTAGGAACCTCGTGCGACAGATGTTGACTTTTTGAATTTGCCATTGTGCGGATAATAAGTCACGCGCTCTAGCACCTTGCCATTGAAACCACGCCAGTCGTTCAGTGGAAGCCGCCTCCACTTTTGTTGTTCTACACTCACGTCCAGACCCTTATCGCTGCCCGTTACCGCAGAATGACCTTGAAGCTTCAAACTCGCGTTTATTTCATAGCAGCACAAATGAGTTCGTTTATTTTTTGAGTAGTTCCAATCTACAAGCACCCGTACAAATAAAACAAATCGAGGTCTCGCTATTATCCGTGTTAGTTACGCTTTTTATTACAAGAAACGACGTTCGTTGTATGTCATTGAGTCGGAGAATTCGACTCCAGAGAGCTTTTTGTTTCCGCTGTCGGTTCGGTGCCGGCGGCGCGCGCATGCGCCCTGCACCTTGCGTATGACGCGAAGAGAAACAATGTTTTTACGGCTTCCCGGCGGGGGCGGAGGCCGCCTTATCAAAGCTGCTATCAGGAGCATCGCGCGCCGGCCGAGACGGGGAGTACCTGCCGCTCATGTTTAAAACATGCGGCGCGCGAGGCCTCGGCAAATAAGCCTAATGCCAGCGCGCGCGGCCCGTCCGCCCCCTGTGGCGCCGGCTGACGGACGGCGCGGCGGCCCATCATTCGCCCGGCCCCATCTCGCCGTCAGCTCCTGCGGGACCCGCGGTACTGTCGTGTGCAGCGGGTTGCGTACAGAATGTTGCCAGGAGCGAGCTTGCTGCAGCGCCCCGGGGCACGAGTGGCCAAGTGATGAACTTCTTCCTGGTGTGTTCAATTTAGGTTGGGAAGCGATCATGGCTCGAAAGACTGTCGAATCTTCCCGCAATATTTTTCCCCCTGTGGTCCAACACACATTTGCCGAATACTCAGACAGTCATATAATTTTACTTTAGGGACTTTTTAGATTTCCTCCAAAATTTTTCTCTGAAGTGATTTAAAAAATTAGAAAAAAATCGCGTTAGTTAGAAAAAGTTAGAGAAAATATAACGTTATTCCCTTAGTCTCTTTTGCAATCAAAATGTAAAAAAACAACAGTTTTTCCAAAATTCTCCCGCTGTTTTTTTTAATTTTGATATCTCAAGTTTCTCATAAAAGAATGATTCTTTGTGTACATCCCCTTCCGAGATTGTAATATTACAATTACAACTCTCTTAATTTGGATTGTTGTTTTTACACTTTCCCAAATTCCGTTAACTATATCCAACAAATAGTTTAATTAACCAAGTTTTTTAAATCACACTTGCGTGAAGTTTCAAAATCATTTTAAATGTTTCTGAATTTTCTGCATAATTGGAATTCAAGCGTCCGAGACAATGGCCGAAATAAATTATGTTTGAAAAAAGTGTAATTATTCGGTTTTTTCCAAATCTATGGTAGCGGGAACAATGGGATTAGCCTAATCTAGTTGGCTGTTCGGGAGACGCTGCGTCGTAGGTTCAGATCCCAAAGTTTTGGCCGTTGTGCTGTGACCTCAGGACGAAATGCGCTCTACATTGCATTTCACATTGAAGAAAGTCACGGGCGAGACGTTGTCATCCGTGCATAGGACGCGGCATCTCCCAGACAGCCAAGTAGATACTGTGTTTGGCCATGGAAACCTACACTTTCAATGCGATTGGCCGTTACGCCGGTTTCCCTGCTTTTAGTCACCACCACATAAATTCCTTGAATTGTAACGATTTTTTATTTGGTGCAAAAGTTGAGGAAATATAAAGTGTGTAGTCCGAAAATATCTTTAGTACGAATATATCTTTAGTTTTGCCCCATCTAAGCGGAGGGTCAGTGAAATCGGCCGTCAAACAGTTCACAATCCTATCCTAACATTAATGTGTTGCGTTTCCGCGAAATCTATACAATTACACATATTACGCATTACACTTTTACTCAATTACGCATTTTAAAACGGAAGAATTTTGTTATGCCACGGATATGGTACTTGCCAAAGTCTATTGTCCTTAACGCATACGATTTCTTTCTTTACGAATATAAAATAACAGATAATCATAATCCGATATTACGGTCGTTACAATGTTCACGAGAAAACTTAATAATATTAAATCGACTTGGGTGAAATGACATACACGAGGAAGAAGTGCCCATGAAGTACAATTACAGCTCTCTTAATTCAGATTCTCATTTTTACACTTTCCCAAATTTCGTTATTTATCCAAACACATTTTTAATTAACCATAATAAACGTTATTTTAAATGTGATTTAAGCCTGAGGCCTCAAAAAAAGTGTGATTTAAGCTTGCCTGAAGTTTCAAAAAAATATAAATGTTTCTGAATTGTCTCCGTAAATTAAATTCAAGGGTCCGAGACAATGGCTCAGAAATAAATTATATGTTTTAAAAAAAAGTGACATTCTTTGGTATCATCAAATCGACGGTAGCGGGAACAATAGAAAAGGTCTTATCTACTTGGCTGTCCGGGAGCCGCCGTGTACTAGGCTCAGATGCCAACGTTTTGGCCGTCATGCTGCGATTTTCGCCGGGAGACATGCGCTTTTCATTGCATTTCACATTGAAGGTCGCAGCATGACGGTCGAAACGCCATCTGTGTTCAGGAAGCGGTGTCTCCTGAACAAGCAAGTAGATATCCACTTCGGCCGCGGAAGCCTACGCTTTCAATGGGATTGGCCGTTGATCTAGTTTCCCTGCTTTTAGTCACCGCCACCCAAATTCCCTGGACCGTAATGCTTTTTTCTTGGGTGCTATAGTTGAGGAAACAGATTCTTCTTTTCAAATAAGAAGCTTCAAAATCCGAAAATTTCTTCAGTTTTACTTCTCTAAGGTACGTGGGGGAGGTGTCGTGGAATCGGCCGTCAAGCAGTTTTCAGTACTACTCTAATATTAATTTGTTGCGTTTTCTCTAAATCTGTACAGTTACACATTTTTCGCCTCATAGATTTTACCCAATTAAGAATTTTAAACCGGAAGAATTTCGTTTGACCGCGGATATAGTACTTCTCAAAGTCTGTCGTTCTTCAAAAAAATAACACATAATCGTAATACAGAAGTTTTGTTATGTTGGTTATTCTGTTCACGAGAAAACTTAACAATATTCAATCGACTTTGGTGAAATGACTCACACGAGGGGGCCATTATAAAAAGTTCTACACATGTTTACGTATATGTGTATTTTTTTGCCCGTGAATAGGCCGCCTTGGACCACTCGTGCAAGCATCCTGCATTTGTCGGGGCTCAATTTTATTATTTCGATAGCAGGTGCATGCAATTTTTATTAAGGGATCAGCATTTAGCTGGATCCTATTTTTATTCACCAGGATTGTTAGCCCTGGGGGTATGGAAGATGAAATGATGATAACGAGGGATGAGAAGACGACACACACACATACAGACACACAAACAAACCCATGCCCGAGACGAGACTCGAATCCGCGATACTAAGTCCGAGATCGCCACGGCACTACTGCTTTAGCGATCTCAGCTATCCGCTCGGGCCGTGTATAATTGTATATTATTACTTAAAATCGATTACAATTATGAAGTTATGTAAGACTTAGTTTATCCTTCGGGGCTCGACTGTTCGTAACGGCTCTTAGTTTCCTTCCCGAGATTCACAGTGTCCCAGAACGTGACATAATACACTGTGACCAACGCGTGATTTTCAATTTAAAAAATATATATTAACTTGCAAAATCGGAAAAGACAAGTTAATATTAAATTAATTAAATAAGTGTTCAAATTATAATGAAAATTATGAGACAAGTTCGAACCCATTTACCTCCTTGAGCTCTAAATCCCTCGGAGCTGTGCACCTGTTGCATTCCCTGTTCCTCGGATCTGAATCTCAGAATAGTATACTGCACTGAAATATAAACGTATACATACATACGTATTTTCTGCATGGCACACAATACGGGGAAGGCTAGATAAACCAGATAATATTAATAGATTTTATCATAAATATAAAATTAGAAATAGAATGCAAAGTACAGACGTAAGCAAATTCTCCTTTGTAAACAGAACAATCGTAGATTGGAAGGATATACCTGCGGCAGTTTTTGAGCCCTTTCCTTGCTCAGCGCGTGGTTTTAGAAAAAGAATATAGGAAATTAGTCAATATGGTGAAAACGTGTAGTGAAGTGAAGTGGAGTGAAGTGAAAGGTGCGATTATGGGTAGTCTACTGAAAAGTATTGAGCTATTAGTATTTAGGTAAATTGTTATGAGGTGCAGTGAAGAGATTTCATTTCGTTCTGTTTATTTTGCTAATCTAAAGCGTCTTTTATAGGCTATTCTGTCAAAAGTTGGCATTAATTGATTTATGTTAATGAGTGTTTTACGTGTTAGAAATGTAAAAAATATTATAAGTATTGTATATTATTATATTGTAGTGTTAGGTAAAAATGTTTATCCATATTTGTCTGAATTTGATTGTGAGTAAATACGTGCAGGATGGTGTGTATGCGAGGGTTCCTATGTCTTTGCATGATATGTATGTAAGCGTGTAAGTTTGTATGTATGAATATTGGCGTAATAAGTAAGTATATTTACTTAAAAGTTAGTATATATGTAGTTTCTTTTGTTGTATATGTATTTAAATGCATTTGCATGTTCTAGGTAATGTCAAAGAATACAAAAAAAAAACTTTAATAATTTCACAAAACTTTAACAATTTCACAAAACTCTTGCAGTGTTGCGAAACACAAAATTAAAGGCACACACTGACCAAGCGATGCTACCTGACTAACACAGCAAGCAAAAACCAAATGAATGTAACATTGAAAGGTTACGAGGCACACATGGCCGGGTTGTCGAACCACACCACTGTCACAGCACCACCGCTCCTACAAATCACACCGCTGTCCTGTAGAGGGTCTCAAATGCAGAAATCGTGAAAAATGCCCTTCACCGCCGTGGATGCTTCATGCTCCCGGTCCACCATAGCTCCATCCGCTTGGCCCACACTCCACCAGCTGTGTCGCCCGCTGTCCGCACATGCTCTGGCGGTGCCCCGGGTTCGACCCCGGGCAGGGCGCAGAGGGGCGGGCAGCCGGCTAGCTGGCGGCGGGGGGCGGACGTAGGCGGGGGGAGAGATACGGGCGCGACGGCGCGATGGTGTTGGTGGCGGCGGTGACGGTGGTGATGTAGTGACGTCACCGGTGTCGGCGGCGAGGGTAGCTGATTGCAACCTGGCAGGGCGGCGGAAGAACTGTCACATGCATCAAGGCGCGGGGAAACAATGATTTAATTAATGTCTTCATTCCATTTCATTGATTGATTGATTGATTGATTGATGATGGATTTTTTTTTTAAGTGGGACGCGCGAATTTTGGAATTGGCGCCCCCATGACACCCTGGTCTAGCATGGAACTCCCATAATTTAGCGGGAAGCACTCCAAAGAGTGCCCAGGTGGGCGGAAGTCGCAGGAACTTGTCCGCGCCGAGCAAAATGTGCTAACATTTATTGGGGCCGGGCGCATGGCGATGCTCGAGTTCGGCACCGTCCGTCTCCCACTCACTTCTTTCAGCAACAAGCACTGAGAAGTCCACCACAGTTCTGCATTATCTTGAGAGACTCCATTCCTACTATAAACACGTGAGGAGGGCATACAACAAACGAAAGCATAGGCGTTTGCCTAGCGTACATATTGTAATCACCTCGAACCATTACTGAGTACCTCGTAACAATTACCCTAACCTAGAAGTAACAAAATCACATAGAATTTGTAGCAGTGCTTAATCAAAAAATTATACCAATTAGTACTACAAGGAATTAACAAAACGCATAAAATGTCAAAGAACACCAAAAAACCAGGTGGCAGGCCCACGCAGTATGACCTATAAAATGATAGTGGTACGCCTGTTCACCAGGCGGCGAAGCGAAAGAAATATCAGCTGAGCATCTCTGGTCGACAGAGGGGGAAAAGTAGAGATAAATATCATGGATTGGGGCTTACTCGTGGGAGGATCTAGCCAGTGCACATAACTTTTGTACTGGTCGCAATAACTTGCCCTGGCTAGTTCGTACTTCAACAGTACGCACGACTCCGGCTTGATCAGGGAACAATTTCTCCACTACACCTAATTTCCAGTGAGAGGGCGGAGATTCCTCAATTAAAAGTACTAAATCATTTACAGCTAGTGGTGGTGACTCCCTTTTCCACTTCACCCTTTGTTGCAAGGTGTGGAGGTAATTTAGCGACCAATATTTCCAAATTATTGCTAATTTGTTATTTAAATGGCGGAACTGTTGTGCAGGAGTAATCTGCACAAGAGGCGAGTCAGTATCTATAGGAAGAGAATTAAGCGCGTGCCCGTAGACTAAGTGATTCGGGGTTAAAATCAAATTCACATCCGTATCTGTAGACGTGACTTCAAGCGGTCTTGAGTTTAAACAAGCTTCTATTTTGGCTAAGAGGGTGTACAATGTAAGCAAGGGCACAACTTGTTGCCCTAAAGCGCGTCGCAAATGGAATTTAAGACTCTTAACACAAGCCTCAGCTAACGAGTTTCGGTGAGGAGAGTAGGTGGGACAAAAGTGCCAGGAGGTGCCCTGCACTGATAAAAATTTGGTGATAGCCTCTAAATCCCGAGCGGAAAGAACAAAGCGATTAGCCTCGGCTAGGATACGACTAGCACTTTTGAATGTACTAGCGTTATCACTGTACATGTGCACAGGATAACCTCTTCTCGAACCAAAACGTTCAAAGGCCGCAATGAATTGAGAGGAGGATAGATTTTCGACGATTTCTAAATGCGAAGCTTTCGTGGAATGGCATATAAACACAGCAATCCAAGTCTTCTGAGACATTTTTGATCTCGTGAGAGACGGCCTTGTCAAAATTGGGCCACAATAATCTAAGGATGTGTGAGCCCATGGCCGAGAAGGATTTACGCGGCTAGGGGGCAATGAACCCATAATCTGGCCAAGAGGAATTGCGCGCCAACGCTTACAAGTCAGACAAGCATTGATTACTTTCTTTGCTACCCGTCTTAGGGAGGGAATCCAATACTGCTGGCGCACACATCCCATCATCAATGCTAAGCCCGCATGTAGAAATGCGAGGTGTATCATTTCTAAGAACAGGACGGTAAATTTGTGGTTAGGCGGAAGTATAATAGGATGCTTGTTTAACCTCTCCACCTGAGAATTCATTAAACGGCCACCCACCCGTAAAAGCCCATCAGGGCCTAGATAAGGATTCAAGCTAAGGAGCGATGACTTGGGAGGTAATCCCTTTTCTTTTGAAAGTGCCTTATATTCAAGGGGGTACATGTCTAGTTGAATGAGCCTTATAATAACCACTGTGGCTTCTCTCAATTCAAGCGGTGCCAACCAACCCCTTCTCCGCATCTGAGCCGAAGCAGGGTCAATGCGAGCAACAATTGCAGCCCGTATATTGTTAATGAATCTTAAGCATAGCGCCAACACCCTTATCAATTTGTGATATTTTGAATATCTGCTAAGCAGTACTTGAACAAATGAATTTTGGTTTTCACCTACATCTGACGAGGGCATACTTGTTTGGTATGCAGTGAACATACAACAGAGAGCATCTACCTTACCATTATCCGCTACCTCAGCATCGACAAACGGCTTGGCCCACATTGACACTGGCTGCTTCAGCCACGGCGGTCCTACAAACCAGAGGGTACTGTGTTGCAGTGCCTGGGGGGAGACACCACGGGTTAGCAGATCAGCGGGATTCTGTCTCGAGCTTACATGGCGCCAACAAGATAGTGGATAGGATGCCACTATCTTTGAAACTCTATGCGCAGTGAAAGCATCCAATTTATGATTGCTTTTCACCAACCAGTGCAAAACAATAGAACTATCTGAAAAAAGATACACTTGATTAATAGAACACACAATTCTCAATGCTCTTATTACCTTCTTGGTCAATTCTACCAATAACAATGCACTACACAACTCCAAGCGAGGAATAGTCGACCCTGCCAGGGGAGCAAGTCTTGATTTAGAGCACAACAAGTGGCTATGCGCAACGGATGCAGAATCATGATTAACTAAGTATAATGCAGCTCCGTACGCCTTATGAGAGGCATCACAGAATCCTACTAGACAAGAGGGAAGGTGGCCCTGGGGTAACACCTTGCGTAGGAATATAATTGATGGCAGTAAAACAATCTCATTAACCAAGGACTGCCAACAACAAGTAAGATCAGAATCAAGAGGAGTATCCCAATCCAACTGTAAAGACCACAATTTTTGCAGAAAAAGCTTCAACTTTACCAAGAAAGGATTCACAAAACCTAATGGGTCATAAATAGAGGCTATTAAGTGCAACACAACCCTTTTTGTGATATACGGGAGGTTGAAAGTGTTTGGATCGGAGTGTTTGCTGTATGTAATGCAAAGTGTGTCTTTATCAGTGTTCCAAGTCAAACCCAATATTCTATGCGTGTTGTCTGAGGCCAGAGGCGTGGAAGTGTATTGTGTGTGAGTGGTGTTGAGAGTGGCCAGAAACGATGAAGAATTGCTATTAACCTTTCTCAAATTAAAATGAGCTCCCTTTAGCACTTTTACAATCCTTTGAAATAACGATGCTGCCTTCTCAGCACAGTCGCTCCCAAACAGTAAGTCATCTACATAAAATCCCTGCTTGATGGCTGAAGCCACCTCAGGATCATTTTCATTTATTTCCTCAGCCAACTTGTTGAGACACCTTGAACTCAGAAATGCGGAGGGGGCCATACCATAAGTAACGGTTTGCAAAGTAAAAATTTTAATGGGGTCGTGAGGGTTCTCTCGCCACAAAATTCTCTGAAATTTAGTATCAGCATCATGCACCCGAACCATTCTATACATTTTCTCAATGTCTGCTGTGAAACAAACATTAAACAATCGAAATCTAAGCATGATGTCAATGAGCTCTGATTGCACGCTAGGGCCAGCGTAGAGTAGGTCGTTTAAACTTAACCCGGAAGAAGATTTGGCACTACAATTGAAGACTACGCGCAGTGGTGTAGTATGGGATTGTGGATTCAACACACAAAAATGAGGTATAAAATAGAAAGGAGGTGCTATCTTACTGACACATTCAACTGCATGCCCCAATTCAATGTATTCCCTCATGAACTTGACATAATTATGCCTTAATTCTCTATCTTTAGAAAATCTGTTTTCTAAAGCAAGCAAAAACTGTTTGGCCACAAAATGTGAATTCCCCAATAATTGTGGAGGACGTTTAAAAGGCAAAGATACACAAAATTGCCCATTCTCCAACCTAAAGGTGTCCTCATTAAATTTCTTTTCACAAGGATGCTCCAAGTGTGAGAAGTTTTCATCACGAGAAGAGGAAATCCTCTCAGAATTCCAAATATTCTCATAATCATTGACTAAGGAAGGAGAGTGTGCAGTTAAGAAAAAGCACTGATCTGGGGGTGCCGCACTTGGCAACAGTGTGGGCAATCGATCCCCCGCAATGACATTACCAAACTTAGTATCAAGAATAAAAAGCTTTGAACAATGGCTGCTCTTCTTAGTGTTAAGCACCTGAAAAAATAAAGAAGAGCTTAATAAAATATCTAATTTTTTAGGAATAAAGAATTGGTCATCAGCCAATTTTAGGCCAGCAGGCAGCTTCAGGGCAGCTAAATTAATGTTCCTCCGGGGGGTGGCTTTGGAAATAGCAGGGACCACTAAACATTCTATTGCCCTTTTCCACCTACAACACCGCGAGGAGATTAACACATGAACTCTAGCATTTGAACCAGAAGTAAGAGCATTAACAGAATGAATCGTAGCATTATGCCTAATTCTTGTGAGACGGAGGGCCTGTACCAGTGATTCAGTTATCAAGGAAACTTCACTACCAGAATCAAGTAATGCCCTGGCTGGCAGGGTTTGGCCCAATTCATTTGTTGCATTAACAATGGCTGTGGGAAGGAGAGAACCAATATTAAATGTCTGGCTAAGAACCAAGTGTGATAACGTGGAAACCTTAGTATCGTGTGGTTGTTTTGCAGTAATCTGGGTGGCAGATGCTAGTCCAGCAGAGGTGTTGGGAGCACTAGAACAATGAGGTGATGCCAAATTATGGACATTTTGTGTAGAAAATTTATGAAGCATTGAGTGGTGGTTCTTACCACAAGTTTTACAACTTCGCTGTGAGCAATGATGAGAAGGACCCTTCCTTCGAAGACAGTTGTAGCAGAGTTGATGAGAAGAGACAAAATCCCATCTCTGCTGGACAGCCAGGGTACGAAAACGAGGGCAGGCGAAAAGTGGGTGCTCTCCAGAACTGCAGGCAATGCAGGCTTGAGCTGATGACCCCTCTTCCAGCTGAAACACCTGTTTGGCAGGTGAAGATTGTGTAGGGCGCTTAGATTTACTAACTGAAACAGAATTCACATCAGGATTAGCAAGAGGGGCAATGTCTAGGGCTCTTGCCCGGAGTGAAAGAAAATCTAAAACATTTTGCAATGGAACAATATCATTTTTTGCTTTAGCAAGGAAAAATGCTTCCCTTGTTTTGTTATCCAATTTACTGAGCACTAAAAATTGTACTATTATTTCAGCCATAGGGACTGTAGTGGGAACTGCTGACATAGATAGCCAGTGAGAAGTTACTACATTGTGCAATTCTCTTAAGGAGGAGGCATCACCAATTTTGAGGGAAGGAAAGGAGAAGAGAGCATGAATGTGCTCTTCTAAAATTTTCGATTTATCGTCATAACGATCTCTTAATAAAGCCCAGGCCTGTTGAAAGGATCTGTCTGATACTGTGAGCACAGAAATCAACTTCAGAGGTTCGGCCTCGAGACTACTCATTAAATGCACCAACTTCTGCGAGTCCGGTATCTGTACCTGATTAATGACTAATTGAGTAAACAAATCACGAAAACGTTGCCAATTTCTATACCTTCCATCAAATTTTGGAATTTTAATGCTCGGTAGCGAGGCATGATGACACGCCGAGGCAACAGTAAGAGGCTTTTCAAAGGGCTCGTATTTTTCATTCAATAGCTGTTTTACAGCCAAGTAAGCATTTTCACATTGCGAAAAATTTTGTTCATGAATCGTGCTAAAGAACTCTGTGGAGCTGATCGCATCCATTTTAAGAGCTTCGATATCCTTCCAGACCTCACATAACCTATCTCGCAGGCACGCGAGACTGGCTACCGTTGCTGGTTGCAAAGCTTTCAAATTACTTTCAATTCGTGAAATTTCCCAAATAGCGAGACTCCACCTTTGTGATAATCTTAATTCAACTGCACCTGGCTCCTTAGCCCGTACCTTTGACTGAGACATGGTTAAATAAGCTTGCTTACTAACGAAAAGAACTGAAATAATTCACGGTAGCATTTAAAGGGTATGAAGTTTCATACGCGAAAAACCATCTAAAAATTTAAGCACCGACATGTATTTGTTAATTGGAAGTCAACACCACTTTCATAAGCAAAATGAGCTATGTAACTATCGTCAAAATGCATTTAACCCTACAAACTTGAGAACCTAAGATCAGGAACGTGAAATATGAGGTTAGGAAAGCTGCATAAGATTTCCAGGAATTGGAAAGGCGTAACCAAGAACATGCTTTTAATTTGCACCATGCAAACCGCAAAAGCAAAGCGCACATAACACAAGTAAATGTTACAACAGCACTGCTAATGATTCTACTGTAATTTTGTTTTTTTTATTCACAAAGGTACGCGTTCCGTGTGCGCATCACGTCTTCGCGGCGTGGCGTGAACAAAAACCTCGCGTAGTCAGTGTTACCAACGAACGAACGAAGTATTCGTTCCCGGGTTTCAAGGCACCATAAAATGTCAAAGAATACAAAAAAAAACTTTAATAATTTCACAAAACTTTAACAATTTCACAAAACTCTTGCAGTGTTGCGAAACACAAAATTAAAGGCACACACTGACCAAGCGATGCTACCTGACTAACACAGCAAGCAAAAACCAAATGAATGTAACATTGAAAGGTTACGAGGCACACATGGCCGGGTTGTCGAACCACACCACTGTCACAGCACCACCGCTCCTACAAATCACACCGCTGTCCTGTAGAGGGTCTCAAATGCAGAAATCGTGAAAAATGCCCTTCACCGCCGTGGATGCTTCATGCTCCCGGTCCACCATAGCTCCATCCGCTTGGCCCACACTCCACCAGCTGTGTCGCCCGCTGTCCGCACATGCTCTGGCGGTGCCCCGGGTTCGACCCCGGGCAGGGCGCAGAGGGGCGGGCAGCCGGCTAGCTGGCGGCGGGGGGCGGACGTAGGCGGGGGGAGAGATACGGGCGCGACGGCGCGATGGTGTTGGTGGCGGCGGTGACGGTGGTGATGTAGTGACGTCACCGGTGTCGGCGGCGAGGGTAGCTGATTGCAACCTGGCAGGGCGGCGGAAGAACTGTCACATGCATCAAGGCGCGGGGAAACAATGATTTAATTAATGTCTTCATTCCATTTCATTGATTGATTGATTGATTGATTGATGATGGATTTTTTTTTTAAGTGGGACGCGCGAATTTTGGAATTGGCGCCCCCATGACACCCTGGTCTAGCATGGAACTCCCATAATTTAGCGGGAAGCACTCCAAAGAGTGCCCAGGTGGGCGGAAGTCGCAGGAACTTGTCCGCGCCGAGCAAAATGTGCTAACAGGTAATGACGAAGATATTTTGTTTTTTTATATTGATTTTTTATATATTGTTTTTATTTTTAATTGTGTTTTGTAATTGTAAATGTACTTTTACGTTTCTGTATTCTGCCACCGGGCAACATCAGCCCAATTGTAGAATAAACTATAAAAAATATCTATAAAAAAATATGATTTTGATTTTTAAAATCATTTCAGTAATTAATCGCAGTTTTGATCATCCTCAATACCGGTGATCGTGTACAAAGAGATTCACAGTGTCCCAGAACGTGACATAATACACTGTGACCAACGCGTGATTTTCAATTTGAAAATATATATTAACTTGCAAAATCGGAAAAGACAAGTTAATATTAAATTAATTAAATAAGTGTTCAAACTATAATGAAAATTATGAGACAAGTTCGAACCCATTTACCTCCTTGAGCTCTAAATCCCTCGGAGCTGTGCACCTGTTGCATTCCCTGTTCCTCGGATCTGAATCTCAGAATAGTATACTGCACTGAAATATAAACGTATACATACATACGTATTTTCTGCATGGCACACAATACGGGGAAGGCTAGATAAACCAGATAATATTAATAGATTTTATCATAAATATAAAATTAGAAATAGAATGCAAAGTACAGACGTAAGCAAATTCTCCTTTGTAAACAGAACAATCGTAGATTGGAAGGATATACCTGCGGCAGTTTTTGAGCCCTTTCCTTGCTCAGCGCGTGGTTTTAGAAAAAGAATATAGGAAATTAGTCAATATGGTGAAAACGTGTAGTGAAGTGAAGTGGAGTGAAGTGAAAGGTGCGATTATGGGTAGTCTACTGAAAAGTATTGAGCTATTAGTATTTAGGTAAATTGTTATGAGGTGCAGTGAAGAGATTTCATTTCGTTCTGTTTATTTTGCTAATCTAAAGCGTCTTTTATAGGCTATTCTGTCAAAAGTTGGCATTAATTGATTTATGTTAATGAGTGTTTTACGTGTTAGAAATGTAAAAAATATTATAAGTATTGTATATTATTATATTGTAGTGTTAGGTAAAAATGTTTATCCATATTTGTCTGAATTTGATTGTGAGTAAATACGTGCAGGATGGTGTGTATGCGAGGGTTCCTATGTCTTTGCATGATATGTATGTAAGCGTGTAAGTTTGTATGTATGAATATTGGCGTAATAAGTAAGTATATTTACTTAAAAGTTAGTATATATGTAGTTTCTTTTGTTGTATATGTATTTAAATGCATTTGCATGTTCTAGGTAATGACGAAGATATTTTGTTTTTTTATATTGATTTTTTATATATTGTTTTTATTTTTAATTGTGTTTTGTAATTGTAAATGTACTTTTACGTTTCTGTATTCTGCCACCGGGCAACATCAGCCCAATTGTAGAATAAACTATAAAAAATATCTATAAAAAAATATGATTTTGATTTTTAAAATCATTTCAGTAATTAATCGCAGTTTTGATCATCCTCAATACCGGTGATCGTGTACAAAGATGGCAAATATCTAATAATTTTGTTAAAATATATGTAACTAGTGGTGCTACAGAATGGCACAGACTTTCCCGTACTAGTTGATTTTCTAATTTATTTGGTCTGAGATACCTTTTTGATTTTGCCCGATGCACTTGCTAACTGCCATCTATCGATTCCCAAAGTACATTTTTTAAAAATGTTATCAATATTTCGGTTTCCTAATGGTGCCAGAGGCTTTATGCAAAGAACCCCGAAAATATAAAGAATGTTATTCAAAATAGCAGAGCTTGGAATAAGGCCAGATCGACCTGGGAGTATTCCTACGCGAATCTTATGCGCTAGTGTTGTTCTCAGACTACAGAAGGACGATCGGACAGACGGACGTTTTGGAAAAAAACAACCTTTTTTAGGTATCAGGGAACCCTAAAACGCGTACTTCCGTTGAAATCTCGAAATTGATTTTCATGGCATTACATAACTTTCTGTATAATATGTATACTACTCCGTATATACGTATGTATACGAGAAAGTAAAAAATGTCTTTGCCCTCATTTGTTGATTAATATTTTCTTAAGAACTTGGAACTGTCCCGTAACCTTTTACGCAAGGAACATTCACGTTGCACGAAACGCACCCTCAGAAACAGCAAGCTCGCGCACGAAGCTTTATCTTCCCACTGCCCATCATTCACCCGCGTCCGCGAAGCCACCGATCAGTTCTGCATGGGCCTAATCCCCGAGATAGATTTCTGCGTCCGGTGTCCCCACACGCCGGGCGTCTCCCCTGCCCGTCCTCCTAATCCCCTCCCCCCCCCCATCCAACGCGTTGCGTCCGGCACAGGTGGACGCGCGCGTCGCCCGCCCCGCGGGCGGCATTGTGGCCGGGCGACGCCGCCCGCCCCGGGGCGATGGCCGAGCGCGGCGGGGGTCACGCGCGCGCTTTGTCGCCGCTCGAGGGGATTCCCCCCGGCGCGGCGGCGGCGCGAGTGGGGAAATCGATACGTTTGCCGCGCGCTGGCGAAATGCGCGCGAGAAAGGAAGAAAACGCCGCCGCCCCGAGGGCGTTTCCGGCCCCGCGGCGGCCCCGCGCTGCCATTCAGAGGGTCACGCGCGCGGGGATTAGCCCCCGGGGCCGAATCCTGTTAGCTCGCGGCCGTGACCCCCGCGCGCCGGGGCCGCGCCGCCGCCGTGCAGTGGGTCGGCGACTAGGGAACTCGCGAATCGATTCATGCTATCGATAGCAACAGAACGAGTGTAGATATGAGGATGCTAAGCAAATTCAAATATCAGTGGTGTCAAGGTCTTCTTCTGGTGGCTGTGGCACAAGTCGTGGCACCGTAACATGCCACGAGCTTCTCTGCGCAAGTGAAAGCGAATTATTACGAGTAGTAACCCCGCCGTTTTACAATAGCAATAGCGTTGTCTCGGGTGGCGGGGTGATGAACTGCGTGGAGGGGTCAATTTCGTGGTGGTACTCGTGCCAAGGACTCCCGCTCGTGGAGTCGACCTTGACAACACTATAGATATTTGAATTTGCTTGACTCTAAAGTAGAGATGCTTGAAATTGACTCAATGTATGCTATCGATAGCAATAGCACAACTGTATATATGAGAACGTAAAGGAATTTCAAGAATCTATACTTTACATTCCTCGCGACTCAATATATGTTATCTATAGCAACAGCACAAATGTAGAGATGAAGATGCTAAGGAATTTCAAGAATCTGTATATTGTCTCAGGCCATTTTCTAAAGACAATTAAATTTTTCTTCTTTTACTTCTTTTCATACCTAATTTTTATTACAAAAGCTTGTTAAAGTGAAATAAAAATGATATAAGAAAAGAAGCAAAAGAAGAAAAGTTTAATTGTCTTTAGATAATAGCCAGAGACAACGGATAGTTCACATAAAATTACACGACAAATATAAATAAAATTTCAAGAATCTATGCTTTCAATGCCGACTGAAGTCAGTTTAGATTTCACATTTGATGGATTCAATGAGATGTAGTCATTAGTCGCATTATTAAGTTAGAGTTGAACAGACCATGATGCTCTCTAAGCAATTCTCTTCCAAATGAGTATTTTAGGACTCTATTTTATTGTAAGAAGGTAGGTTGTCTTGGCTGACTTTCTTGGGCACCGATATATTTACATATACCCACCAAACGTTAAATTGTTACTTTTAAGTGTACCTCAAAACTGGATAACAGGCGGGTATCATGAATATCTGTTGCAGACATACTCACTTATGTTTCAGAAGCAATTGTCTCATATTTCACTTATACGTGAATGGAAAAAATAATTTTCTCCATGCCAGTTCTACAGACTCTGTAAATAGCGCCATGGGGAAACGAAAGGATGTGCTTAAAGTGGTGTAATTGCAGCTAACGATTCCTGTTCGTAATTTTTCAATGCTGATACTTTAGAAAAATAATGAAATTTAATTTAAAAACACAAAATTTAATTTCTGTTGGTAAACACGACACTAAATTTTTGGAGATATATTTTAAAAATAAAAAACGTGATGAGAGACGGGAATGGAATATAGTACTCATTTAGTTCGGGCAGAGAAGGCTTAAAACATTCATTATGCTGATATTAGAGCCTTAAGCCGTGCAAAGAACATAATAATTATACGTTGATTCATTTTTGTTGTCTTGTTATTTTAATATCATGTAAAAGATGAATTAGATAAAATTATAATTGAATGATGGTGTCTTAATTTCTTATTATGTCCTCGTAATACATTGGAACATCACAATTGAAATAGAGATAAATTAAGTCTATTTAATTACGTTTCAAACTTTTCTTCAGATTTATAATTCAGTATCAACTGGGCATTTATAAAAGGGCACAAAATGCATCATGTAAAACTATGACATAGTAAGTCAACACAATTGTAATAATATGACAGATCATTTATTAAATTTCCAGTTTAAATTTAATATTTTATGTACGCAAAACAATCCAAACGAAATACTTCAAAGCAAACACGGGAACATCCTCTATTTTGGACTTTCAAAGATCCTGAAATAATCCAACAAGGTTTTTTTTCTGGTAACCAATATATTGGGAAACAAATTAAACACATTCTGAATATGTTATGCAAGAAACAAATAAAAGTTTTCGTCTAAATGACTGCATTAGTCTAATAAAAGAACTACTCTAGCTTAATTCGGAATGATGTGGGACACGTTGAAGATAAAATTGGAAATGAGCGTAGAACTGTCTAACAACTATTTTGAACAAGAGCATTGCTTTTCTCTCGATCATTCTTTAGCACAGTTTTGATGTACCTAAGCCTTGCATTTCATCTACTTCTGGGATTTCGTCACGTTCTCATCATTCACAAAGTAACTCAACCCTATCATTTTTTAATATTTTTTATTGGATCAGTTATGTTTTCTCACCGTTTTCATTTCCAGTTTTTTATAGCGAGGACGCCAAGAGAATACAATGTATTCCGTTTCGTGCTTCCATTCTATAATTAGGAACACGTGATGGTTCCTAGGCCGACATGAATTGTTTCGAAGATGTAGTAGGTCTGACGGTTTAAGATTCAATAGAAATACTATCATGGCCCGTAGATGAGACGTATGTTGGGCTATTGCTGATGATGATGTGGCCTAATTTTGGGGTCGATAGAATCTGATGGATTAATCGCTAGAGTTTCTTCAAAAAAGTTTGTCTTGAAATACATCCGTATTGGCGGGCGAAATGCTGGTTCTTTCAAATCCATTCGCCAAATTGGCTACAGTTGCAGCTCGTACCTATCCACTTATTTGGAATTGAGTGATGAGCTTCATTGAGTATTCTCACACTCAACCATTCAAGTTACTCAACCAGCTTAGTTTAGATATAAGAAAAGAGGCCTGAAGAAAGCACCTTTCTTAGGCATGTTCAATAAGCGTACTGCACAATCTTGCATGAAAATATGAAACTCATCACTTTTATACACTGATTTTTACGATTTAATTGAACTCTCCTCAGATACAAACTACTTTGCTTAGCTGGGGTAACGAAAGATTACATTAACAGATTAGTAAAAACAGCAACTTATGTCCAGCTTTAACCTTACAAAACGCTTTTCAACTTCCTTCTCGCAATAACGAGGCTGGATTAGTGAACAGACGAGTACAAACTACTCGCTTTCACGCACAGTTAAATTTAGGCAGTGATCTAATGAAACCGGTGTTCTCCCACCTCTTAAAAATATATATGAATTTTATGAACATCATAAACAAGAAATAAACAAGGTATTAATATAACCACGTTTAAAGCAGGTATCAATACAGTCAAATTTGTTCATACGTAAAATTAGCTAAAAATGATTTTCTTCAAAATATTTTCTCTTGACCTTGATACAATTACAAATACTTACTCTTATTGTCTAAAAATGCAGAAGTGTCTTTATTTTCATTAATCTCTGCCACCTATTCCATGCTTTGTGCGTTCATCCATTTTTTAATAAAGTGCTTCAAAAAGCCTTTCCGCAGAAACCTTTTTGGTGAATTCGTTTAATTTTCGTTCGTTTAATTTTCTCAGATTTGGCTCCACTGTTCTTCGCCCCCATTGAAGTGGCGGCATGGACTCCGCCGCTGAACTATAGACATCTCGTCACAGAACGCAGTCCGGGCAGCGGAGAGGATCCGAGAGAAGGTGTATGTAAAATGACGAGGCCAAATTGCACGTCCTTCCTTTTATCTCATCTTCTTTCGTTTTGGACTCCTTATCCCCCTCTAGTTGTATTGTTCAGTATACGAATATTAGGAGGTTAGTATCCAAATCTTGATAATGATACGTAATGACGTTTACTTGTATGCAATTTTACTTGAAGAAAATATTGTGTTGTTAGAAATAGAAATGGAGAAAAGAAAAAAATGTATAAAATATCAATAATGATTCACAAGAGTTATACAGTGCGCGAGGAAAAATCTCACCGGACCGAGCCGCCCCGGGCCTCCTATTGAAAATTGAATTTATGTTTATAACAACGAGATTACAGGGAAACCAATGAGGAAGACAACAATTACAGCATCAATTATGATTGTTATGAGAACTTAATTTACGTTTTCAATCTGCAGCTTGTGCTACCAACATAATTTCTATTTGCAAACATTTTCAACAAGGTGCCACAGCGGAGAGATCTACCTGGCGCAATACAATATGTCATGTTGAGAGAGTTATGACAAGGAACAATAATATAGTCCAATTATCAGTATACAACCGGTTAAGATAGTTCAAGGCAACAGCTATCGCCACTACAGTGTCTCTGACCGGGAGTCCCCAAAGTAGAAATCTCAAAGGTGGTTGATGTTAGATAGATAGATGGATCCGCGGCCGGAGTCATTCTATTCTTGGCTGTTCGGGATGAGCAGTATATATCAGAAGAAGGCCACAGCAAGATGGCCGAAACGTCAGCCCTGTTGACTGAGACGCGGCTCATCCCGGACAGCCAAGAATACGATGTTCGATAGATAGCTAGGTCGAACTCAGCCTCCCTCTAGAGGAGAATTGTAGTGATTGGCTGTTCTGATCCGTTGTTTTCCATGTTATCTCAGATCAATATTAACAAACGCCCCACGAACCGTGCGCGATCTTCCCTTCCTCATCCTTGTCCTCGCTTCTCTCCTTACACATACACACCTACTTGCCCTGCACTTTCACACATAACGGGAGACAAGACGGTAGCGTAGAGCATGTTCTGCTTGCGGAGATACCTGGAAGGGGCAACCCTGCATGAGAAACTGTAAGTCGGAGTGGGATCTCATGTTTTAGAGAGGGAAGAATGCCGTCAATCCCCCGGAATATGACATGCGCTACAATTACGACACTAATGAACATACTAGTAGAAGTGCCTGAAAACACAAAGGAAATCAAACCGATAACTGCAAATAAAATGTTCCTCGTTGTCACTGTAGTTTCCTCTGCGTTATCCTCATTGCATTTCATTACTCTGTCAATATATTTTTGCAATTTTAATAAATAACCCGTCGTATCATAATTAGGAATTCCAGCTCGGTCAGTAATGTGGTGGTAAGGCACGCCGTTCTCTCGAGATTCCAGTAATACAAGTTTTACTTGTATAAGTAAAACCTAATGACAGAAATGTTTGAGCAATTGTGATATTACGATTGCTGCATTCTCTAGCTGTAATTGCAAAAATTAGTTTTGTTCGATACCAACATAATTTAGCTTCACATACAAGTTTCAGAATTTGGAAATATACTTTAGACAAACTTATTCTTGGTTGCCTAAAGAATATATGTTTATTTTGAAAAGGAATATTAAGGAATCTTGCATGTGATCTACCTTAGAAACTACTACTTCTGTTAAAAAATAACTAATTTTCTCTAAATAATTAAATTCAATTTTGCTTGATACTAGCAAGATGTTTCGCATATGTTTTGAGATTTAATGCAAGTAGTACGAATGAAATAATAACGATACTAAATAGTAATAATTTCTTCGTGGCGACACTCAGGCTTATAAGACCTACTCTTCCACCAGACCATCTTCATTAATTTACATTTACGAAAATAACATGTTGAAATCGGGCTTGAATAATATTAACTAAAATAGTACATTATAGAGGAAAATTGAATCTGACATTTCCATCTACATGAAATTCTGTGCAAGACACAACTTACAAGTGAATTTTATTGCAATTTGTGGTCTATTCTTGAAATTTCTTGCAGTATAGAAAGTGCCCTGATGGAAGAAAAGGGATACTTGGAAAGATATCTTCGTTCAGTGTCACTGTAGGATTTTACATTTCAGGGATTTAGTTATTAACGACGTTATCGTGATTCACCTACTCTCCAATGAAGATTTTTATTTCTAAAACGTCGTTAACATTACAGTAACGTAATTTTAAGAGTAGGGTAAAAGTTTTCCATTTGAAACAGAGAAATGTCTTACGTTTATTTCTTGGGTGGCATCTATAGATAGAAAGTGTGCCAATATGAAATTTTAATACAGTATCTAGTAACCAATTAGAACTCATAAGTTCAGTGCCTCTAAAGAATTCGATCGTCGACCTCTACGGAAGATAGATTACTTCTAGGCCCACGACATTGCCTGCTATCGAAGAAGGTGACACGGAAAAGCTCTTAATGGGCATTCCGCGCAATTGCAGGAATCAAAGCGTGTTCTTCGACGATACGCTGTTCATTATGTGGCTTTTGCTGAATCAAATCAATTAAAGGATCCTGAGTCTAGCGGAATTCAAATTAAATAAGGGAAGAATGTGAACCGAATTAGAAATGCATCTTGATTAAAAACCAGTTGCCCTCCTTCATTAGGCATTTATCCGATTTCCGCTTTGACCTACAGCCATTTCTAGGTGTTTCGAAGACGAAAATGTTCTCTAGTCGCGTTTGTGATGTCCAAAGTTTTTGCCTGATTCCTCACACTTAAGCCGAGAACGACCTCTTAATCTCCGCGTTGGTATGTCTGAAAAGAGGCTCAGTTCAACACTCTATTCAATAGACCTGCTCCGAAAGGGAACGCGGCGTTCTATAATATTTCGTCATAAGACGACAAGTGAGGATCTTCGACGAAGAAGTCGCAGGAAGAGGCTGGAAGAAAAAGTGGTATTGCACAAAGCCTAAAAACCGATATTTGACGAACATCGACCGAACCAGTGTTTGGATAGCTCGTCCTTGAAGTGGATCCCAGTGTATGGAAGTTCAGCGGCGAAAGTACCTGCTCACCTTCCATTTTTCTCGGGTCTTCGCCCTTCCTTTGAGGCACATCCGATCTACCCTCATGAAACGGGAATCTAGAAGCTCGCGAACGGACACAAAGGGCAATGCGGCTTCCTTCGAGCGGTGCTCTCCGCAAAGAATCGTCTCTTGACGGATAAAAAGCAGCAGCCCAACCCACGAACGAAAAAAACGAAAACGGGGGAGAAGAAAGAAAAAAAAAAGAACGCCCGCTTCCAGACAGACGAAGTGATGGCCCAAACAAATTCGTTGTAAACGAACTAATGAGAGCTCAAATTTCGAGAGGCGTGTCCTTGGGGTACACCAGATTTCCTTCGTTGATCGATCAATATTCGAAGGGTTTCGTCGGGTGAACGCGGTCCGGAGCCGCACCTGCTGCCGGGGGATGTCGCGGGCGAAAGTGTTGGGTGCGTGACAGCCGCATCCAGAAGGCCGTGTCTGAGCACGGCCTATTGTACGTGAGCTCACAGCCCTCGCTTGTCAACCCGTTGCCTCCGACGGCCGCTTTCTAACGCGGACGAATCCCATTCATTAATTCGTGTTTAACACGGGCGCTGTGACGGGTCGCCAACTCGAGCGCTCGCGGTTGTGAATAATAGGAGAGCGAGCCTCCGATGCTTTTTTTATTATAACTTAACGACACGAACCGAATTTTATGGATTGGATAGCTTCGATGATGGGGTGAAGATTGTGATGCTATATTGGATGTGCCGCTTAGTCAATATATTTCTATGATTGATTAATAAACTTGTTAACAGACATTCATTATATAAAAACCTCTTGTTAGTTGCTCCCAAAGCAAGAGCTCGAAAGAAAATTGTGTGATAATCACAGATATTGCTATATTTTTAAAGTTTCATTTGGTTAAAACGTCTTATATTCTACTAGTGCGTCAGATTGCCTATTTCATGGTCGTATCTTTTAAAGAATCTCCCGAAACTCTTGTCTTCTTAAAATGATTTCTTCTAGGTGTTTGACAAAAACATTTTACAAGACGACTGGAGCTTTTCCGAGTGTTTATCTTGCATCTTTCACACTGAACCTCGAATTTATTATCGTATAGGATTTCGCGTATTTCCTTTCGCCTCTTTCTACCCGACAAATGGTCAGCGATTCTCGCATAGCCAATTCCTCTCGCACGGCAACGCCAATGAATAAGGTAATGTTAGTTTAAGGTTCTTTTTTTAAGAAAGGAACGTCCGAGGTCTTTGTCCGCGGCGAGGGGAGTAGAAAAATATAATATTCAACGGCAAGCGCGTTCTTTGGAAGAATTAGTTTTTTCGCCGAAAAGTGAAAACGGAAATTCGAAGCCCCGGGTTTTTGCCGCGAGGTGAACGCCCTGGCTATTGCTTTCGCCCGCCCGCATCTCGAGTTCCGTTGCTCTCGCGGGCCACTCCGCGCCCCCTCCTCCCCCTCCGTCCCCACCCTCCCCTACCCTCCTCCCACGCCGCCACCTGCCGACCCGCCCGTCCGCGCAGGCTCGTGTTCCTGCCGAAAAATTCGGGGCCGAGTTTTTTTTTAACGGCCGCCTCCACAAAAACATCCGCGTCCACGTGTCCGAAGAACCCCTGCCGAATTTTTGCGTCGGCTCTTGAGCTAGAGCTGGCTCTTTCTGTGGCGCCGGCGGGCCAATAAATTTTCTCCCGAAGGTACCTTGGAAACCGCCGAGATCGTAGGGTGATTTATACTCTAGTACAGATTGCTCGCTCGTAGCAGCCACGGTCCTTTCACTTCATCTGGGGTAAACAATTGTTTGTATTTTCACCTCCACATCTTTTTTGAACTTTTTTACTCTTAAGTTGTAAGAAACTTTTGTTCCTTTTAGTTTTTCAAACGTTCTGGTTCAGATTGAGAAAGCCGAAGTCAAGAATCGACAAATCTAATTAAACAAAAGAAGAATTAGAGCTCTGGTTTGTGGTTGTTTTCATTCGAGAAGCTATTAATTACTTCTGTAATTGGATCTCCGTTGAAATTAATGCCTTCGGTGACAGGGACAAAAAGAAACGTAAATCTCTCAGCAATCTAAATATCTGGGTTAGAAGTAAGTACACTACAATCGTAGATGTAAATAAAAATAAATCATTGTGTGAAGATATAAAGAATGTGCACACTTGTATGATTTGATAACTCGAGTATTTACATGCGGTATGGCAATTTCTAAAATAAATTTCGATTTAATTTTGAAATGAGTGTTTTCGCTTCATTGTAAAAGTTTTTATTACAAAAGTGCTACAGGATTCGTATTTAAGATTAAAAATAGATCAAAATAAGAATTAAAGAAGTTGACTGATACTTCTCTATTCATATAACAACGCAGTTTCCTTCATTGTGGTACAATTATTGTGCACATCATTGTTCTATCAACTAAAATATTTTAACGCATATCGTAGTTTAAAAAATGTACGTAAAAGCAGAAATACACCTAACATTCCTTATAGTAAAACAATCCCTCCTTTCTTTCAGAAGAACTTCATTTACGTTGCATTACTCTCCTAGTGAAAAACAAATTAACGCCCTAGGTCGTTCTTTTCTCAATCGCTACAACTAACCCCACAGGTTCCGAGTTCCAGCGGCGGCACCTCGCCCGATATCATCTGCACGTTCACCACGCCCCTAGTGATTGCCGCGCGCGTTTTTGTGATGGCGGGGTTCGCCACGCCCTCTGCGGTTGCAATCACCACTAATACCACCATCTCCACCACGCTCATCGCCAGTAAAACCGTAGCACCAAGCATTCACCTGCCATTGCCAACATCACAACTAAAACAACATCGCCAAAACGCTCGTTGTTGCCACATCCTCCACATTCAACCCTGCTTCCTCCACCGCCATCTCAGCACCTCTGTTACGCCACCTATTAATGTAGCCACGACTATTGCCTGTTCCGTCTCTTTCCTGTTGACGTTATTGTCACCCCCTCCCATTACCAGATACTGTTACACGGTAACGCGACAGTCGGCAGTGTACCAACATCGATGCCACCCTCTATAGCCCGACCTCGGTTGCAACCGAGGAAGTAACATCACTCTCCATGAGCTCTAACGAGCATAGACCCTTTGTACCAGAGTCCATCGTTTGACTGATGCACTGTTGCGTTCACCGCGCACCTGGCGAGCAAAGCAACAATCCGCCGCGCCGCTGTCACCACAGGCGCTGTCACAAACCTTCACCTCAGACGTCACCACAGACCTTCACCGCCGCCATCACTACAAAAGCAACCTCACACATTCACAGCAGCCACCGTCACCATACTCCTTCACCGCCGCCATCTTAACAAACGCCACCGCAGACCTTCAACTCAGGCGTCACCAGAGTTCTTCACCACCACCACCACCACAAACGGCAACGCAGACCTTCGCCTCAGGCGTCACCACAGACCTTCACCACCGCCATCACCACAAACGCCAATGCAGACCTTCACCTCAGACATCACCACAGACCTTCACCGCCACCACAACCACAAACGCCACAGCAGACCTTCCCCTTAGGCGTCACCACAGACCTTCACCACCGCCAGAATCACAAACGCCCTCGCACTTCTTCACCTCAGACCTCACCACAGACCTTTCACCGCCGCCATCACCATAAACACCAAGGCAGACCTTCACATCAGGCGTCACCACAGAGCTTCACCATCGCCACCCCCACAGACGCCACCGCAGGCGCTGCCGTTTCCGCCCCTCGGGCCAAGGGGAGGGGAGCGCCGCTGAGGGCGCGAGGGCGAGAACGCCATCTGATCGAGGCTTATCGCGCACTCCGAGCGCCGGCTCGCCCCGACCACGCCCCCTTCTCGCTGCCCCTCTTTGCCCTGGCTCCCCCGGCCTCCCGTCTCCTGCTGCTGCCTGCTCGCGCCCTCCCGCACTGTGAACCGAAAGAGCTCCTTTGTCCGACTCTTAAGCCAGCGAACCAAGGGTTGTGTTTTGTGGTAGAAAGAAAATTATGTAATAAAACACCTTTCGGCCACTCGTGATGTCGCAACACTTCTGACATCATGCTTTTTTGGGTTTTTGAAGATATTTTTAAGCATTGCAACATTTAAAGATTGTAATCGCGTTTTTAATGCTTCGATTGTGATAATCTAAAATCGCATATTTTAAGATTTAAATGTTAATAATTTAATTCTTTGTAACAATTTATTTATATTCTCATTATAATACATTACATTCTTATTGAAACATCCCAACTGTACAGATTAAAACAAATCCAGGGAGGGTTCAAAAGCCTCCCCTGCATCCGTCGAGAGTTTTTCTTTCTTTCTGTTTTGGCATTGGTAGATATTTTCTCTTTTTCGCTTTGAATATCTGCTCTACACATTTTTCTCTGATTTTAACACATTTCATTTCCATCAATATTTTTGCCAAAAAGAAGTTTTGAAAATTTACAAGAAAATATTCCAAACACCTAGGGTGCACCTTAAAATGTCGTTCTCCTGTTGGTTTGAGGAAAGACGGATTCTGAGGTAATAGAATTTGGAAGAATTTAATTATTTTAAAAAAAATTGTTAGATGGAACAAACATATACTTAAGAAGGGATATTGTCATCATATCAGTTCCTTCGTCACTTTTTCTTTAAAAACATATCCCTTGCTTTGAAATGAGTTAATAATACTACTGCGAAGAAAACAGAAATTTAAAAATGGTAAACAGAAGGGAGATAGAATAAAGGAGAATGAGAAATAAGAAATAAAAATAATTCGACTTCAATTAAGACACGACAAGACATTTTACGATTTATTTCTCTGCTCTTCGCGTTTTTCTTAGAATGGATGGAGGAAATTGTAATTGAGAGATACTACTTGAAGTACTTCCACAATAAGCAACAGGTTTCTCTAAAACTGACTACTCTAAAAAATAACTCCATTAATAATTATTTAGGAAGATTCACACCAAGCACATCATTATATCTTTGAACTTTACATAACGTACTTTTATTCCGAAAACATTTCAATTCGGTCAACAATATCTTAAGCAAAGTCGTCATTAATAAAAATAGACAAAACAGAAAAGGAAAAGGAAGATTAGGAGAAGAATAAGGAAAAGAAGAGCAATAAAGGAAGAAGAAAGAAGAAAACATACTACATTATTCCGAGCAATTACAACAATAACAATCATTAAGAAGTTGTTTCGCTGCAGTATATCCTTAAGGAAACGTGTTATTCAAAATGTGACATTGAATGTGTAACAATTTCACTTCCTGTCACACACACACTGCATAGCACTGTTTTGACTCGGTGTCATCTCTAATCATTTTACAGGGGGTCTTCCCGACTCTTCTCCCCAAGAGCAACTTAATCCCCCCCAGAGAATAAGACATTCAAAGATTTCCAACGCCCGAAACAAAAGTCACCGGGTCCTTTTCCGCCCCCCACCGAGAACACAAACAAAATTAAGTATTCCCGGAGATAATGTGGGCCTTCCTTCCGCAGTGGGCGGTCGAGGGCTAGGGCGAAGGGGAGGGGAGGGGCGAGGGAAGGCGTTGTATGTGGGTTAGTTAGGAGAGGGCGCGTCAGGGGCGGGCGCAGCTGCGGGGCGGATCTTGATTGCTGCTTGTGGCTTCGTGACTCACGTGATGTCACCGCGGACGCGGGGGAGGAAGCAGGAGGCGCGGGCGGAGGGAAAAGACGACGATGGTGGCCGGGGAGGATGGCACGGTGATGGTGGTGAATGGAGGAAAACGACGTCGATGGTGGTCTGTGGCGGCATGCTAATGGTGGCGAATGGAGGAAAAAGAAGACGGTGGTGACTAGTGGAGGCACGGTAATGATGGTGAATGGAGGAAAAAGATGATGGTGCCCGGTGGGAGATCGGTAATGGTGGAGATTGGAGGAAAAATAAGACAATGGTGGCCAGGGAGGGCACCATAATGGTAGTGAGTGGAAAAAGGAGGAATTTCACGAAAGCAATGTTGTGATTTCGAGGACAGTGTTGCTAAAGTTCCCAAGGCTTAGTTGGTGTCGATTATTACTATAACGTCAACACAATGCCACGACCTGCATTTAATACAAAGAAGACAATAATGATCATTTCAGTGCAGATAAGCTAACGAAATGCGGAAGAAACAGAAGTTTGTAAGAAAAATGCTTTGGGTCTAAAAGAAATGGCGTGTGTTGGTAATGGAATGTATTATGGTGATTACAGCTTCAGTTGGAAGTAGAGAGCCTGTTGACTAACGTGCGTGGATAGTGGATGTTAGTGGTGACAAATATGCAGTTTCTGGAAATTGAATATTGTAGTTGTGGATTTGACATTCCAGCAGAGCATTGCGGAGGTGCCTGGTAGTTTAGAGGTGGGAGAGGGTGTAGCAAGTTGTGTGCAGTACTCACTACAGGAAGTGTGAATGATGCTTGAATGAAAGAAACAAAATAAGAATCAAGAAGAAAGAAGCAAATGATTCACCATTTCTTAGAATTAAGTAAAAAAAATTGTTCAAGAAAGTTATGCCATAGTGATTACAAATAACTGTCAAATTAGATTTAAGCTAAAATTAAGTTAGTTCCAGTTAGTTATTAAGAACTCCCCGGTAGCTTCTTAAGCCGTAAACCTTAATGTATCGAAACTAAGAAAATAAATTCCCATCTCCATAGGAGAACCGTGAAGGGAAAATTGTAAGAAGAGCCACTCTAGAACCAGCAGGGGCTGGAGCTGGAGCTCAGTCAATGTCTTTGCGAGAAGGTGCAAGTCTAAATAGTGTTCATAATGTAAATATAGTGTAGTATAAATGAGTGAATGAATGTAGTGCGAATCAGTGCGAGAACTGGAGGATAAGTGAGAATAAAAGTAACGTAATAAGAAAAAAGTTCAACCTAAAACGCGTCATCTGCAAGTAAAACATCTTTCTAAGCTCAAGTAAAACGGCCAAAACGCCATTCTGGAGATAGGTTAGTTAAGATATGCCAGCTATAAATTAGTTGTAAGGTTAGTTTTAGTTAGATTATAAGTACTTCCCCCTTCTGCCTCAAAAGCTAAATAGGTCTGCAGCGCGCGCTCAAATTGTTCTGCCCGAAAAAGAAAATAAATTACCGCCTCGTCTGGGATGGTGGTGGGGGGAACTTGAAAAAACCTGCAGGGCTGTGCGGGAGGACGCGACGCCGCATCGCCGAGTCGTCCGCGACCTGGGCTCCGCCGTCAGCTGTCTGCTAGTGCGCCCGCAGCTATTTGTCTCCTTCCGCCGCCCCCGCCGACGTCGCTGCTGTCGCCCTCCGCTTGCCTTCGGCCACACTCTCGGGACTCTCGGTGTTGTCCCAGTCCCAACAAAAGCCGGGTGACTAAAAAGTCGGTTTCCTCTCTTGGCCGCGTAAGGTATTTTGTGTAAAACGATTGCGTTTCTTGCTTTATGTAATTCCTCAATCGAGGTTTGAAGTATCTATATCTCGGATTTGAGTTTTGAATAAATGATCACAGGTGTTGTCATTGCCAATAATGTTATTTATTTCAAGAGCAGCTTTCGATGGCTTAGCCATCATCATCAGTTTTCTAGCAATGATATCACCTGTGATCATTTAATTTTAAATGCCAATGACATTTCACCACTAAACCAATATTAGAGTTTTGAATTGCTACCACTCATCACCTGCATACCTTCAGTCAGCCGAGTGTTTGGCACTTGATATTCTCTTTTAAATTGTTGTGTTTTAAAATGTTGTGTTTCTGAAAAACAATATCATTTACGGAGCGATGCGCGACCGGGTAAGGAGACTATTTCATAAACATATGCCACAAGCATATACCTTAGGTGAGAACCAAACCCACAAGGTTTGGTTCTCACCTAAGGTATATTTTTGCTGGATGTGGCATAGGAGGAAAAGATAAGCCACCTCACAGCATGTCATAATTTCAACTAAATCATCATTTAAAAGTTCAAAAAGATTTCGGACAGTTCTATTTATAACATTAAAAAGTTTTATTTATGGCAACGTTTCGAATGGTTGATGCGCATTCAGAAATAAAAGTGTTTAATGTTATAAATATGACTGTCCGAAATCTTTGGATCTTTTTGAACTTTTATATCAATCTATGTGACAGCCTTGTAAAATAAATCATCATTTATCATTTCAGAAGTTAACTACCATTGTTGTCTTCTGTATATTCAATTTTGAACAACTCGGTAGTGAATTCGAGCTATTTTCTGGTCGTTAAAGGTCTACGAACATTTTTGAATATTTTCATTTATGTTATCGAACCACAAAAATAGTTCTGATCACGTACATTTTGTTGCAAGGTCAAATTGTTGAAGGAAGAAACGAGCTAAAATAATTTAATTTTTATTTTTTAATATAATTCTCCAAATTTCAATATAACTTGTGAAAATAGTATTTTGCAAATTAAAATCATACAATGAGAAAGCAATTCAACATGGTGGGTTAGGTTTCTTTCTCTACGACTACTGCAGAATGTATACATTTCTCCACGTTTTCGAATGCAGTAAAGATGCCGATTCCACAAGCCGAAGAACAATATTATTCTTGCACGGCTGTTGACCAGTCACATTCGTCTTAGTTCATTATACAAATACACGACAGAGGGTTCTCGCAGTCGCCTCCAGAGGCGCTACGTGCTCTATCCACGGCAGTCTCAACTGTAAGACAAGTGAGCCACTACCGCCGTTCTGCAAGGTTAAGTCGTCCATTTAATATTTTTTTAAATATTAATTTTAAAGTTGTAGAGAAAGTATAGTCCTTCTACTCGCGTAGAATGGCTATTATTGTACGCTCATTGAAGAATATACTATTTCGAAACTGCTCCGTTAAATTGATGATGGCTCAGTGTCGTGTGGAGTAGATCTAGTTTATGCACGATGTCATGGTTATCGTGTAAAGTAGGTTATATGGGGAGAAAAACATGAGAGTTGTTATAGAACTGGGAGAATGGATAGAGGTGAATACAAGAGTTTGTATGAAAAGGTATCATGGTGATTATGGATAAATAAGATATTTACTTTCGTTGTGAATAATTAATTAATGATTGTACAGCAATAGAGAGCAGTGAACAACATCACTTGCAAAGGTAAGTACATCAAATATTTTTATAACTTCAGACTGGATTGGGACGGAGAACGCTTAATTCAACATCTTGGGAAACACCTCACATGCGCCGCAGCTACGCGAAGAATGAGTCGGTCAACTAGTATGGAAAGGCCGACGTCGATCCGGAATGGAAACCAATGAAACCCAGCCCGCGATGCCTATCTCCCGCCCAATCTCGGACTTGGTCTTCGGCTGCCGCGCAGCGGAGGTCAGCTATAAAAGGCCTCTCGCGTCGCTCAGCGTAGCAGGTGCGTCCAGTTGCCTCGCGTCCGCCCCTTCGGCTCCCGCGTCCGCACCGCCCCGTCGCCCCTAGCGTCGACCTGCGTCCCCTCCCCTCTCATCCACACCCTCCACCCCTCACGTCCCTTCACGCCCCTCGAGGCGGCGCGGAGCCCAATCTCCCGATCGAATCTCCGACACATCCATTTACGTCGCGCGAAGAATTTCCCCCAAATTGCATCCCCCACCACCACCCGGTTCGTCCCCGCGGGCGGCTTGTTACCCCTTTCGCACTTGTCGCGGGCGCCGTGGCAGGGGCGCGTTCCCGCAGGCGGAGATTGACAGCTGCGCGGCATTCAATACCCGCCTAATTACGAGGGAGATTTAAAGGAGCGGCGCGCTGCGGCCCGCCGTTTCGGGTTTTAATCTCCCGCCCATCGCTGCAGCGCGGTCGCCCTTTTATTTCGCTATTTTTTTGAAGCCCCGCGCGCAACTGTTTCGCCCCGCGGCGCCCTTGCCTTCGCCCGCGCCCGCGTCCGCGCAGGGCATTGGGTGATACGCTGCGCGAGGGGTGCCCAATCGCCTTGACGCGCATTGGTCGATTCGTCACGCGGTGGAGAGCGAGTACGCTTGTCGATCGTAAACGGGTATACCTGGTTTTGGTAGATCTAAGAGTGATGGCCGACAGGTATACGATTGCTTCAGACATATACATCATACATCACTTCAGACATCACTATAGGCACATATGGTGATTGCGATTCGTCAGTTTTGAAGAACAACGTGGATTTAATTGCGTACAGTATCATTATTGCAAAAATGGACATTTAATAATTGAGTACTGAATAATTGAAATGTCTAAAAATACTGTTAACATACTTCTGCATACTGAAATAAGCAGACGTTTGTCGTTTGAAAATGAAGTTCCAGTAGAACTGACAAGTTTAAAAATCAGTGACATTCTGACCTGTAAATAATATCACATGTTACAAATAGTATTGTACGAGATATCACGAATCAGTACTATCAGCTTCCGGTTTCTCGTTCTCATCAATTATCATAATATCATATCAAACGTGTAACAAAATTACGCGAAGCATGTGCCTCTTGAGATGATAGATTCAACGAATAACGAACGATCCGCGATAAGTCTCGTTATAGAAATTAAACGTCAAACACTCTAATTTTCTTAATTTGAAAATATGTGATACGATTATCTCAATTATCACGCTCCAGAGAATTATTTTCGAACGAGACCACAACAGACCGGGGAGATCAATGCTGAGGCGAAGGAGCAAAAGGAAGCTCTGGAAAGGTGGAAGCTTTCCCACCCTCGTCCGCCCGAAGTGGGCGTGGCGGAGCGAGGGGAGTAGGGGCGGGGCGGGCCCGGGGCGTCGCGCGTCGTTCTCACCCTCGCCGCCGCCGCCGCCGCCGCCTACCTGCGTAATCTGAGAGCGGCATCACAGCGCGGCGCGCCGGCGTAGATGGAGAGCGGGCGTGCTCCGGCGGCGATAAGGGCGGCCGCCACGCTTGGGGTCGGCGGCGGCGACGGCTGCGATGAGGTGGCTGGCGGAATAGCCTTCTCTAGAATGGTTCTAGACATGTTGGTGTTTTAACTAAAAGGAATTATTAAGGGTGCACGTTTGTAGTAAAAGCGGAGAGTATGGTGTAGAATAATACAAGGTGGCTACGCGGATATGTTAGCGGAATAGCCGCCTCTAGAATGTTCTAGAGATTTTGGTGTTCTGTTTAAAAGGAGTACTTAAGGGTAGGAGGTATGCGGTGAAAACGGAGAGTACTGGTGGAAATGATGTGAGAAAACATCAAGATTTATTTATTTTTAAATGAAACTACTCTGAAGACAATGCAAAAATTATAACTTTGAGCAAAAGCATTGTATCATTAGATTTAAACTAGCGTGAATTAGTCTCAGCTTGTTTATGATAACGTTCTCCCTTTAGTTGTTAAATTCGGCAGGGAGCAACATAACTCGAATGTTTCAAGACATTAAATAAATCCTAGAAACTGCTTGTGGAGGGAAGACAAAATGTTGGTGCATACTTAAGATATTCTAAAGGGTCGAGCAGTTGCAATAGAAACTGTGAATAAGATGGAGTTGTAATAAGTTGGAAACGACCAAAGTACCTGAGATAGGAGGGAAATTTGTTGAAATAGATGATGTTGCAATTGAGTGCTAAGACGAATAGAAGATGGTGAGGCTGAAAGACGGAAAACAATACATTAGAAAATTCCATTGTGCATAACACAAGAATAAGGTACAAAGGAAAGAAGAGCATGTACACAGGGGTAGATATGACAATAGGAAATGTCGTAGTCAAAGGAAATGAGTGATATGGAGAAAATAAGGACGTGTCCTTGTGCCTTACGTTCAAGCTCAAAAATAGGCTTCTCTAAGAAATTATAAATTAATCAGTGAGTGAAAAAATCTAGATTGTCACAAAGAATCAGCAATTCAAGCGTCAGCAACTCAAGCGTCAGCAATTCAAGAGTCCCTGGGCGATGCTTTATGAAAATGTTATTGATTAGAGCAGTATCAAATATTAATAACATTTAAATAAAAATTGCATATTTCAAATTATATCTAAATGACATTATACAACAAAAAATAATTGAATTTTTGCTGCTTCACAAGACATTCCTCAATTTTAAAAGGAGATCATTTGGTGGTGAACGCATCCTCGCTGGAGTACTGGAGCAGAAACGTTGCATTGGTGGCAATGGAAGCATGTCTTTGCTCCTCTTTCTCCTTCTCCTCCTCGTTCTGCTGTTCCTCCGGCGGCGGCGAGAACACGGTCGCAACGGAGCTGCATTCCTTCACCCTTCGCGCAGCAGCCTCCGCCGCCGCCCACCATTAGCCAGGACACGTGGCGGTGCACGTGCACCCCGCCCACGCAGCTGCTCGCGCGACCGGCACACGCCCCCGCGCCGTCGACGACAGACGCCCCCGAGCGCCGCCGCCCTTGCCCCCTCACGCCACCCGGCCCACCAACCCGCCGGATCGCAGTCCCGCATCCCCGCCGCCCCCGCCGCCCCCGCCGCCCCCCGCCCGCCCCCGCCGCCCCCGCCGCCCCGCCGCCCCCGCCGCCCCCGCCCGCCCCCGTCCGCCCCCGCCGCCCCCGCGCCCCCGCCGCCCCCCGCCCTCCGCCCCCGCCCGCCCCCGCCGCCCCCGCCGCCCCCGCCGCCCCCGCCGCCCCGCCGCCCCCGCCGCCCCCGCCGCCCCGCCGCCCCCCGCCGCCCCCGCCGCCCCCGCCGCCCCCGCCCCGCCGCCCCCGCCCGCCCCGCCGCCCCCGCCCGCCCCCGCCGCCCCCGCCGCCCCGCCGCCCCCGCCCGCCCCCGCCGCCCCCGCCGCCCCCGCCGCCCCCGCCGCCCCCGCGCCCCGCCGCCCGCCGCCCCCGCCCCCGCCCCCCGCCGCCCCCGCGCCCCCGCCGCCCCGCCGCCCCCCGCCCCGCCCCCGCCGCCCCGCCGCCCCTCCCCCGCCCCCCCGCCGCCCCCGCCCGCCCCCGCCCGCCCCGCCGCCCCCGCCGCCCCAGCCGCCCCAGCCCGTCCCCGCCGCCCCCCGCCCCCGCCAGCCCGCCCCCGCCCCCGCCAGCCCGCCGCCGCCCCCGTCGCCCCCCGCCGCCGACCGTTCCCACCTCCCAGCCGTCCCCCAGCCTCCAAGCCACCACTGCCCCAATGCCGCTACCACTCCCGCCACCCCACGTCCCCACCTCCCAGCCGCCCCCGCCGCCCAGCCGCCCTACCGTCCCCGCTCACCTTCGTTCCCCACCGTTCCCAGAACCGCTTCCCCGTCGTTCCGCCGCCCCGTCACGACTCCGCCGCGCCTTTCCCCGCCTCCCCCTCCTGCCCTCTCTTCCCCTGCTGTCTCTACCGCCACTGCCACCACCTTCGGTTCCGCAGTCGCCTCCGTCTGCATGCCATCTCCGCCTCGGCAGCCCCACGGAGTTGGCGCGGAGCTGTGAGGGGTGGAACGCCGCGCCGCCGTGGTGTCGCTGGCGATAACAGCGATGACCTCCATCACGAGGAATGGGCGGCGGTAAAGAGGGTGCCGGGTGTGTCGAGCGGCGCCGATGGGACGGGGGCGGAGGGGGGGTAAGGTAAACGTGATAAGGAACAGGCGCTTTGGTCTGGAAATGTGTCTGCTTTATTTCTGGGTTCTTGTCTTTCAACATACATGGCAGATTGAATGGGTTTGGTGCAATACTAGGGTAGAAAGAAAATGCTTAGTAGATTTCTTTAACACAAAATTGATTCTATTATCACAAGCCTTTAGTTGTAGTAGTTGTACTGTTCTCACGGCAAAAAATGGTTTCTAAAATAACGATTCTTTAAGAACTCAGTTTTTGAATTAAAGACATTAAATAATAATATTCTTCTTGCGAGACGAATAATTTTCCGCAATATTTTATTAAATGCATGAGTCTCTCTAAACAATAACATATGAATACAGACCCATAACTATAGAAATTATAATCATTATTTAATTCAATTGTAGGAATGCCGTCTAATAGTTATAAAGGTTTGTACAAAATGTAGTATGGAATAAACATTACTTTCAAATTAGATTTGTGAGAAGTTGTAATGTCGTTTTATAGAAGAGAATGAAAAGAAAGAACTTGATCTTGTGCTCAGTACCACATTCCTACTCATAACGATTAGAGAATTAGTAGGGGTTTCGTAAGCAATATCAAATCAGTGAAAGATAATTCGGTTAAACTTAAGAGGAAGGATTCCTTCAGCCTTCCAAACCGATGTCATGAAAATATGAAGCATTTTATGTAGCACGAATTTAAAAAACTTTCTGTGGTCATTTGAGTCATATGTCTACACACATTGTCTAAGATGTAAAAACTAAAGCAAAGCTGCGGTTATCCAAATCATTTGCCTACACACATTGGCTAAGACGTAAAAACTAGAGCAATGCTGAAATACACGTAACTACCGCTTCCACAGACAAATGTCTTTGGTCCAAAGGTGAAACGAGACAAGCAGACAAACACCGTCCCCCTTCATCATCTGCAGGTGGAACCTCCCGCTGGGCAAGCGGCCATCGGGTTGACGCAGGATTCCACCGCGAGGACTAGGGCCAGGCGTCCGGCAGGGGCGTCCGACACGCTCTAGGGGGTCTCCGTATTTAAACAAAATTACCCCCTTGAGGAATTACTCCGCCTGTGAAGTAGTATTAAGGTTTTGTGTACAAAAAGGCCACGAGATTATGGCGACAGCGGCCGCCGCGCGGGGCGTTCCGTCGTAATAAGAGCCATTTGCCCGCGTTATTAAATCACATTACGGCCTTCGCGGAAGCGTAATTCGTAATTTGTCGTTAAGTACCCTGCTGCGTACCCCGATAGCTCTCTGGTCTCTAGGCACAGCCTGCACATGGCGAGTAATAACACTGAAACAAGTAGCAGAAGAAAATTTTTCTTAACACAGTCTCCCGTGTATAAAGATACTCATAATGCACTTTGATTTTTGTTGGTGCGCAGGTGTATTCTTGCTATGTTTGATTAAGTAACCATTTGGTTGGTAAATATTCTGATAGTTGAGGAGCGTTTTTTTCAAAACCCGAAAAAGGCAAAAGAAATCCAATATAGATTCTACCTCGTTTTGGCATCTTTTTACTAGTTTTTTCATCACTCAAAGCGGGTTTTAATTAGTACTCTACACATTCTTTAGAAAAGTAGCTTTAAGCATTCAGAATCACAAGATTTTAACAAAAAGCGATACAAATGCATTCTCAACATTCGTTTTATGAAAAACTATCTTTTGCATTTATCAAGTTTTGAAAAAAACTCAATTCTGAAGACATCAGACATAGCTGCTCCGACTACAAACTAATATTTTCACTGAAACATCTGTGAACGGAATTTCCTCTTTTAATTATGTAACATCAGCGTCTATAAATTTCAATAAATTAGATTAGATTCATTAGTTTACATTATTCGAAGATATCATAATTGATAATCAGGTTTTAGATAATCTCATTTTACTGAATTTTATTTGAATATTTTTTGTTTTCATTTACGCTAAGAATATGCGTTTAGTTTTCTGCAATAATGTGTGAAGAAGAATACATTAAGTAATAAAAAGGGAGAATATACAAGAAGAATTATATCGTATTTTGAAAATATACGTAGAATAGATAAAAGAATAATAATAATAATAATAATAATAATAATAATAATAATAATAATAATAATAATAATAATAATAATAATAATAGAAGAAAAAACATACCTGAAGAATAAACTATTGGGTAACAAGCGAGTTCAAAATTAAAATGATTTGTAACGAATTTTAGAATCGGATAAGAAATATTTTACGTGAAATAACCAGAAAAAATGTTAGATGTACCGTTTTTAACATTTCCTTCTCATATGTTTTAAATTTTAAATGAGTTTATGATACTGAAAAGAATGCGCCTTTCAACATCCACTGCCTAAAGTAATATTTTGAAATGAAACAGTCTGTCAGTTCTATAGCGCTTTCTAAAACATATTTCTAGCTGTTTTTCCTATCATAAAAGGACTTTTTTCTTCTTCTTTCCTTTCCCGAACTTCTCGCTCTCCAAGTATCACCACCTGCGTGGCCACGAGTTTCATAAATACAGGGCTCACCCTTCCGGGCAGTCGTAAACATTTTCCTTCTAAAACCATTCCGGTCTTCAGTTGGGGTAAATATAATCTGGGCAGATTAGAGTTCGCTCCGAAACGCCATGTTGCTGTGTTGAGAACGTAACTTACGCGGGTGGCGGTCATTTTCCGGCCAGAGCACCAGGTCCATTTGAATGCGAGCTGTAAAACATCAGTTGGGTATATGAGACAAACATCTTCTGCGCACTTGGATTTCGTCTCTCGTGAAGGATAAATAACAACAAACATCTCGTGTTTCTTAGGTAAAGTTTATGAATTCCATGAAAGAAAAAAGTTTATTTGAAAGAAGTGTGTTAGTCTCGAGCCGCTTTAAGAAGCGTCTTTGTCGTTGAGACTTCTACCTAGTACATGATGAGATGAATATTAACGTGTAAATTCAACAGAAACAAAATAACTTTACAGGTTTTATTTGTAATTTGCGCTCTGTACGCGAATTGATTGATTGATTGCTCTTTTTTGACTCGGCAACTGTTCTGGTGATTGGTAGGGAGTTAGTGTAATGAATATGTTTATCTCAAATTGTAGCTATTTTCCTCCCCGCTGGATGGTGGGATCCGGTGGCGATGAATTGATTGATTGATTCGTGATTCCGGGTGCGTCAACTACAGCGGTCATTAGTCCCGCAAGCGTAGTGCGTGTATTCTTCGAGAGGTGGCGGTGATCTTCTCCCCGCTGGATGGCGAGATCCGGCGTCGACCTACCGTCGACTAGCGGGGTTTTCCCTCAACCAGGTATCTCCCACCAGCGGGGCACCGCCCCAGCCGGTACAAACTCTAAGCTCCCGACTGGTCTCCCGGCGTGTGTGGTGGTGTAGTGCATGTTAGTGTAAGTGTGCGTGTAAGGGGTGAGGATAGGTCAAGGAAGGGGAAGGAAATATCGCGCGCGTTCCGTGGCCCGTTTGTTAGGATACTATCCTGGCATTCGCCTGATTTTGATAGGAGCGGATGGCGACAAACACGTCGGCTTCCGGTGGGGATGTTCCCCTTCAGGTATCTCCCCCAGCCGGGACAAGCTCGAAGCTGTTGACTGGCCTCCCGGCATATGTGGTTTTGTAGAGCCTGCAAGGGTGTGTTTGTGTAAGGGGTGAGGATAGGACACGGAAAAGGAAGGAAAGATCGCGTGTAGTCCTTGGTCTGTTTAAATTCAGTGGTGATAGCAGATTTCTTATGATTCTCCATAATATGAATTCAGAAATTATCAAACCACAATGAAAGTTTTAATATGTATGTATCCTAAAGTCCTGTATAGTATGTATCCTAAAGTCAACTTTCAGGAACCCTTTTCCTATTTTCCGTGGGTCTATAACAATGCCCAAGGAAATATAATAAATGGTTCTCTACACTCCTTCTATAATCTCAGTCCCCCCTCCTTTATGGTCTATCATTTCTCTCATTCCATAAGATGGCGGCCTCCTGGCTGTTTCCAGCACATTGCTTAGCTGTTGTGCTTCAGTGTGATCCACGTTACTGGGGTAGTAAGTAGTTTTTATTAAGTCAATTTTATCTAGTATTTTTCTTGTATTTCTTTGTATCCTTCCATACTTTAATGTTATTTTTTATATTTCATTGTGCATTGTTATACACCCACTGATGGAAAAAGTGTTCTCGAATGTTGATTTCGGGATGTTTTAATAAATATTAAAACTTTGTTTCCGCACTGCGTTGCGAATTACGGCATCCACCTTGCATTCCAGGTAAGCAAGAGCAAAGTTTTCTCCAATGTATTTATTAGTGATTTACTGTGGAAATTAGTGGGAATGCGTGGCATACTAAAGCATTTCCTCCTACTAGTGATATTACTCAATAATTATTTAGATTTTAAAGAAGTTCAGACATCATTTGAAGAACTACGTTTGAATGAAGTTCTGAAGAGAACATCCATGCTATGAGAATCAATTTGGATAAGAAATGGCCTGAAAAGTTAAAATTTCGAGCTGTAAGGCTGCACGCCAGATATTTGATGTGTGTGGCATATCGCGACTTTGAGACGTCAGCAACTAATATTTATTTATTGTACCTCATTTTTCCACATCTCTAACACACGATGATGTACGCTGATCCTTTCGATTACATTTATGGCACATTCTGTACTATCTTTTCACATTTTTAATCGAAGACATACTACATCCTATTATCACAATTTTTGCCTAATGAAGTAATAAAATTTCTGTCACCTCACGTGAATCAGTTTGATTGAAATAAAAATGATTCATATTTATTACGGACATATAGTGTCTTGTTGAAACAACTCGACATTCAGAGGGAGGCTCCCTGGTGTTGGGGGAATGAGGTTAACAGACGACCGCGTATCGTCTCACCCCCACTGTATCTTTTCATTATGCCGCAACTCCTCCCAAACAGGGCTTGGCTGCTCACGGAGCTTTGTGGGCGCGACGGAGCCTCACAACGAGGCCCTCATGCGCCGCGTCTCGCTTCTCGCGCGGCCGCCTATCAGTAAGAAGATAAACACATCAGCCCGCTGGGCGTCGAGTGCCCTCGAGGCGGTCTCTGAAGGAACCCTTCCATCCCCCCCACCCCACCCCTCTCCCTTCGGCCCCTCGCAGCCGTATATTTCTGAAAAACACCCTCCAACCCCTTGCACAAAAAAGCAACCCTGCCCGTGAATGGGGACGCTGTTTTTGACACGTGGGGGTGTGAGCACGTCGCGACATGACTGGGTGCGGCATCACACAGTGGTTCAGCAAGAGCGAAAAGTGGCAATAATTTAGAACAAGGAATTTCTTTAATTGTAATGGATTGCCATTTAGAATGTGATTCAAAACCGGTATTTTTTCTTTTTTACTATTGGCGAATCCAAAATGACTAACACGGCACAAACCTTCAAACTCCATGCCCATTCAACTGACTTACGTTTATTCATGTATCTCGGGTCTGTGAATTCGAATAATCTATCAGATTTTGTGTTGATAATGGCCTGTCAGTTTTCAAATGTGCAAAGAGCTTGGGTTTAATAAAAAATGTCTTTATTTGATTCAAATTTTGCATTTTCTTTCTTTTTCTTTTTTTGGATATTTTACCAAAATGTTTGGATTCAGAGATCTCCATTGATTAGGAATGTAATACAAGGGACAGTCAGAAAGTAATGTCTCCTAATTTGTTCTACTTAATTGAAATTAGTTACATGAAAAATTTGGATTTGCCAATATTCCTCAAACCTCCTGTTACAACTCACTGCAGTAGTAACTTTCTGCATCAAATTGTGGCAGCACAGGAGTCGTTTGAAAAATTGCCGACATCGATGTCCGTAAGAGACCGCATTGTATGACTGAATTCTTGAATGCAGAAGGTGAAATTACCATTCGCATTCGGAAACAAAAATGTGTACGGTGATGCAACAATGGATACCAGCACTGTTAGATGATGGGGTCCTCCTTGTAACGAAGTAGACAATTCATCTGTCACATTTCACCTTCTGCATTAAAAAATCAATCACATACGCTATCTCTTACGAACGTCGATGTGGGCCATTTTTCAAAGGATTGATGGGCTGGCACATGTTGATGCAGAAAATTACTACTGCGATGGATTTTAGAAGACGTTGGGGGAAGTAGTGCCAATTCAAATTCTTCACTTAACTAATTTTATTTAAGTAGAAAAAAATAGGAGACATTACTTTCTGTCTGCCTCTTGTATTTTGAAATCTTGTTGAAGTAACACGATGTTACTGCCATCGAATTATTGCCGCCTTATGCACCCCCTGCCCCACTGTGCACCGCGCTCTCGTGGTGGGATGATCCCGCAAGCCCTTGCGGAGTAAAGGCGCGCCGCGGGGGTGGATCAGTCGCGGTGTGGGGGTGGGCCTGGGGCCGGTCGAGTGGGAGGCAGGGGTGCGGGGGAGGCGGGTAGCGGCACAGCTTTTCGGCGGGGAGAGCCTGCTGAGGAATCTCTTGCGCGTTAAGCGTTTGCCCAGCCAAGTATTTTCGGTACGTTAGTTAATGGGGTGGCTTAGGGTTCGGATAGGCGCACATCAGCTGTTTATGGAAGCGTTAGAAAGCAACAGACCGTAAAGCGGGGAAAGTGTTAAATTGTTTATTACGTTGTTCTTTACATTTCAAAACTACACAGTGTAAAAATGCGAAAAAAATTAAAAACATATTCTTAAAGATTTTTGAAGTAATTAACATTCCTTGTTACTAACGTAGTTATTTCTTTTTCTTCTTAATTTTGGGATATTACAATATCCCAAGAAGATCTGAATTAATAGAGAGCCCGATATTTCTATACATTTCGTGCGAACAAGCGACTGGACAAATTTACTTAGAAATTGTCCTTTTTTGCTTACAACGATCCACAGGGGCCTGGAAACTACTTAAATACCAAATATTTTCACTTTAAAAATTAATATTTTTTCCTGAAAAAGTGGAATTTCGAAACGACGTAAGCACCCGGGCCGTTTAGTACTACGCGCTACGGCGAGCAGCGAAAGCTTCACATGGATACTGGGTGGCAAACTCAGAACTGTTTACACGCGCTGTGTGTGTGTTTGTTGGTGTGTGATGTCGTTTGTGGAACTGAAGAAAATATGTCATTCGCTTGTCGCTACATGTAAACTATCTTTAGGTGGCGATTTTTCAGGACTGGTTCAGCCTGTATCCTATTACGTGGAAACTATTTACATCCCCGCTGCAGCTTCACCTTGCTATGCCTCACTTCATCCCATCCTCACTCCGTGCTTTGCCGTTCCATCCTGTCCTGGATGCCCCCCCTCCCGCGACTCGCTTCACTTCCGTCTCTACCCACTCTTTCCTTCTCCGTCGGAACTAATTTACATTCAATTACCTTCAATTACTCATTCCACCTTCAATTACTCGAAGACTAACAGAAGTAGTATTTTATTAATAATAATAATAATAATAATAATAATAATAATAATAATAATAATAGCTATTTTTGCTTTATCGGCGTAATCAAAGTGCTCTTAGCAGAAACTCTTATTGAATTTTAGAACTTGTAGAAGCATTGTGGTCATTTTACTTTCCCGTATACGTACGTATACACGGAGTGATATACGTAGTATAGGGAAAGTTATGTAATGCTGCGCGAAAAAATGGCCAATTTTCGGCGGAAAAAAATTAATTGCCGGGGCCGTGAAAACGAATAAGTGGATAAAACCAGTTGCTAAATTAAGAAAAAAAATCCTCTATCTCGTGGTGTGGTCAAAATCCATGATTTGTTGCTTCTTTATACTTAAAAATCGATTGACGGCATTCCGTCCGTCTGTCCGTCTGTGATCAACGCTAGCGCCTAAACCGTTCGGTCGATTTTCTTCAAAATTGATATTCCCCAGTCGATCTGATTCTAGTCAAAGCTTTTTGATTTTGAAAAAGATTCTTCAAAATTTGGGGGTACTTTATATGAAGCCCCCCGGGGATTTTCAACATTTTCTCAAAAACGGCTCCAAATTTTTTCTTTAAATTTCTTGTATGAATAGAGGAAAATACACTTTTTAACATGGCATAGGTCCGATTTTCACGTACAGCTCTGAATTTTCGAAAATTGTGGAAGTTTGAATTTTTTTTCGGCGTCTTTCTCCAACTACAAATTGAAGATAGAGATTTTTTCTTCAATAAAATTTGTTCTGCATATTGAGTTCTTTAATAAAGGTCATGTAAATGTTTTTCACAATTTTGGTAGTTTCGTGCAATATTGCGTGCAATATGTGCAATTTTAAAAATTACAAAAACAAAATTTTCTCAAAAACGGCTCCAAATTTTTTCTTTAAACTTTTGGTGGGGATAGTGGTAAATGTACTCTATCAATGACATAAAAGCCATTTTGGTCTATCGGTTGGTTTTTTTCAAAAATTACCAAAATGTAAATTTTTTTACTTGTCTCTCACGTCGTTAATATTTACATTATCGGCGATACATTATTATATTTACGAGTATATATGCTTTAAATAATGTCAAGTAAAGTTTCTCGAAAACACTACCGTTTTCTGTGAAAAGTAGCTCAAATTTCGGCATTTTCAGAAATGCTCAAACGTCATTTTCTCGTATATGGCTGCAATTTTTTTTCTTGAAACTTTTGTAACGGATAGTGCTAATTACACTCATTAGTATAGCGTGAAGTTTATTTTGAGTTTTTTTTTGTTTTTTTCAAAAATTATATAAATGTAAATTTTTTGAAAGATCTCTCACATCTTTAATATGCACATTATCCGCAATTTGTAAAGATGATTATATTTGTGAGTGTAAGTGCTTCAAATAACTTCAAATAAAGTATTTTGAAAACTCAAAAATTTTCTGTGAAAATGAGCTTCAAATTTCGCATTTTTAGTAGTGCTAAAACGCCATTTTCTCTTAAACGGCACATAATTTTTAAAAGAAAATTGCCATTTACGGCTAGGTTTTTTGTGTTCTTTAATATTCTAAAATTAATGTTTCTGTTCTACCAATAGGAAACCGAAAAATTAAGAAAATGACAAAAAAATGTACTTTTGGCGATGATAGATGGTAGCTGGCAAGAAAGAGTATGTGGCAATTCCGAATAGCTAGCGAAGACCCAGGAAAATAGAAAACTAATACGGGAAAGTCTGTGCCATTCTGTTTCTGTTTTTTGACAAATAAATAAATAAAATAAATACGGTCATGCTTAATTTTTTCAAAATACGAGTAGTTTTTCTTTAATTTTGTGACAAACGTAATAGGCCGCTGTAAATTTACTGCGCTTCGGACAGCTGGAATGCGTCGTAAATTAGAATGTGGAATTTTGTATATTATTTCTTTCTTCGTTTCTTACATTCGAACTTTGTTATAGACTTACACATTAATATTTTAGAAATTGTTTATTTTGAAATATTTGAAATAAGTAAAAAGAATTAATAGCTCTCAGAATAGCGACAATGCAGGGTCTGCAACAATGGAATTCACTTTGCGCTCGCGAATATCTGTGAATTAGTGTCATTGTTGTGACCTAATGGAGCTGTATGAAAAGGAGTTATAATTGTCTAATTTATGTTGATATTTGCACGCAAATATTTAGTTTTGCACCAAATGCTGTACCATTTGTAGTGAGTAGAGAATTTGTTGCATGGTTTTAAAATACTCTTCCCTAATCATGGCCCAATGGAAGGCATTTCTATATTTCCAGGGTATCAGGCTTCTTTTTCCAATACAGGGTTACAAAACTTTTGCATTCTATTTTTGTGAAGTTGTAGAATTCACATAGTTCTGACAACACTGCAATGGAAATTGTGAGTTCCAAGCGAAGATGTTAGTAGCGCATAAAGTGCAATATTACAATACTACTTAGCTGTTTCCTCTAATACGGGAAAGTAAGTGCTGTTGTAGCACCACTAGTTTCTACTGTTTTCGATATATTTTCAAAACACCTGAATGTGCAATTACATTCTCTTTTTAACGGGAGCAAAAGGGAATGGTTTCTCGAAACCTCATGTACACTGTCACTTTAATTGAAAGTCAAATGTGTAAAATATCGTTGAGAAAAGAACCACTGTATAATTGTGTAAATAAACAGACAAGCATAATTTATTATATAATAAATGTAGCGTAAATCGTTGTCTTGCGGGTGAGACATGTCGGGTCGGTGTTTCAGGTCTTGGGAATATTCTCAATGGTTAATATTTTCCTACATGATTAAAATTTCCAATTTTCTAGGTTGGGAAATATTTTTATATTGTAAACATTTTCCTAAAACTGAATTGATCTTTTCCAAGTTTTTAATTATATTTTTTTACTAAATAGATTGATAATACATTATTTTATTATTGCCAATTTTCTTATTATTACTATTATGAAATACACATAAAATCATTTCACCATTGTCTTTCAATGTTCTCCGTTTCTCGTAGGACCTGAACTTTTGACTTGATGTGTTTTCGCTTGTATGCTGACGAGATTTCCTCCCTTTCTAGTTTTCATTCAGGGGTATTTCATTAATACGTACGCAATCATAACTTCTACTAAAACCTCTTTGAAACAATTAGAAGTACATATTAATACTTCACCGATTTAAACAATCTCTTTCAAATCCTCTTCAATATGTAACTTGCCTAATCACAGAAAGATAATTTCTCTAAATTTTGAGTAAAATCTCGTAGTGTTTAACTTTATATATTTGGGATCAATTTTTAAATTACATTCCTAACTTGAAATTGATAGCTTTAAAACATACAAATGCTGTGACAGCATTCCTCATCCACCAACTCTTTCCTCCCTTACTTTCATTCCTGTCTTCTATGTGAAAAAACTTTCACCCAAATTGCGTACGTATTTTTCATTGATTGAACTCCTTCTATTATGCACTAATGTAATAAAATTTTGAAAGTGGTTAGTCGCAAGAGCAGGCTACATGGCCTGAGCCTTGCCACAAATAAAGACATTTATTTATTTATTTATATAATAAAGGAAACTGGTTAGAGACAACAGGAGCACAAATGCCTGTTTAATAACTACCTTTCAGTGAAAACTCCATCGACATTTCGTCATTTCCGAGATAAGCTCAGTCAAACAGAAAAAGTCCCCAAACCTCTTGTTTAGGTTTTTGTATAATTGAAAAAGCGTATTAACTTGAAAATGCCGTTTCTTTTATGTGGAAGGCACTTGAATTTTATCAACCGTTTTTGTTATTATTACTATCATTAATTTATTTGTAACGTTTTGGTCACTTATAATAATAAATATTTTTGTTTCTTCCGAAATTCAGACAATATACAATGCCATATGAATGCGTTCCAATAATAGTTCATTGTTACCGTAGTAATTAAAACTACAAAATGAAACCTGCGTCTTTAATATAAACAGACGTTCAGAGACAACGTGTACGAGCGAAATATATATGTCACCGTAATTGATGGGTGTAATTTTTGAAACTCGCGTTGCTTTTACTTAACTAGGTTTTCACAAGACAAAACTTGCACGGGTAATTGAAGCAGTGACAACTGAAAAGGAGATCATGTCATATGAAAAGAATGCTATCCCGTATAACAAGCGCTAACAAGAAAGGATAGGATAAGATGGAAGATTGTGAAAAAGGAGAACCCAAAACATGGGGACACATCTTGAATGTCACTTGTATGGTCAACATGAAAATTTATAAGAAACCAGAGTCTAGTTGAAGAATGCGGTCTATGGGAAAACTCGAGAATCTTAAAGTAGCAAACGGTGCCCTAGATAAAATCATGAAATTTGTAATTCGTAGGAGAAACAAAGTCATGTTTATCTTAAAAAATGCTAGAGAAGTGTTCACAGATAAACAACATGATTTAAAAACCGCTGTACATTTCATTTTATTGCAGTTTAATGTCACTTTTTAGCATTTTGAAGTTCCATGTTCAAGATGAACTTTTTTGAGTTCTCTATAAGTTTTGCAATTTTACTATATTTCCTTCTTACTAATAATATTAAGTATCTTAAACCCTTATAATATTTCTTTCTTTATTCCTAATTTGGAGACACTTGAAAAAGTATGCAAAAAAATTATTATTTGTGAGGAGCAATTGGGAGGAGAAAATGTTCTGAGATATTCCAATTGTAGTTTGCGTTCGATATAATGCTATAATGGATATAGGTATAGTAGTCTAAAATGTATTAACAATCACTAACTACAGAGGAAAAAATTACAAAAACAAATATCAATACATATTTATTAAATAGTTTTAATGAATGCGAAGATTTTTAATAGCAATTTTTTGAAAATTCCTTATTACTTAGTACTATTGCAGTGGATTTTTTCCATGTGCCATGGCTATGTCAGTCACAAATATTGGAAAAATATGTTTTTTAAAAGACTTATGATTTAGATGATGTGAAGGGTATGTTGTAATTTTACATCACTCTCTATGTCACAATCACAAAATCAAATATTTCACTCTTTACGCGGGATTTGTACCGCCAAATCACGAAAACGACGGAAGTAACCAACAGTGTGCATTATCTGTTAACAGCGTTCGCTAATGACCTTGTTCATGCAACCTAGCATTAAATAAGCAAAAAAATAATAATAAATAATATGTTACTTTTTTGCGACTCTTTCACGAGCTTAACCACATTCCCACAAACGGCAACATAGTAGTATTTCAGCAGTCCAGCTGCGCCGCGAATCGGGACACGCGCAAAGAACGAAATAACAAAAATACCAGCGGCGCCGCGCTGGGCATTCTTCCCCCGCGCAGCGTTTCTCATCTGTCGGGGGGCCTCTCAGAAGCGGCAACGAGGGCCTCCGAAGCGCCAACCGCGCAGACCACTTGAATGAGAGACAATCTTCAAGGGCCGACGCGCAGGGTTAATTAACGAGTTGTACGGGGCTCCGTGGACGCGGCGTCCAAAGGAGCCACCGAACTTTCGTCGAAATTTCAATTAAAATGCCTGCGGTCGCCAGCTCATTGTGTGCTCCGTGCCGGACGGACGGGGCGACGCGGCGCGGGAGGCGCGGGGAGGGGGAGCGTGGGCCGCTCGAGAAACGAACCCGGGACGGCGCGTGGAGCGCGGAACGAGGTGGGGGACGCGGCGCCCTTTGTCGTCGGATCCAATTAGAGGCGGATTCAATTAAAGGCGACCGCGGAAATGGCGGCGTCCAGCGCGCCGCGACGCCCCGCGGCAAAAAGCGCGGGAAAACGGACCGGAGCGGGGCAGGGCGGGGAGTGGGGGTGGGGAGATGGTTGTAATGGAGGTAATGACTCGACGCTCCTCGCGCGCTTGCGCAGTAGAAAGGAGAGGCGTGCGTCGTGGTCACGGTGTAAGATATGTACGTGTGTCAACTAGCAACTTTGGGGCAAATTTTCTGAAGCCAGTTTGAGGCTAGTTTCTCGCTTGTCCGTACGGTACGCACAATCGATTTGGATCACGGTGTAAGATATACATCTTAAGATGACATCTTAAACTGTGGCTATTTCGCAGTTTTACAAAATATTTCCTACCCATTTTCGTAATTGTTCGCTCTAGTCTTTACCAATTCCACCGCGAAACGACAAATCACTGACTTGAAATTAGAAATGAGCTGGCCACAGAGCTGTCAAATGGATCACGACCTTGTCCAAATGAGAACCAAAGATCGCAGCGCCTTAAATGCGAGAACTGTGAGAACTAGCCTCACATAAGCTTCGGTTTTAGACTGGGATTGAACACACCTATATATCTTACCCCGTAGTTGTGGTCTTTGATGGCGAGAGATGGGACTAGGCTTGGGTGAAGATTGATTGATGTTTGCGGGCACGTCAACTGCTATGGGCATTAGAACCGTTAGTGTAGTGCCGTTTCCGAAACCGTTAGATTCATGCCGTTCTGCCGTTTTCGTCGCAGAAGGTGCCGGTGTTTCCTTCCCCGATCAGCAACGATACACGTCGGTTTGCGGGGGATTCCGCTCTACAGGTATCTCCCCCCAGAAAGGCACTGCTTCAGCCGTGACAAGCTCTAAGTTCCCTAGTGTGTCGCCCGACATGTATGGTAGTGTAGTGTATATAACTGTGTGTAAGAAAGACATGAGGGAAGGACAAGGAAGAGGACGGAAATATCGCGCGCGGTTCATGGACCGTTTCCCTGGTATTGATCGGAGAACTGAACTGAACACTATTGAACTGAAAAATAGCTAGGATCAGAGCAGGCAAACCGCTAGAATTTTCCTTCAGACAGCTGAATTCGACCTAGATATAAAGCCAGTGTCGAAAATTGGCCATCGTCGGGACATGAAACCTGCCAGTTGTTGCAAAGAAAACAAGTTACTCCAAAGAAAAACCAGGATGCTGGCTCTAAACTAACTCGCCGGAGGGCGAAGGCTTGGAGGTGGACTAACTAGCAGGAAAGAAACTGGGCCCAAATTATGTGACCAAAGATTTGGATGGGGCTCGCTAAAGACACGTACATGAAAATAGAATGTGCATGTGATGTATACCAATGGTGCACCCTTGAGAGGAAGATGGTTGTGGGAGTAGAAATCCCTTTCGATATTTTAGTAAATAATAGATTAAACAACATTAATAAATAATAAAAGTATTAAGGATATTAATATTTGGTTTATTTGTTATTGTGCGGAACTTTCAGAAGGAGTTCGTTCAAACTCAGTTGTTTTTTAGAGTAACCAGGTCATCAATCCCTCATCTGACTACAGCCGCGTTGGCAAGGATGAGACTTCAATACGATACTGAACGAAGAAGAAAATAAAATGTGTTAGGATGTGAATAAAGTAACGAATAGTATCAAACCTGAAAGTCTTGCAATATGGTGAAACATTTTACTTACAAATACAAAAACATGTGAAAATGTGATATTCTACAATGCATTCTGGGGTAATAAGATGATTTAAAAACTATTCATTTGCATGGCACGTTCTAAGATGTATTCATAGGAGTCAACATAGCCAAAAATGAACAAATACTTTTAGAAAATACAAGATATTCCCGAAGAATTGGTACGACTAGAAAATTAAGATGATGGGCTGAAATTTCGGAAGCTTTCACGGGAATCTCAACAGACAAATTAATAACAAGTGGTGCTACAGAATGGCACAGGCTTTACCGTATTAGTACCGTCTACTTCGTTTGGTCTTGGTTAGCTATTCGGACTTGCCACATTCTCTTGCAAGCAGCCATCTATTGCCACCCAAGTACATATTTTTAACATTTTAGTAATTTTTCGGTTTCCTAATAGTAGAACAGAAATATTATTTTAAGAATATAAAAGAACAGTAAAATCGCGTTTTAAAGGGCAATTTTCTTTGAAAAATTTGGAGTCGTATTTAAGAAAATGACTTTAAGCCCTACTGTAAATGCGAAATTTGAAGATCTTTTTAACAGACAATTTTCGAGTTTTCGAAAAACCACATTAGAAATCATTTAACGTACATCAACTCACAAATACAATAGTGTTTACAAATTCCTATCAATGTGCATATTAACTGTGTGAGAGATCTTTAAAAATACATTTGTCTACTTGAAAAAAAACAAACGAAAAAATACTCCAAATTCAACTTCACGCCATATTAAAGAATGCAATTAGCACTATCAGTTCGAAAAGTTTTCAAGAAAAAATTCGAGCCATTTGCGAGAAAAATGGGGTTTGAGCGTTTCTGAAAATGTGGAATTTTGAGCTACTTTTCATAGAAAACGGTTGAGTTTTCGAGAAACTTTACTTGACATTATTTAAAGGAAATGCACTCATAAATATAATTATGTGAACAAATTGCCGCTAGATGCTAATGTGGTAGAGAGTGGCACAGACTTTCCCGTATTAGTTTTCAATTTTCTTGAGTGTGGGCTAGCTATTCGTATATGCCACATACTCGTGCCAGCTGCCATCTGTCGCCGCCCAAAGTATATTTTTTTTCACATTTTCATGATTTTTCGTTTTCCTAATGGTGGAACGGAAATAGTAATTTTAGAATCTTAAAAAAAACACAAAAACCTCGCCCTAAATGGCAATTTTCTTTTTAAAATTTGGAGCCGATTTTCAGGAAATGGCGTTTAAGGGCTACTAAGAATGCAAAATTTGAAGCGTTTTATAAATTGCGTATAATTTGCATATTAAAGGTGAGAGAGATCTTCCGAATAAATTACATTTGTGTAATTTTTGAAAAAAAACAAAAAATAATTCAAAATAACTTACGTCATATTAAAGAGTGCCATTATCAATATCTGTTCCAAAAGTTTGAAGAAGAAATTTCGAGCCATTGATGAGAAAATGGCGTTTGAACGTTTCTGAAAATGCGGAATTTTGAGCTAGTTTTCACAGAAAACAGTTGAATTTTGAAGAAATATTATCTGACATTATTTAAACCATATGTACTCGTTAATATAATAATGTCAATAAATCGCCACTAATGTAAATATTAATGACGAGAGAGACAAGTAAAAAAAATAATTTTTGGAATTTTTGAGAAAACAAAAGTATAGAGCAATTTGGCGTTTATGTCATGTCATAGAGCACATTAGGCTCTATCCTTACCAAAAGTTTAAAGAAAAATTTGGAGTCGTTTTTGAAAACATCGTTTTTTGTAATTTTTTAAAATTGCTCATATTTCACGCAATATTACGCGAAAACTACTAAAAATTTCAAAACAATGACGTATTCAAAATGTTCTCAAAAACGACTCCAAATTTTTTCTTTAAATTTTTTGTAAGAATAGAATCAAATACACATATTGAAGTGGCATAGGTCCGATTTTCTCGGTTACCTCTGAGTTTTCGAAAATTGCGGAAGTTTGAATTTTATTCGGAATCTTCTTCCAATTACAAAATTAAAGACAGGAATTTTTCCTTCAAATAAAATTTGTTCTTCATAGTGTGTTTTTTCTTTAAGGTCAGGTACAGTTTTTTGAAAATTTTAGTAGTTTTCGCGCAATATCAATTGTGTGCAATTAAAAAAAAACATTAACGCCGTATTGCTCTATTCTTTTGTTTTTTCAAACATTACGAAATTAATTTTTTTGACTAATCTCTCACGTCGTTAATATTTAAATTAGCGGCGATTTATTCACATAATTATATTTATGAGTACATATGTTTTAAATAATGTCAGATAAAGTTTCTCGAAAACACAACAGTTTTCTGTTAAAACGAGCTCAAAATTTTCAGAATTGCTCAGACACCATTTCCTCAAAAATGGCTCCAAATTTTTCTTTAAACTTTTCGAACGGATAGTGCTAATTGCACTCTTTAGTGTGGCATAAAGTTCATTTTGGAGTATTTTTTGATTTTTCAAAAATTCCACTAATGTAATTTTTTGAACAGATCTCTCACAACGTTAATACGATTGTCTCCAAAATTGCTATTCCCCATTCCATCTGGCTGGTGCCACGGCCCTTCAATCTGAAACCGATATTTTAGTTTTGGGGGGTGAAGCCCATGGGCTATTTTCCATTTTTTTTTCAAAAAATAGCTCCCTCGTTTTTAATTAAAAATTGTTGTTGGATAGCGTAAAGGACGTTTAAGAGAATGGTGCGTTTCTCATGTTCGTTAAAAACCCTGATTTTTCGAAAATTGTAAAAGTTCAAATTTTTTTTTCGCAGTATTCCTTCAACTAAAATATTAAAAAAGATATTTTATCTTAATGAAATCTGTTCCTTAAAGATAGATTTTGAAATAAGATTTTGTATAATATTTCCAAAATGTGAGGACTTTTTGCGCAATTTTCCGTGAAAATGTGGGCGAGAAACTACGTATCGTTTCAGCACCACTAACCCTTTCAATCCCGGAAGAAACGAAGAAAAGATGTTGAAGGCATAAAATTGAAAAATGGAAACATCAGAAGACTTAAAAACGAGTTTTTAACATTTTCCGCACATTAGTTTATTTTTTATAAATGGCTACAATGAGCATAGGGAACCAAATATATATATTGTTCGAGAGATATAGTAAAACAAGCCTTTGTTTTTGCTAAGTGAATCATAAAGCTGTTCTTTGTGTTCGCAATATTGCCAATCACACAACATTTGGAACATTTAATCCTTGAAAACCCTGGCAAATATTTTCTTCCATATTTTGCTTAATTTTACAGTTTCAAGTATTGTTTTAACTGCTCGGTGCGCTTGGAAGGCGTTACTTTCTTTATCAACAAACAGCATTTATTTGTTGAAGACATATTTGCATTTCTGTATTTTAACTTTCCTGTACACATACTTATATACGGATCAATATACGTAGAACGGGAAATATAGGGAAAGTATGTAATGCTGCGGAAAATCGATTTGGAGTACCCTGGTACCGAAAACGTGTTTGTTTTCAAGACGTCCGTCTGTCTATCTGTCTGTCTGTCCATCTATGTACACTACTAGTGCCTAAGCCATGCGTTGGATACTTTCCAAATTGAAAAAAAAACCTGTCCATCTGACTCTAGTCGAAACTTTGCGTTTTTGAAAACTGTTCCCTTGATTTGCAGTTTGTTTTTGTGCATTTCGAGAATATCATGATTTGTATACGACATCTGTACAGAATTCAACAATATTTCTCTAGTAACGACATCTTTATCATCTTGGCTGGAAAGCATATCACTGATGTCATACACGTTGCTACATCAAAGATGAGACCAATTAATTGAGTTTACGGATTTGTCATTTATACATTTATTCAATCCTCTATTATTATAAAATATACATTATTTATGTTAAATATACTTAATTTACATTCATTTCATTTTCGAAATATAATTACAATATCTTTATGTTTATTATTACTTGTTATGACATTTTCACTCAACCGGAACAACAGACCTACTTATCAAAAACGTGTTGGAAACCGATCAACAAAATATTATAATTTATTTTAAAAATATATGCTTATTCAATTGTGTTTAACAATATTTTATGCTCTCATTCTTTTCATACATACATTTCTGACTTGAGCTTCTTCCTTTCATTTACGACTGAGTTCACTTACAGGAAAATCAGTAGCCAATCACAGCGCGGCGTTACCAGCACGCGTCCGGCCTGACAATCGCTTGTTCACTTAACAGCGAGCGGTGAGTGGTGAAGGTGAGCCTTGGTAGCTATGTGCAGAACGTGCGTCGTTAAGAAAAGTGAGTCCGTGGATGTAGTTAGGGTCTTTTGAATGCGAATTACGCGTGTTCTATTTGGAAATGTCAGTGTAATTCTTTATAAGTGATTCAGGTAGTAAAATATTGGTTAATTCAAGCGTAGTGCATTGGTGTAAAAATGTGCTCTTGAATGGTCCAAATTCCTTCCAATTTGGTGTGATATATGATTAACCGATCTATGTGAAGTGTGGAAAGTTCCGAAGAAGCAGTGTGTGTGGTAGAAGAAGCATCAGTGTTGCTACAGTGAAGTGATTTTGTGAAGGAGAAAAGATTGGTGCCAACAGGTAGTCACAACTACGCTCAGTGTGTAGATATTTAGGCGCCATGTTGTTGCCTTGGAAAGTGAGCAAAGCAAGTGAAGTTATTAATGTTGCAAAAAAGTGTGGTTAGGTGCTCCAAAAGTTATATTTTTACGAATAAATTCAGGTAGCGCAAAATTTTAAGTGATTTTAGAGTGGTTTTGTTGCAAAAGTGATGTGCAAAAGTGCTTGTGAGAGTGTTTTTGGTGCGTCGACTTCAACACGGGCTCTCGCCTGACAAGGGCAATCGATGGACTTCACGGCACCGGGACCTTGGGCTACGAGGTTCTTCTCTTCTCGACGAACCTCCCATTTCCTTTGTCCCCGCCAGGTGGTTAGGGAAAGTCAGGATTAAATAAGTTAATAAGCTTAAAGCATTTGTTTTGAAAAAGATAGAATTAAACATTCTATTAACTTATATTCCGAAAATGTCTCAATAAATCAAACTCGGGAAGCGTCATAATACTTGCACGAGCGTTAGAATTGGGGCAAACTTGCAACACTATTTTTTTAAAAATTTCATTGTCCTAAACATTTGAAAGTTTTCATAATTTTCATAAATAAAAAGTTCAGTGCAATCTACAAAGCATTAATTGCAGGTCATTATAAGCGTAGATATTATGAAATTTAAAGAAACAATTTTCCTAGTTAAAGCATTAATTTAAATTTAAATTGGTCTAGTTAGTGTATTAAAAATTAATACAACAGGATATTTAAAGACAAAAATAAACGGGATATTCGAAAAAATTGATGAATTAATACCTTTAACTTAAGAAATGAGAAACATTGAATAGTTCAGATGTAGCGCAGGGTAGAATAGGTTTCCTCCCACAGGGCAGGTTAGCACCCCTGGCAGAAGAGCAGCAGCGCCGTCCCGCCGCCGATGGAGGCTGGATTCGGTGAGTGCTCTGGGCGGAGCCTCCACTTCCCCTCCGCTGCCCTCCGCCTGTCCCTTGGCAGCGGCCTTGCCCTGGCCGCTGGCGCTCCACCCTCCCCGCCGACTGCAGGACGGATGGCGCAGGGCTAGGCACACTCGCCGAGGCCGCCGGAGAAAATCTGCTTCGAATAAAAATAATAATGAATGAAACGACAGAAAGTGGAAACTGGAGTGAAATATTAATGGAGTGACGGAAGTACGACGCAGTGTTGCGACCTTGACATTTTACACAACTAGATTGGGTGGGTTAATCCTTCCTTCCTGCAGTCTAGCTACCGCTCAGATAATTTTAAGAAGGGTATTCGTCCGCTTTTAATTTAATGTAATGCTGGGTTACTGCAGTCTTGTTTGCTGTTGTGCTTGAATAATCCATTAATTCATTAGTACACTTCATTTTAACGATTCATATATTTGAAGATGAGCTAGTTAATTTAACGGTAATGATATTGAATTCAATAAGTCATAATTTGAGTATATTCTTAAATGTGCTGCTTCATTTATAATTTTGAAGGAGGATGATGGTTTGAAATTATTAGATATAAACTATTTTTCTTGAAATGTAAAACATTAATGATCAGGATGGGCAAATATAGGAAGACTGCGGGGCTCAGGTAGTTTATACGGCGGTTTGTTTAGCCATATTAGGGATCCAGTTGTCCTGGATTACCGCTGTTGTAAGTGGCATGCATTCCGTCATAGAGATCGAACGGGAACCTTACCTGGGTGGGAAACCTTTAGAGAAGCGAGGTGCCATAGCACCTTGCGACATCAAATCTGTTGAATGGTAGGTGACCTCTCTTGACAGTACATTAGGTCGTTCAGGAGTAGAGGTCATTCTACCCAAATGTCGTTTTAGGTGGGACACGCTGACAGGGAGGGTGGGTAGATTAAGTGCTTGGAGGTGTTCCAATTCAGCCTAGTGCATGTACTAGCAGACGTGAAATAACTTCTGCAAGTACGTTTTCAATCGTATTCTTAGTTTTCTGCCGAGTTTGTCACTACAGGATAATTAACTGAGAATTGGAATACGTCTTCCTATCTGAAGGAAAACTGAATGCTTGCCTATCGTTCGGGAGTTCAGTGGGAAAGATTTTAGTTGGCGGACAGCACACTTGAAAACAGGGTGGGATTGTTTTTCGATTGTCTAGAACGAATGCATACGTTAAAAAAAGTATAGCAAATGGAAAAACTTTCATATTCTTTTTCTTACAGGAACTTTTAAGTCCACGAGCAACGTGGCAAATCTGTCGCACAAGTGACCAAATAAAATGTATAAGACCGCGTTTATGCATAACAAAACTCGCTCTTTTTAAAACGTATATCGCACATATTTTAGACGTTCATTGAACTTTCATATAAATATACTAAACAAACTTTCTTGGTCTCCTGTTGTATGTTTGGAGGGTATTTTAATAGAATGGTTATTTTTCAGCACTAATTTTCTTCCTTTTCAGCACTAATTTTCTTTCTTTCCAGCATTTAATTTACGTAGTTTTAATAAATTGTAATTTTAACTTGACAGCATTATAGTTAAAACAAAATTATTGGTTAAGTTTATTAAAGATGATTTATTTTATCCCAAATTAATATTTTCCTTACTCATGCGCTTGCGAATTTATCAATACATTCGTTAAAGTTTTATTACTTTCAAAGCTGCAATTAATGTATTGATAATGATTCCAAACGAGAACAAGGTCTGTTCTGTTATTTTTTTTGTTTCAGATACTCTTCACTTCATCTAAAAGGGAGTAAAATGCTTGGAGAATTGTTCGCCACTGTTAGACTTATGACAGTACATGGTTTGATTTGTTTTTGTCAATTTTCACTGAAAACTTAAGAAACGTTCTGATGTAAGTAAAAGCCTTTGCAAGGCACTGAAATACACGGTAAAGGTAAGAGCAACGCCGAATTTATATCCTGAGTGGATAATTGGTTGCAACGGAGTAAAGATAAATTTAAATTCTAGAAGTAGTAATAAAGAGAGTATTCTACAGCTGTCGCAGATTCTTGCTGCCTAATCTCGATTTCTTTCGATCTTCCTAAGCATCATCTTCTAAATCTCTCGCCGTCATCATTGATCTAATGTCTTCCACTTCCTTCTTGGTCTTCCTCTATATCTTTCTTCAGGATGGTATTCCCGAATCGTTTGGCAGTCGCTCACTGTCCAACCTTCTTAGAGCCCCATATCATAGCAAAGCCTTTGTTTCTATCAGTTCTAAGGTTGATTTTCCAGGTTTCATTATTTCTATTATTCTTTGATTTTTAATTCTTTCCTTTCGTGTAACCTGACAACACCGCCTTCAGTATTCCATTTGTTCCTTGAATCCTACTTCTATCACTGGCATTAATAGTCCATAACTCAGCTCCATATATGGAATATATAGAGCTAAGTTACAGAGCTGAGCACTTAAATACATATGTGAATACATTCAACAATTGTTTTATGCAATGTAATTTTTGTTTCTTTTTATGATTGAATTCCTTGCCAATGAATGTAAAGATCTTATTACTTGCCTACCTCTATTCATTTTGTTTAGACATCTTTGCTATCACGACGATCACTTGAAGTTGCACCCAGATAATTGAATTCCTTTACACATTTAATTACTCCCCAATGGGTTAACAGGTCCTGAACATTGCCTCGCACTACCATTTTGTTTTAGATGTATTAATTTAAGTCCCCATTTTTCACTTTTCAATTTAAATTCTGTAAACCAAATATTTGTATTAGAGAATTTTATAAATAAACTAATGTAAGAAGTACATAGAAATAGTTTAGGCAACTAAACGCACTTGCAGAAAAGCATAAATTTATGAAAATTTTATTTTCTTGGATTTCAGATTCAGAGGCGGGACGACTCAACTGCGTCGAATGGCAGCAAAGTTTCTTATTCGACGCCTAACTCCTGATCTTGCGCTTTTACCTTCAAAATCATAATCTATCAATCTTTAATTGTATATATATTCTGCAGACAAGTTTAAAACACGAGTTTTTATCTTCATGTGATTCGTATCATACATTTTCCCCAAACCTTGCGATATTGAATTGTTACTCTGGAGTGGTGTTCTTTGATCTCTTTTAAGATGGCGAATCTAACTTCGAAACAACAAAATTGAACTATTCTTCTGGAGACTTTGTTAGTTCATCAAATGAATGTCCTTTTGTTAGTTCATCAAATGAATGTCCTTTTGTTAGTTCATCAAATGAATGTCCTTTTGTTAGTTCATCAAATGAATGTCCTTTTGTTAGTTCATCAAATGAATGTCCTTTTGTTAGTTCATCAAATGAATGTCCTTTTGTTAGTTCATCAAATGAATGTCCTTTTGTTAGTTCATCAAATGAATGTCCTTTTGTTAGTTCATCAAATGAATGTCCTTTTGTTAGTTCATCAAATGAATGTCCTTTTGTTAGTTCATCAAATGAATGTCCTTTTGTTAGTTCATCAAATGAATGTCCTTTTGTTAGTTCATCAAATGAATGTCCTTTTGTTAGTTCATCAAATGAATGTCCTTTTGTTAGTTCATCAAATACATTTTTATGGATTAGGAATTTCAATGTTAAACCAATTATTTTGAATGTTTCATAACAGCAAATGCTGCTTATTTGTTGTTTCACTTTAAAAACAATTTCCTCGCGTGGCGTTGCATCTTGGATCGAGCAATGACGGTTTGTTCTCATTTCTTAAAATTTTGAATGCCCAGAATTAAGTATTGACAGAACACTCCTTTCCAAACCATAAGTATTTTACGTCGCTGCTCAGTCTCATCACTTCCTGATGCTGCTGACCCTCCTAAATTAATTCTACAAACGGATATCATATTAAAATTCTTAATATACACAGTTCTAAATTTTCTAGGGGTAAATCACTTAGATAAAATTTTCTTAACATAAATTTGCCAAAAATGAGATTTTCTTTGTCTGGAGGCTTTTGGCTGTGGATCTTTCGGTAATGATTTTCTTCAATAAATATTTCTCATATGACATTCGATCTTTCTCTGGTGATAATTTTGACACAATTTGAGGATTATATAGAATAAAGTTAATTATGATCAAAGTGAACTAATCTGACAACCCCGTCATCATATGAAAACCATCATAAGCCCATCTCTTCTATAGGCTTCCCGAATTTGGTCCTCTTCATTCAATCTGTCACCTTTAAACATTCAAAAATAAATTCCTCAGGAGGATAACTAGTTAGTTAATGCCTTATTATACGTGGCGAGACTCGGGCCATCAGGCCCGCTCTTCCGTCTGACCACGCAAATTTCACTACGCTCCTTTCACCAACTAGCGGAGAAAGAAGGTATTATCTGGGGTGACGAAACAGGAGATTTGAATTTAGCTCAGAGGTGTCATTTAGGCTTGAGGATCTTTTACATGCAAGTGAATCTACTAACATGGGACAGCCGGCTTTACTTCCCCTCCGAAGGAAGGCATACGAAGGATTTTTAACAAATCCATCTTGGTTTGACGCAATTCAAACCAAAAACTTGCTTATAATATTTAATCAACTAAACTTCGCCTCCTTTCTCAGGCATCTGTTCCACACGCTCCCTCTGTTCTACGAGGAAACCCTTGCTGAAAATCGCAAACCTCGTAACTCACAAAAGGGAGCCCCCTTCTTAAATCCCCCCCCTAAACTACCGGATCGTTCTTCGGTATTCAGTTATCCATGCACCTATTAAGCAATTCCACCTACCCCATTTAAACCTTTTCCAACTTTTCATAAGTAATTTCAGTAGTGGTTTGAAACATACCGATAAATTTTAGAGTTGCTTTGCGACGAACGAACGTATGAAAGTAGCTTCAAACTGCGAGTGGAATTCGCTTAGAGTACTTCAGGATTGTCATAAACCGATTAAATACAATGGAAAAATATTTCTTGGTGGGTTTGTTTCAATGCTATATTGATGACTGCAGTTTCCGTCATGGAAGGAATATTTATATTCAATACAATTTGAGTCTTTGGCGGTAAGACGTTAGCAGAAAAAAACATATGTGAACTTTTCGATTTTAGGTGCCCGTGAGTGATAACCATCTTATTATAAAACTCAATTGGCCGGATTGAAACTAATAAAAATGCAATAATAAAAAAAGTTGAAATTTGTTACGTAAAACATTTTTCGATGGTAAAACATTCTACATAGTACTAAATCGTTCGTTAAATAAAGCGCATTCTAATAAGACTGTTAGATTCTGCATATCTCTGGAAACAAAATATTCGTAGATATCTGTTGAAATATGACAGCAAAAGTTCGACACATTTGACGTTCTATACTTAATATTTATGGTTTCTTTCCTCTTATTCTAAATACTCGGTTAGCTAACTACATAAAAAAATTAGAAACTTGATGAAAAAATTAAATATCTTTAGACATTTTGCTGGTCTCGAAAATCCTGTCATAATACAGTTTATGCACAAGTTTAATTCAACAACTGTTCTTTTGAAAGGGATCGTGGGCATAATGAAAATGATCTGTAGGTTTGTGTAGGGAACCTTAATTCTTTGCAGTAATAAACTCTTTGAAATATACGCCATAATGTAAATTCTATATCTTCTGAAACGAATAAAAAATAGTACATAATGAACGATGTAATATTGGGTATTAGGATAAGAGTATTGGTAGAAATGTGGTACGAGAGAGTATCGAAAACTTGGCAAGTGTATTAATACCCATTACATAGTTACGTTAAACCAGGTATATCAAGGGAGTAAACTTCGTCTCCCTTCGGCTTGTTCGTGTACACGCCTTTCTGGATTTTGAGGAGGAAATGAGAGGGGACTGGGGAAGTTGCCAGTGGTCGCAGGAGCGCCGAGCTTCCCTGGCGGGCACCTAGCTCTAGCGGGCGCGGTTTGACACGGCTGAGTTCAACTTTCGCATTGAATAGTTTCGCGGTTGTTGGCATGCAGGATTCAGCCAAGGCCACCTAGCGGTCAGGCAGAAGAGGAAGAGGAAGGAGCGGGTGGACCACGAGCATCGGGAGCAGTAACTGGAGCAGTTACAGTGGGCGATGCAGAATAGGCATGCGGTTCGCCCAATGGGGGTTAGGCGAGCCCAGCCACCTTAGTGGGTACGGGGTAGCTTCAAGGAGGATTGTAATTAATACAAAGTCAATTCGAGATTATCAGATTTCCATATAGAAATGGTCAAACATCTTGAAAACATTAAAATAAGACTATTTTTAGCATTCATAGTTTTTAAATTTAATTTAGGTTTTTCTTTCGAAACGTGATCGCCATTTAAGACCTTCAACGTTAACACGAAAGTAGCAGCAAAACATCGCCGGGGGGGGGTGTCATTGGCATCGTATCTTTGTTTTCTTTAGATGGAACGATTCTTTGGAGGAGGCATTATTTGCAAAAGAAAGTCTATAGTAACATGTTAGAGATTGGGAAAAGAGATGTTTTAAACTAAATTGTGTAAAGTTGTGCACGTCAGCATGATGTATAAATTTTGCTTGTTGAAATTGTTAGTATAATTAACTTTTTTTCAGGAATATCTAAATTAAAACGTTCATTTTCAGGTCTCGCAGGCGCCGTAGCAAAACGTACAAAATTATCTTGCATGATTGCACTAGTTTGAATTTAAAATTCTGTTTTTCTTTCAGAACTATTAACATTATTTAACTGTTACAGGAAGAGTGCGAGAATACTGTGAAAACTGTTACCCTTGGTTTTACATGGAATACGCATGTGTAGGAATGGTAAATAAAATGTAATTAGTGTTTGTTCACGTAATAAACTTGTTGGTTTAATGGTGAAAAACGGCATGATTTCCAGACTGTTTGCAACGCAGTAGATAAGGGATAAAAGTGCATGTACTGTAGAACGTAGTACTAATAAAGTAGCATCAAAATTACACAGTAGAATTGGTTTGAGGTAATTACTGTAGTCACAAAAATTGTAAAAATATGGTGAATAAATTACTGAAGAGTTTTCTAAAGTGGTTCTAACAATGCGCTTTAAATAAGTGTTGTAGTAACACTGCAAAGTCGCCAGGCTCATGGACTGTTTGCAGAGAATATGGTACAAAATATTTTAATGTTCCAGATCCTAGTTGGATGCTGAGTCTGAAGTGAGGGAAGAAAGTGAAGATACCTCAGGGCGTCGGAGTGGCTGGCGTTTCTTACTGGGACGCCGGTGGGAGACATTACTCTTCGCTACAGAACAGCGGAGTGACCTCGTACCTTGAAGGTGAAGAAACTGTCCCCGAAAATACCTGCATCGCAATGTGAAGTTGTCGAGAAGAATGAAAATGCCAAGGGCTGCGTTTTCCCGATACTTCGCTGTTCCGACCACTTCTACTCTTGAACATAAATGGAAGAGTTGGCTCAGATAACTAAAGGTCGGTAACCTACACTTCTGCATTAATGAATTATCGCAAGTGTTAAAATAAAACTAAAAAGGAGTTGATCATGTGTAACATTGAGGCTATTTCCAAAGTGACCGGTATAATTCAGTATTTCACAATCAATATTTCATTAAATTGTATTTAACTTGGTCCAATTATGATTGAAACACTTATTTAAACTTTAATGTAAATAAATCAAGTAGCAAGTTTCAAGGTTTCTTTACCTCATCATCAGGCTAGAAGAATACAAATTAATGAAATTTGATTAACTGAAAATAATTTTTAAAAAAATAATTTTTTTCTCTTCAAAATAAACATTTGGAGCTTATCTTATCATTTTAAATCACAAACATTGACAATTCCAAGACAAAATAATTTATTACATAAATAATTTGTAACCAAGGAAGGTAACCATTGTATTCTAGCCTGATGAGGTAAAGAAACCTTGAAACTGTTGCAACTTGATGTATTTACATTAAAGTTTATATTTTTAAAAAAGTCTGTTTCAATCATAATTGGACCAAGTTAAATACAATTAAATGATTTAAATATATACAGACTTAATATGATAAACAATATTTCATAACTATTTGACCTCTCTATAAATCAATTCACATTGGGCAGTTATATATTTGACTGTTTTTGGATACCGTTTAGCTTGAAAGAAATGCATTATTTGGCTGCACGATGGAGTGTGTCTTAAAATCATTGAGAAGACTAAAAAAACAAATGGAAATGAGTCATATTGAAAAGGTCTTAAATTGTTTCCACTTGACACAATTTCACGCATTTTGTAACGTATTCAAATATCCTAAATCAGGAGTGGTATCTTAAAAAATGTGACTAAATTGGAAATGTTTATTTATTAAACATATATTGGCAGCTTCATAGTTCTTTGCTAAAAATAAAATACTGATAATTGGTACATAAAATACATCTTTACCTTTATTGAAGGGAATAAATTGTTTTAGGCTAGAGGACACCGTAACTTGCGAGATAACACAACCTTCAGAGAGCACCTTCGAGAATGAATGTTCCTGAATCTGGGGTAACGAAACTTCAATTTTTGTGTAATTTAACAAAAACGGTATGAATCGTCATTTTAGGGCTACAAAAATTGCGCAAATTTAGTTTCTAAATATATTTTTAATTAGGAAACAAAACTTTGAACGATTCTTTGAAGCAAATGTGTAATATTACAATACAAATTTGCTGATCAAAAACTCTTAATGCCTTAATTAAAACTATCCGCAGTACAATTTATTAAGAATTTAGGGCGCTTTAACATTTCAAAAATTATTAAATGGAGAAAATTCTGAACTCAACATTTTGTTAGTTTTAATGTGAAATTAAGGAATTGTGGACATTGTTTTAATGACAATTTTGTTCCAGAAGAGTCAGCAAATTCCTTCAAGTGAAACGAACTGGAGCCTGTAAAGAAAATCTCAACAGTGTAGATATAAAGAGAAATGTCTTAATTATCATGCTGTATACTATCTTTCAGATGCAGATTTCAAAATGTAAAATTAAATTTATTTCAAAATCAGGTTTTAAAAAAAGCAATGAACAAAAATTGTAAAAAAATTAGTTTTTTACGTATTTGTAAAAAAGGCTCATCAGTTGTTAACTGTATCTGAAGTCTCGAGTATTAAGAAACCTGCAACAACTTAAGATGTTTGATACATAATTCAATGAGCCTTTAGTATTAATGTCCTAACATGTAAAGAAAGTTCCTTTTAGGGAAAACAACTTGATACTAGAACAATCTGATTATTATATTAGGAAGTTGCAACTTCTAAAAATTGTAGGTTTTTTAATTTTTGTTAGTTTCTGTAATATTTACCACGTAAATGGTTTGTTTATATACTTTTACAAATTATGAACTGTTGTACTGTAGAAAATGTAATCTAATTTTGAAATTTTAGAATTATAATAAAATTAATTACAATTGTGAACATTTGTATCGTTGCATGAATGTTTCATCAAATTGAAGCATAAAGGCATACATCTGAGTCACCTGTTTTATTTACTCCCGATCCTTCAATGCCGTGAGATTACTGGTTTTCTGACGAAACTTCCTTATGGATTTCTCCGTTAAAATTAGTTGAAATGAAATGAATACAGAAGTAGACAAAAAAGCCGCTCCACATAAGGTAGTGTTAATCTAGGACGCGCGTTTCAAGTAGGATTACCGCAAGGGTCACCGCTCTCACCAGCCTTCTTCAATATTTACGTTGCAGACTACCCTCAGATGGAAAGAACAGAAATAGCATGATTTGCTGATGACACAGTACTGTTCACGATAAAGATGTAGATCAAGGTGAGAGAAATTATACAAACATTAGATTCATTTACAAATTGGTGCTGAAAATGGCAAATAAAAATAAACCCTGCTAAATCACAACCCAAAATATTGACACTACGACGACCTAAAATACCCAACCCACTAATAATTAAAAATGTAAATTTAAAATCAAAAACAACCAATGAGATATTTAGGAGTACTTCTAGACAAAAACTAACGTGGAAATATCACACTAAAGAAATAGCCTACGTGAAAATGGCAAAACTATATCCACTCATAAATACCCACTCCAGACTAAGCGTAGAAAGGGGGATAACGCTATTCAAATCCATTATCAGACCATCGCGTACTTAAGTTTGCCCTGTCTGGGGTGGAGTCGCAAAAAGTAACTTCAAGTAGTTCAAAATAAATTTTTAATACTCATAATAAAAGCACCATGGTGCGTGTCAAATAGACAAATTAGAAACTAATTGAAAATAGAAAACTTGAATACTTACCTTAGTAGACTATCAGTAATATTTTTTTAGGCTCTACCAAAAGCAGAATGCGTTAAAAACTTCAATCTAGGACGTTCAGCAGAAGACATTAAAATTATTTCAAGGTTCCACAAAGATAAATTACGCCTGCCATAAATGTCCCAATAAGAATGCAAATTGAATTTAAAAAATATTAAACTTAGACATAACATTCAACAATAGAATGTTACAAATTCAATATGAAGTTAAATAAAAAAATTCAAACACTAATATACGGAAACGTAACAACGTGAGAGGGAGCTTCGACTAAATGAACTCCCCGCCTACCCATGCCTAGCCCAGTTCTAGGATTGCAAATCTCTGCAAAATCAGTGGATTGAACAGATAGAAAATAAAACTGTTAAAAAATGGACGCGCGTTACTTAACGCGCGTCAACGCAAAGTTCGTATGACACAGACCTAAAAGACACTGTTAAGGCTATTCACCTGAAGAAAGTCTTGATAAGGCCTTTTTCAGTGAATGTAATAAACTATTAGATAGATTTATTTAAACTGCAAATGGGTATAACCCGGTGGCAGCTAATTACAAAAACATAAAAATACACAGTCATTAAATAATAAATTACATTAAGAGAGAAAATAAAAAGAAAGAAAAAAAAGAAAGAGAGAGAAGAAAAAAAACAAACAAACAAACTTCTATACTCTAACTCCGCACTGAATGTTTATACAATCCGGATCACAGTGCACTTCACTGCACTTCACTTCACTAAGACCTGAAAACATTTGCTTCTTCATTTCTCTGCTATACACTGCACGACACCTCACTTCACAACAGAACACTTATGCATCGCTATATAACTCACTATTCTCCCTCATTTACTTAATAATACCCTAAATTAATTTCCTAAACTGTTGAACACTTTGAGGAAAGGGTTCAAAGGTTTTTGCAGGCAATCTATTCCATTCCGTAATCGTTCGATTTGTAAAAGAAAATTTCCCGACATTCGTTCTCTGCTGTCTTAAATTTATTTTGTGCCTGTGATCCACTCTACTGATGTATGTAGGAATACATAGCCGCCGATTAATTTCTTTCCAAGCTGGATGACCATTATAAGCTTTATACAAGGCGCAGAGTCTTGCTACTGATCGCCTGTTTTTGAGTGAATCCCACCCTGCCGTTTTCTTGTCCCTGTAAGTAAATTTAGCTGCCCTATGCTGAATCCTTTCCAAGTGTTTACACTGTATAATTTTGTGCGGATCCCAACAAATTGTTCCATATTCCATTATCGGACGAACAAGTGATAAATAAGCAATTTCCCTCGCGTTTGCGGTACTCTTTTTTAGGATGCGCATTACAAAGTGAAGAGATCTCCAGGCTTTTCCTACAACAAAATCTACGTGTTTTTTCCAACTTAATTTACTATCGAAATGAATTCCTAGGTACTTGCACGAGGAAACTCTCGGAATAATGTCATTATTTAAACGATAATTTGTTTCACTGTAATTACGACCTCTGCCAAAAGTGATGGATTTACTTTTAGAGCTATTTATGGACATTCCATTATTTTCCGCCCAGTAATATAACGCCTCAAGATCACGTTGCAGAATTTCTTCATCTCTTTCCGAATTAATACTACGATATATTATGCAATCGTCTGCAAATAGCCGAACATTTGAGGTTAATTGCGCCGGCAGATCATTGACGAAGGCTAGAAATAGAAGGGGTCCAATGACACTCCCCTGCGGTATTCCTGACGTAACGCTTGCCCCGGAAGATAACTCTTGCCCAATTCGGACTTTCTGTTTTCTATCTCGCAGAAATTCGCTAATCCACGCCACCACCCTGGAATCTATGCCTGAATTCATTAATTTCTGTACAAGCCGATCGTGTGGAACGACATCAAACGCTTTGGCAAAATCTATAACTACTGCGTCTACTCTCCCGCCCGCGTCAATTTCATCCGCTAGATCCTGAAATAGCGTGACTACCTGACTTTCGCATGAGTAACCACTCCTGAACCCGTGTTGCCCATCGTAGAGCCATTTTTTAATTTCCCATTCTTTCTTAATGTAACTTCCAACTAGATGCTCCATAAGCTTGCAGACCACTGACGTAAGACTTACCGGCCTATAATTGCATAATTTGGTTTTGTTACCACTTTTAAAAATTGGTACGACAAAAGCTAATTTCCAATCTTCAGGTACTTTTGAATTATTCAAAGACACGTGAAAAATTCTAATTAGGTACGGTAATATTGCCTTTCCTCCTAGTTTAATTAAATCCGTAGAAATGTCGTCTGGACCCTTTGACTTACCATTTTTCATAGACTTTACTTTATTCCATAGAGCGTTTACTTCAATATTAAACTGATTCGCAACCGAAGACACTTGAATAAATGGATGGTCCGTACTATTTTTGAAAACTGAACTGAAATACTTATTAAATGCATCCGCTTTTGTCCGATTGTCAGTAATTAGCGTGTTTCCATTTTCGCGAATAACTGGGATGTCCTCTTTATTTCCTTTCCTTCTACGAACATATTTATAAAAACCTGTCCAGTTATTTCCCTTTCCATCTAGGATACTTTTTAAATATGCCTCCTGAGCAATTTTCTTTTCGCGCTCCAATTCTTTTGAACGATTTCGAAAAATATTCATATGTTCGCTACTGCGTTTTCTGTTCTTAAATGCCTTTCTTGTTATCCTCTTCATTCTCCTAATTTTTGCACTGTAGTATTCTGGATCCGGATTATTTTTTAGAATTTTGCACGGAACAAACTTTTGCAAAGCTTCGAATATAATATCTTTGAACACGCCCCATATTTCTTCCATACCTCCGTCTGTTCTTAGAAAACGGTCATATTGTTCCCTAAGAAAACCTTGAAGCCCGCCTATATTTGCTTTCTTGTATTGCCGTACTTTCGTTCCTATTGTAATCCCTTTTCTTGAAATATTTCCGTCTAAGTCAAGAAGAACCGCTTTGTGGTCACTAATGCCCTCAACAACTTCACAAGATATGAAAAGTTGCGCCTGTGTTTAAAATTAAATAAAATTTAACTCTGCAAATTTAAATGTAACTTGGTAGAAACCCACCATATATTACACTAATTAAGCCTACGTTGAAAATAATTTACAAAATGTATAATTTCACCCAACAAGTGTTCATAGAATTCCGCCTGTTCTTTCTACAGTATACTGAATTGTAAGCCACGTTCACACTTCGAAATTTCCGCCGAATACTGCACACAACATAAAACATTCCCACGTGAAGAGAATACCTGTAGTGTGGACTTGTTCGCCGAATGAGAACGCACACATGCACCGGTCTGTCTTTTCCGCGCACATCAAAGGACTTTGCGGTGCAAGTTATTTGGAGTGTGGACGGGACGCGCCATTGTGCACTGTTTAGTGAAGGTGACATAACCACACAATTGTCCTTCGGAGCACTCAGCGTCGAAAATATTCGCGGCGAACAGTGCGCAACCCTTTGGAAGTATGGACGTGGCTTAACCTTTTTTTACACATAGGTTCTAATCCACAACACTGCGAAAAAATAATAAAATTTACATTGAAATCACTGTAAATAGTGGTAGCATTGCCTTAAAACAGTTTTTTCAAAAATCGATCAAAAGATACGAAATTGCTAGATAGAGGTACAATAAGGTAAATAAAATATGTTTTACCACGCCGTGCGCGAAACATAGTTACTCGTGCATGTTTTCCGTGTGCGAAACATCTGTAACGTTGCGCAATTGTTGTCTTTCGTCTTGTATTTGTTTATTATTTACAAACAAAAGTGTTATGACACTGACTGAAATACATTTACTTTTGTAGACGGAAGATAAAATAAAGTTTGTATTCCTTTACTTGACGCATTGCGTTTCGCACACGGCGCGTTAAAATAGTACATTATGAAACGATGTGATAATTGGTATTAATACATGAATGTGATATTACGATACGAGCGAGTATCGTAAACTTCACACTAGTCTCTTACATCGAGTTTCATACGGTACTTTTTCTACGACTTACGGTAACTTGTACATTGAATCTTTTCGTGGTAATTGATTCAGCCAAGGCCACCTCGCGGACAGCTCCCTACCCACCACAGGGGGCTTGGTTTTACCAGACCGCGAGGGAGTACAGAAGTTGCGGCAAAAAGTCACAATTTTTGCTTTTTCTCTTATTTCTGGAGGTTTCAAGTCCACCTTTGATTCACTAGACATTTTAAACTAGACTTTTTTAAAGAATAACCACACGGCAGCAACATTTAACCCAAAATGACTTGCGTTCAGATCTTAACCTTCGTCAAATGTTCTCTCCAATAACTACCACTGTGCTAGTCAAATAGGATCAAAATGAAATTACGATTAAATTTATTTTAAATAATATTTCACGTTAAAAACTACTACTATTAAAAGAAATTAAAACTGAGAAGTATAATATAATATTAACCGTTAACTGGTGACTTGCGGTCCCAGTGACCATCAAGGAAAAATAAACTCACTGTCCTCTCGACCGACGCAATGCAAGAAATTTTGGTTTACAGTATCTGCTTATACCTTGACCAAGTTGGGAATGGTGTTTCCTGAGCGCGCCACCGTCTGTATTTACAGCCGAAACGAGAGAGACGCAGACATAAGGATACTCAATTCAAAATTAAAATCAGTGGATTGTTCAGTATAGTAAGGAATTTTTATCCTGAAAGATCCGAGGATTTTTCTACCATTCATCTGCTTTGCATTTTATTGAAATTTAATAACTACAAGAAGGATGTTAACACCTAATAAATGTTAGTATTTCTGCTCTATAATAATGTGTCTTGTTTTTAATAATAAGCGGCTTGGGTGTTTTCGGGTATATAAAGAAAATATATGTTTTGGGATTAACTGGACCGCCGGGAGGTTAGGTTAAATGGACCTGTCCAGTTACTCTCTTTTTTTGGGGGGGGGGAAGTAGAATTTGTATATTTGCAATTATTAAATCTGGAATGTTAAATAATATATTCGCCATTCACTATTTTATTAATTTAATTAATTACCACTGTTATTTTCAAGTTTCAATTTTAGATGCCACATTTTGGGAAATGGCGCGCGGTCTGTGGCCCTTTTTCTCATTTATGTGTGAAAAATATTATGACAATCTGTAGAATTATTTTTTCATTAAAACAGTCTACTAAACGTCAATTTTATTTTCACAGCTTATTTCAATTTCCAGTCTACTTAACCTTACCGGTTAAGTTAACTGGTCCTATTGCAAATGTATAAAATATTCCATATTTGACAATAACTGTAAGTACAATGATGTTGTTTGTTCCCACAAAATAAGGAGAAAGCCTCTCTCAACTATCATGCTAAATTTCACGTGTATTGGTCAAGTAATATAACTTTTTAGAAGTAGTTAGAAAAGTTAACCTAACTATCCCCTACACGAAATAACTGCGAACTAAATTTCTCCAAGAATCTTATAAGAATTTAGCAAAATATATGTAAGAACTTGACCAGATTCTCATGTCATTCAAAAATAGGGGAGTGCAGGACATCGCATTATTCGGAAGAGACCTTAATTTGGGCAAAGCATTGTATAGGCACACACGGCCAGCAGTTCATCTCGTTGCATCTTGGAGTGGGTATTATATTTAACGGACACCTGGCATTTTCAATCACGAACAGAAGGGATAATAATAATTTAAATAATAATAATAATAATATAATAATAACAATATAATAGTGATAATATGTATTAACAAAATAAGAAAGCTGCTGATGAGGCTTTCACCGTGAATACGCTGACCACACTGGATGTTGGAGGAAGTAATTTATTACATATATGAACAAAATTTATCCACTTTTTTGGTATCAAGTAGAGGTCTGCATTCTCCGCGATTTTTACCGACCAGCGCTCGCCCGCCTCTCTTCTCTCGAGACCACGCGCTCGACTGTCCTTCGCAGCCGGTTGCGGACTCCCGGGAGCCGGCGACCGCCCGAGACTCGGCCGGTCTCTGCAACCGGCCGAGACTCGACAACCGGCGGACCCCGTTCACGGGAACTGCGCCACGTAACAATCGGCCGACACGTCGCAGTAAATATCTAATGCCAAGTTTCAGGAAAAGGAAGGAGTATTGAATGGTTTTTAAAATAAATGACCAATAATTTCGTTTTTTTCAAAATTTAAAATATAGAGGAATTTTAATATTAATTTTCAAATAATAAATTTTAATAAAATAATTTTAATAAATTGTAATAAATAATTTTAATTTTAATTGTAATAAATAATTTTAATAAATTGTATAAAAAAAGAATAAAAAGCTTTAAAAATCGACTCCTCGGACGCACGGGAGAACCTCAAGTGGATCTATTGCAGTTCTGCCTGTGACTTCAAAGAAAATTCACTCAAAAGTTTTAGAGATAAATTCCGTTCTTTGTAATGACTAGGTATCGGATGCTTCGGAAATTGCCTATTTTATTCTAATGAACATAAAATTATTAATTTTCCTTCATTTTATATGGTGCAATATGGAGCAAATACAAATGCTCTGCTAAATTTAGATGCAAGTGCAATGAAAATATATTAGTACCTTTCCCTTCCAATTTTGTATTTTTGCCGTCTTTTTCCAAATATTTTTGTTGTTGCTGTTGTTGTAATTTTCAGACATCTGAAACGCAGGTCTTGGTTTCTTAATCCGGCAGTAGGCGTGCGGGTTGCCTCAGTCACCTCAGCATTATTTTGAGCTCATTGTACTTTTAGTTTTATTTATAATCTTGCGAGCTTCTCAATATCTTACGAGGAAAGCTTTGTGCACATATCTCGACCCTTCTCTTTCAACTGCTTCCTGTCCTTTCCTGGAAATTTCGTCGCAACGGCGATGGCGCGCTGCGTGGGAGCCACCGAGTCACCTCGCACAACCTTTGTTATCGCTTCCTGCCACGCTGTTCACCCGAAGGAAGGGGGTCTCGTGGAGCTTCAATACTACTCCACAGAAGTCAATGATTCACAATTTCAGCTTTTACGATTTTTTAATTACATTTAATCGCTTATCTTGTATGGAAACGAAAAATAATGGAATAATTGAAAAACATTGTACTCGTACATATAAAACTTTATATGCATCATTTCATGTATACATACTTTTGACGAATTGAAAATAATGTTAAACGTGTGTATATAATAGTAAATAATGTATTTTGAATTATTGAGTTGAATAGGCTGATGTGCCGTGACCGCTGTTGTTTGGCCGCCGACTGAGTCGACAAATACTAAGGCCATGTCGGCTTACATAAACTATTTCACAATAAATTACTACGCCCAATGACAAGACGTTTTGATGCAAGGAAAATAGTACCCACCTCATTTTTGTTTAGCATATGCTTTTTTCTTATATACTCGTGAAATTATGACCAAATATTCATTGTATTTAATAAATATGCCTTACATTCGGGTTTGTAAGAAACTTCAATGACATTACAATTGGTACGCAACGAATTATCTTCCCTCAAGCACTATAATATAGAAAAACAATAAAAATTTATTTTCAGAGTCTTTGTTTGCCTTAATTCTTTCAAAAAATGTATTGTTTGTCTCTACAAAATTATTTCCAGTCAATCGATAAATTGTTACTTTTCAACAAAATAATCGTTTAATTGAAATTGTATTTTCTTTCGATTAAAATGAATTGAAAGTGTTGCGATCACTACATGCGGCGACTTTATATCCCGTACATGCATTGAGGGGCGAAGCTACTGTGCAGTCCGGCGCTTGGCCGAGCGGCCGAGCGCTCGAGACGCCCGGGCGCTCGGCGACCCCCGAGTCTCGGCGGGAGCCGCAAGGCGGCCGGTCGAAATGTCCGTTAAACAGCTATCTCTTCCCCCCCAAGCAAGGTCCCCCACCCTTCACCGAGCGTCGGCGCGGAGCCCGAGAGTCTCGAGCGGTTGTTTTCGCCTGATTGCAGAGCTCTAGTATCAAGGCCTTACAAAAGATGCTTTGTCGAAAAATCGCCGTTTTTCCTGCAGCGTTACATTACTTTCTCTTTACCTTGTAGAAGCAATATTTATCCACTTTTTCGTTATCACAGCCTCACAATAGATTGTCTGTCGAAAAATCACAGTTTTTGGCGCAGATTTACATACCTTTCTCTATATTTCGTAAGTAGTGTGTGAGAAAGAGAGAGCTCTCCTTCTCGCCTCCAGTCAAGAGCGGCACGTGCTGTCAATCGGGCGGTGGCGCGAGGAATCGCCCAGCGGAGCGGCAGGGCGCAGCCTTTCGGCCGGGACCGGCGCTCGCAGGCGGGCCGCGAAAGGTCGTAAATTTCCGCAGGAGGCGACCGCCGGAAATGGGCGGACGGGCAGGGCCGGGCCGAGGCGCGGGGCGGAGCAGGGCGACCGTCCGGCCTCGAGAGGAAGACGCGACGCGGCGCGGTGCGGCGCCCCGGGCAGAGCGCGCTGGACCGCACCTCCGCCTTCAGAATTCAATGGGGGAAGCACGCACTCGCCAGCCGGATGCTGCACAGTGGGGTGAATGCTGTGGAACCAAATATCTTCAACAAGGGAAACGATAACTGAATGGTTGACTAGTGATTCCGGGCGCGTCAACCGCTAAGGTCGTTGGTCCTGTAAGTGTAGTGCATGCTTTTATCGCTGCTGCTGCTGCTGCTGGTGACGGCGGCGGCGGTGGCGATGACGTAAGTGTAGTGCATGATTTAATCGCTGGTGGTGGCGGTGATCTTCCTCGTCTGGATAGCGAGAACTGGAGCCAGAGGATGATGGCGGATGATGCGCCGAATTGCGGGGTGTACCCCAACCTGTTATATCCCACCGGCGGGCGGGACTCCGCCCCAGCCGGCACAAGCTGTAAGCTCACATGTGTGGCAATGAAGTGGATGTGTGTGCGTAAGTAAGGGGTAATGCCAAGGAAGAGGAAGGAAAGACCGTTTGTTTGGGTACTGCTCCAAAATTTGCCTGGTGTTGATCAGAGAAACCACGTAAAACTACCGATTTCAGCCGCCGGCTGCTAGAATTATCCTCCAGGCAGTGTCTGAATTCGATCTAGCTAGATAACCATTGTCCAAAATCCTGCCACCGCCAGGAGTCAAACCCTTGGTCCTCCTAATCAGGGGTACTGCAATGACATTAATTGATACCCCGCAGCAATGATTTAATTACTGCAATGATTTAATTGAACTTTTAGTGCTAATTAATTATTGTGTTACTAAATATTTACTACTAGAGCGCCAAACGGTGGTGATTGAGCATTTGTTTACTATAAGGAGGAGCAAAACCGTTGAAACTAAGCTGCTACAGGCCCCGTCAACTTCGATGCGAACCAACCACCGTTTGCAACCGCACCGTTTGCAGCCCTCCCTCCGACTTAACCACAGGTATGTAGCAGCTAAGCAAGGTTTTAGATGAAGATTCGAACCGATCCAAGTCATGTGTACATCATAGCCAGAAGTATACGATCACGGCTCAATCGACATCTAGCATTCAGGAATGAAAAAAAACCTGCTGATATGTTTTTTTTAAGACATCTATGTCTATTGAAGAAATAAAATTCGCAAATTACTGCGCAGACATTGAAACGACGCCCCTGCGCTGTTTTCGTTTCCAGATGGGCTCGCTGGGCACTAGTAGGACGATGTAAAGCAATTTTCATTTAAATTTCATTGTGTCCAGAGAAGGCAGCAAATAATTCATAAAAAAATAGTACTAGAAATGATGTGTTTATAGACTGTCTTCTTAAAGTGGACACCAAAAAAACGAGCACAGTAATAATTTGATTTTAAAATATTTTTTATAATCTAGCTTTTTTGACACGTTTTTGGAGTTTCTTCTCCACTGTGTGGGAGCGGAAACGACTGTTGTACGCTCCTCCGGAATAAATGTAGCTTGAATGGAGGTCCACTCAGAGAAGGACAGTTTTTTGTCAGAGCGAGGTCCTACAGCTCTCTTGCAATTGAAGACACTAGACATTTTCAATCAGCACTTTGTTCTGAGGGCTAAAGCTGTACTGTAGGGACGCTCGGTTCTCTTCGAATACTGTACCGTGCCAAATAATCTTCATGTTCTTTTTATACGGTAGTGCAAGTTCTCAAGATTAGGGAATTTTAGCGCCACGCGTAAGATAGCAGCGTTATGCACTAACATTCACGTGATTGGCCTTGAACTCATAACTTCTTACCTTAGGCCTAATGTACGACCTTAAACCTTCATAAATAATGAACGCCTGTAGCAGTCTCTACAGTCACCTTACAAGCGGCAAAATGGCCGCCTAAAACCAGGAAAAGCTGCATTTTTTCATCTCTTATAAACCGATATGTGAGGCAGTTGCAATTATTCCTTCCCAACTCCGCAAACTGACAAGAATTAACGGGAAATGTTAGAGAGGTGACAGGAAAGAAATTTCGCGAAAAAAGAAGTTTAAATTACATCTTTAGGATAGGTTAGGTCTTATGCTCATAACGTACGCTGTTTTAGGATATTTCCTACATTCTCAAGAAAAGCCGATTCAAAATTCCAGACTTCATACACATCGCGGAGGCCCACAAATTATAAACCTCTGTGCACAATGTGGATTTGTTATACTCTTGACTCGTATCGTGGTTTAAATGCCTCACCACTAGCCTATATTCTTATGCAACTACATAATGCAACTTCTGTGTTCAAGGCTTGAAATGCTTTTGTTATAATGCATAACGCAATGTCGGAATTTCTAAAACTCTTTTGAAGGTTGTTAATTACGACCGCATAAAGTCGTTAGTGGTGTGATCAATAGAGTTTAAGGTTGTCAACTTATGTCAGGCACTAGAACTCCTTATTACCTTGGGCTGGCTACCTTAATTGTTTGGATAACTATTGACGACGACCAATATAAGAATATCAAGAGTCGAAATATTCAGTTTAAAAATCAGGAATTGATCATACTATTTTGTAATCCTGAACTAATGTTTTTTCATATCCTTGTGTAATAACTGTGCTAATTGTATATGAATGATTTTGAATGATACATGTTAAAATCAAAATCGTACTAAAATTACAAGGTACTTCAAATCTCCTTCTTGAGATTTTTTGAAGGGTCTATCTAGTCATCAGAAGTATTCTTTAACACTCATTCATGCAAAACCATATTGAGGGGGGGGCAGTGAGTAACATGTAAAAATGATTTGAATTCGTCGTGCTACAGTCTTCTACTAATTATTTTTGTCATTCCGCCAACTGCAGAATGTTTGCATTATATCAACGTACTTTTGAAGTTAGTATGAAATAAAAGATACATTAAAACGTTCTTTTTAAGAAATATTATTTACATGCGTAATTCTGTGATTAAAATTTAAGGTTTTGTGAGTTTAATTAAAAGCACAGTGAACTTTGAAGTTCCGCATTTACGACTTGTCTGTTTATAACCGTGTTGTTGGCTTAATTCACATGCATACATATTCTCATCTACATGATTTGTATAAATATTATTTTTAAATATATATTTTTATATTAAATATAAAAATTATTTATATTTATAATTCTTATGTAGGTCCAGTAATTTTCAGGCAGACTCAACATTAATATATTTTTATTGTACAATCTTTCCCAACGTTTCGAAGGTCATTGGCCTTCCTCATCAGGGTCTAGTAAATACATATAATAATAATAATAATAATAATAATAATAATAACTCCACCTAGGGAGTACACGACCTTGCAGTTGGTGGTGGGGCTTGAGTACCCCCATGAGCCTTAAAGCTATGTCAGTGGTAGCCTAGCTACCGGTAGGGCCTCCCTTGCTGAATAGGTTGAAGGTGAGGGGTCAGACGAAGAAGTACTCCATTTTGAGGAGAGTGGGAAGTAAGTAGAGAGGGAAGGGTCATGAACCTTTGGACTTCCTGTTGTCGGCCCATAGAGGGTACAGGAGAGAAACTGGGTTGGCACACCAGGCCACTGATTAGAGTGGAGGCCCGAACCTTGCATTAGCCAGCGAAGGAGGCTGCCTTCAGCAGTCAGTGAAAATCCCGTAGGGTTTAGTAATGCCGACTGGCGATCGGAGGGACCCCTTGCTGGACCCTGCGGGGGGATGCCCCGAGGCCACTGTGGGTCGCAGTAACGGATGGCAGGAAACAACCCGAAGGTTATGTGTGATCTGTGAACTCGAACTTGCATCCTGCGAATCTTCAATTCAAACCAATGAGCAAAATGGATAGAACAAGCAGTGTAATGAACCTTAACGTGCCTTGTTCTACCAATGTCCCATACCTGCTCAGAAACCGAGCTAATGTCACCTTGTCGACGTCTGGCCATCCCACGGATGTTAGTCCCAGGGACTCAGAGCCGGCAGTAGCTCGAAGCCATCGTCAGAGATGGACCCGGGATGAATTAAAGGAGGTGATGTGGTGCTTTTACTATGCAAAAGCGAAAAATGGAGGCTCAGAAATAGAAGTTTTTAAGGTATGGAGAGAGCGGAACCCAGATATCAGACCTACCCTAGACTCAAAGAAGCTTGCCAGTCAACGACGATACATACTCAGCAGTGGAAAATTCACAGCAGAACAACTTGCTGACATTGAGAGAAATGCGGAGTATGTACTTCGCTCGAACAACCCACATGACGAACATGTAGAACTTGAAAATGATGATCCCGTGGAAGGTTCATCTCTTTCCAGTGAAACACACGTCAGTGGTGACAACTCATCTGGCAATGAATTACACGATAAGGACATGATGCGAAATCTCCTTCGGCGCGAGATAGAAAGAGTTAGTCAACTTCCGTTTGAATCTCGCGAACCGTTGAGGAGAATATACGAAACTGCCAAAGCTAAAAGAGTGATAGAAACAGTGAATTCTGTCTTAAATGAGGTGGTGGAGACCCCAGGCAGAGATCTAGATATTACTGAAATCAATCACATCATATATGCAACTGGATATCTAGTATCTCAGATAATGTTGGGGCCAGCCAAGAACACCGACGGCCGACAGCAAAACAGAGTAAACAGCTCTGTACCCCCATGGTTGAACAGAATTATGAAACGGATAGCCGACACCCGGCGCGAAATATCACTCTTAGCTGAGGCATCTTCTAAATCAACGCACACCTCTAAAGTTCAACGAAAAATATTCGATGTTGAACAAAAATACCAAATTGAAAATGACACCAGCAGGCTAATGGTAGTTGAAAAGCTAAAAGAGAAAATTCAAGCATGGGCTCAAAGAATTAGACGTTACAAACGTAGAATAGATTTCCGTGTACAGAACAGGTTGTTTGAAACAGACGCGAAGAGATTCTATCGCAATCTGACTCAAAAACCGAATGGCAAAGCTGTCACACCTTCAAAAGAAGACGTCGAAGCGTTTTGGGCAGGAATCTGGGAGGAGAGCAGATCCTACAACAAAGACGCATCTTGGCTTCAATCTGAAGTTGATGCTGCCAATGAACTTGTAGAAACAGTGGAAGATGTTCACCAATTCTCGGAAGAGGACCTCTTCCAAGCAATTAAGAACATGGGAAACTGGAAGTCCCCCGGGATTGATAAGATCCAGATTTATTGGATTAAGAAATTAACAGCAATACATTCTCATCTAGCAAAGGCTGTTAATAAAATTTTTGAAAACCCAAAGGAAATCCCGGAATGGCTCACACGCGGCATCACGTATTTGCTACCCAAAGCGGGAGACAGCTCTTTGGCGAAGAACTACAGGCCAATTACTTGTCTGCCAGTACTGTACAAAGTTATAACTTCAGCCATAGCTGACAAAATGTACAGACATCTAGATAAGAATCATCTAATGCCAGCTGAACAAAAAGGATGTCGTAAAGGCTCTTATGGCTGTAAGGAAATCTTGCTCCTGAATAAAGTCATCTTGAATGATGTAAAGAAACGCAAACGTAATTTGAGCATGGCTTGGATTGACTACCAAAAGGCCTTTGATAGTGTACCACACGATTGGATTTTGAAGACCCTGGAGATCTATCGATTTCATCCTAGACTTATTGAATTTTGCAAGGCTAGTATGAAGTCGTGGAGTACCAGGTTACTAATCCACAGCGGAAAGGAAGCAGTAGAAACCAGAAGTATTCAGATTAACAGGGGTATTTTTCAAGGAGATTCACTATCCCCTCTGCTGTTTTGCATTAGTTTGATCCCACTATCGAGACAGTTGTCGCAAGCTAACTTTGGTTTTAAACTCCATGGTGATGAAAGGCCAGTATCACATTTGTTTTACATGGATGATCTTAAACTGTTTGCTAAGAATGAAGCGATTCTCTCCCAAATGCTGTCTGTCGTGAATGACTTTAGCAATGACATCTGCATGAAGTTTGGTCTTGACAAGTGTGCAAAAATCAATTTAAAAAGAGGGAAACTCACAACGTCTGAGAACATTGAAATTGATACGCACACTGTGATTCAAGATCTTGAGCCAGGTAAAACTTACAAATATCTGGGCATTGAAGAATGTGAAACCATCTCGAATGACAGAATGAAAGAGAGAATTCGTAGGGAGTATTATAGGAGAGTGAGACTGGTCCTGCAGTCCGCTCTGAATTCCAGGAATAAAATTTCTGCAATAGGTAGTTTGGCGGTACCTGTAGCCGAATACAGTTTTGGACTAGTGGACTGGACTGAGCAGGAAATTCGCACCATGGACCGAAAAACCAGAAAACTGCTAACAATGCATCATGTTGCCCACCCTCGAGCTGACTATACATAGACTTTATGTGTCACGTAAGGAAGGAGGAAGAGGCCTCAGACAAATTGAGGCCTCCTGGCACAACGCAATAGCCGGGATGGGAAAGTATGTAGTCAGCCATCAAGATGACCCTCTAATGAGGCAGGTCATGAAATCTGACCGAAGAATGGGAAACAGAGGCATTGTTAGTGTAGCTAGAAGCATTGCGAAGAAAACTAGGCAAGACACGTCGAATAACACAGACACTGAACTTCTGATGCTGCTAAACATGAAGTGTGAAACACAAAAAATGTTAAAGAAATCGTGGAAAGACAAACCACTCCACGGACAATACCTAAAAAGAATGGACAAGGTGCAGATCAATAAAGATCAATCATTTATGTGGCTTAAAAGGGGAAGAATGAAGCCAGAATCGGAAGCACTTGTAATAGCTGCCCAAGATCAGGCCTTGAGAACACGACATTATGATAAAGCGGTTTCTCAAAATTTCCCAAGATGATAAATGCCGCATTTGCCTGGAGCAAGTAGAAACCATTGATCATATTGTCTCAGCTTGTCCAATTCTAGCAAAGACGGAATACCTGAAAAGACATGACAGGGTGTGTAGCTACCTCCACTGGCAGATCTGTACCGCCCTCGAAGTTCCAAACACATGCCCCAAGTGGTACGAACACTCTCCAAAACCGGTGACGTCTGTTGGATTGTGTACGATATTGTACGACCAACAATTCAAACTGATCGCACGATAGCGGCAAACAAACCGGATATAGTTATCCGGGATTTGTCGAAAAAAATCGTGTTTACTTATCGATGTTGCTGTACCTTGCGATCAAAACGTCGTTACCAAGGAGGCAGAGAAACGTCTTAAATACAAGAGTTTGGAAATCGAGATCAGCCGAATGTGGGGCGTAAAAGCACAGGTCGTCCCGATAGTTATCGGAGCTCTGGGATTTATTCCGCAAAATTTGAGTAAGAACTTGTCTAAACTCCCAGGTAATTCAAAAGACTGGGAAGTGCAAGAAATAGCTTTATTTGGAACAGCCCACATTTTGCGTAAAGTATTGTAGAGGCACTGATAGTCACCGGATCTGCTCCTTAGGTAGCTGGTTGCAACCTGGAGTAGATTTTATATTCAGCCGACTCATAACATCTTTAGTCGTGATGTAATGGAATAATAATAATAATAATAATAATAATAGAGAACATTATTTCATTTGATTATATGTAGATAACTTTTTACAAAATCTATATTTACAAATTACAAAATACAACTTACAAGAGACTGACTGCATCGATTAATTTCTGTATAAATTATTATCTGAATAAATTTTTTAATAGTGTTTCTTTCACTTTTTTGAAAACAATTGATTATATATTTTTTCAGAGCCACCTCACAATGTAAATATTTTGAAATTGATTAGCAGTTTCATGTAACTTTTTTCAGAGCCCTAATTTGAATGTAAATATTTTTGAAAACAATTGGCAGTATACTGATAAATGCTGTTTCAACAGGTGAATTATGTTACACAAATTTGATATATTGCTGTTATTTTTAAAAACATTAATTAGGGGTCATAAAGTTTTGTGAAAGTATTCCGCTCTGTCATAGTATTTAAAGAATGTTTTTGTAACTTAATATAAAGTGCCTATTTAATAAGTCTAGACAAATATTTTGAATCTTTATTTAAAATTGTGGGATAAATATTTTAATAAAAATAATATTTGGGATAAATATTTTAATAAAAATAATATTTGGGATAAATATTTTAATAAAAAATAAATATTTAAATCAATATTGCCCAATAAAAGAAAGCAACAAACGAAAACTCTTGGTCCATAGCCCCCCACGGGATCCGCCACGGATTCCAGTAGAGCCGCTTCGTCCACGGCCAATTTTTAATATCGTACTCTAAAGAACGTACTTGAATAGACGAAAGTATTACCAAAAGCAATTTACTTACTACACAACGTTTTGAATCCATTTTTACATACCAGACTTTTTGGCCAATTACCCCCCCCCCGGATGACCTCTCACGGTCACAAAAGAACCACCAACAACTGCGAGCGCCAAAGCCTGCGAGCGCCGAGCAAACAAGCGTCATAACCTGCCTGGAAGTGATGTACGACGGACAGTAAATCAAAGGAGGAGTCGATATGGCGGCGGCGGCGTGTCGCGCGCGAGCAGAACGATCGCCCTCCGATGAGGAACGACCCCGCCGCGACGGGCGCGCACGCGCCGCCGGGTTTTTTGCGCGCGCTAATAAGGCGATCTCCGCGCGGCGCGCCGGCATTCTCGGTGCCCGGTCCGCGGCTCATTGATGCGACACGTGCGCGCGCGATGCGGAAGCCTTCGCGGAGCGTTCCGCGAACGCCGCCAGGAGTCGTGTTTTTCTCGTGTTTGGGGAATACAATCAGCTTCCAGAACGGGGTGGCTTTCTCATTAGTGTGTTGTTTATTGCTTCTGATTTTTGTTCATTGGTTGATTTATTTCGTGTTTTCGGGCACGTCGACTGCTGTGGACGTTATTTCCGTAAGCGTAGTGTATTTTTTATCATGGGAGGTGTTTTTCGTAAGGTTGATGGCGAGATCCAGCGCCGGCCTACACGTTGGCTTGCGGGGTTTTCCTCAACCAGTCATCTCTCACCGGGATACCGCCTCAGCCGGGACGAGCCCTAAGTTCCCGGCTGGTCTTCCGACATGTGTGGTGGTGATGTGCTTATAAGTAAAAGTGTGTGTAAATAAGGGTTAAGGATAGGACAAGGAAGAGGAAGGAAAGATCGCGAGCGGTCCGTGTCCCGTTTGTTAGGGTACTGGTCGGACATTCGCCTCTTATTGATCGCATAAATCACTGAATCAGGAGAAACCACAGTTCATGTTTTTATGGGTCCTTGATACCGAAATAATGTCCGTCCGTCTATCCGTCTATGAACAACACTAGCGATTAAATTATAGGAAGGATTTTCACCAAAATAGGATTCCTCAATCGATTTGGATGATGCCGCTTCCTCTTGAATTTGGAACAGATATTTTGATTTTGGCGAGTACTTTACATGAAGCCCCAATGATATTTTCAAAATTTTCTCAAAAATGGCTCCCAATTTTTTTTAATTCCTCATTTTTAGAAAATTACGCTTATAAAAAGAGGCGGATAGGTACTATTTTTGTTAAGTTCAATAAATTTTCGCAAATTGCGCTAGTTTCAAGTTTTATGTTTACCTACAACTACAATATTGAAGATGGAGATATTTCGTCTTAATGAAATCGATTCTTTAGAAAAAATAGATATTTAAAAAAATGTCATGTACCATTTTAAAAAAATATGGCTAGTTTTCACGTAGTTTTTCTTGAAATAAACACAATTTTAAAAATACTGTTTTTCTCAAAAAGACTCCATTTTTTAATTGAATAAATAGAGTTAAATATAGTGATATAATATACATAACACTAAACGATGTTTTGATTTGTCTTGATTGATTAGTCTTTTCATTTTTCAAGAATTATGCAAATGTATGTTCATGTAGTTTAATATTACATATCTTTTACAAATAATGCGAGAAAGTACTAGGTGTTGTAGTAACACGAGTTTCCTTTTATTTGGAAAGTGATTTCAAGCAGGATAGAAACATTGGCCATTCACAGGATAGATACATTGGCCAGAATTCACGACCTGTAGTCGTGCAGACCCACGAATGAGTAGAAAAATTATAACATTACTTTGCCGACGTTTCGAATTACTTGGCATGAGATAAAAAATATTTCGAAACGTCGGCAAACTAATGTTTTAATTTTTCGACTCACTCCGACCAAATCCCGTGAACGACATTTCCTAACCGTACACTGGTGTATGCGGTTACAAGGCCGAAACAAGAACGCAACGATTAACCCAATGTCCTGCTTTCCGATTGAAATATATGTTGCTGGCAGTTTAAGACGCTGAGGTAGGTCTATAAGAATCTTTCAGCAGTGGAGATCAAAGGCGCCGGTGGAAAGGTCAGATCACGCAGTACAAATTGTAACAACGCCTAATGTTTTTAGTCTTCTGTTTATTTTATCCCCATTACTCACAGTGGCAGGCATTGCTCTTTCATTTGCTGTCTCATGTTCTGTTTTATAATTTCGTGGTGTAAAGAGAAAGTTGTGACTGTATGGTTTATTTCTACCAACATACCTCTCGCTTCAGGTTTCGAAACTTTCTTAATTATATTTGTTCTTGAAGAATTAGTAAGTGTGATTTACACAATAGAATTGTGCAATTTTAGGAATTTGCTTATTAGCAGTAATTGTTTCACAATTTTAACTTCAAATAGGCGATCGACATTTTGCTATGTTCCCCTCGATCGTTTTCTAAGTCATGCACTTCCAGAATATTACAGGTTAATTCAATGAATATTCTTTCTTGTCAATTTCGCAGGGAAATATTCCGGTATTGTTCTGTGTTCCTCGCAAAAATAATTAAGAGGGATTTGTTTCAAATAGTTTCCTTGAACTATTTTAACTTTCCCTTAACTCTGAAAGTGTAGCTTATCGAAATTAAAATTTTATTTCCGAGGGTGTCTGTGTAGAATTTACGAATTGTTACGACAAGGGAAATATTAATTTCGCAATGCATTTTTTAATAATCCTTTATTTATGAGTAGACATTGATTTTTAGGAAAATGCCTATTTTATTCTAATGAAAATATTAAAAAAAAGTACACTAGGCTTTCAGATACTAAAACTGCCGTTTTTCTGCGTGATAGCGGGAATACAAATATTGCGCGGCGTTGATCGTACTGAATATTAATATTGTATTGACTTTTTCGTATTGGTTTCACTTCACTGGACTACAAAAAGACAAAAAGAGCCCTCAGGCCGCAAATTCCAAGTAACGAAAAGTACAACTTTGTGTAACTGCTCAGGCCTCGCACAGACCACATTCTCTTAGCAACCTGAGAGCTATATACAGCCATAAATCTCCTCCGAGAACGAACGGAAACTACCAACGCCACCTATTCCATTTTCATAGCTTCTGTTACACGGCGTGGCAGCCACACCCCCTCACACCTCCGTGTTCAGCCTCGTGGTATTCACCACAATCGCCCGCGCCTCTTTCCTTCGCCCGCGGAGCGCGCACGCAGAAGCCACGACAGCGGTCTTTCTTGCGGCGCTGAATGCTCCGGGCCGCGCGGCATTCAACTCTGCGGCGGCCGCCGAGGAACGCATTCTCACCGGCGCGGGCGGCGGCACGCCCGACACTGCCCGCACTGTGGGGCACGCTCACGAAAATCTCGGAAAGTTGTATTCGTTAAGACCAGGAATTCCCAATTTTTTCTTGCATCTTTTGGTCTCTTAAAAAATTGACATTTTCGTCTACAAATATATAAGTGGATGTTGATGTGTATGTGCGTATATAAGAGGTAAACTGCGACACCGTGAGACCAATCTCCATGAAAGTTGGCACTTCTACGTGTTTATTTCGCCAAGAAGGTTTATGTGCTGTTGAATCTGTTGTAACTCTACTACATGGCGCTGTAGAACAAAACTAAATGTTTACGTCAAATGCAACCCGCAACACATTCGGCAGCATTTTGAATCTGTATCGTTAAATAACTCCTAAACGATGCGTTATATAGCCTTAAAAACTAAAACTTTGAGGCCAAAGCCCCCAAAGAAACGTTTCTCACACCGAAATCTACAGGACAAACTCTTCTTGTACATTCCATTACATTTTTGCTGGTCCGGCGCTTCCCGATATTACCTCTTTTGCTCAGAGATGTGCAGAATCTGCAATTAAATGTGAATGAGAAGGGCAGAGAGCGGTTCAGACAGACAGGGACAGGGTGAGGGAGGAAGAGACTGTGAGAGGGTGATGGAAGGGAAAGAGGGAGATGAATACGAAGGCAAAGAATATTGAGAAAACTTTTGAAAAAAAAAGTTTATTGATTTAAGTTGTATTATTTTTGTGCTATTTGAATTTTCAATATTTAGAAACATAAGCATGTATTGTTAGATGTTATGAATATTTATAAAAGAAAACAGTTAACTTCATTTATATTTTTTGTAATCTATGTGATATTGATTAAATAGATCAGTTGTCGGTGCTTATTTTCCTATCGACACAAAATCGACGCCTTGACCGAATCATTGATCCCTTTAAAATTCCATCGACTTCCAGGGGGTTATTACCCATTGTGAAACACTTGTCAAGACGAACATTAATGACACAACTCTCTGATTAAAAAATTATAAAATTCTAACTCTCCTGTGTGTATGTGATACAAACTGGTAGAAATTACGTCGAATTCACATCCAATTTTCTTCAGTCATGTCAGCGTTTCAGCCGGAAGTTTGTGAACATCTTCGAGAACTATTCTTTAAACCATCCTCAGCAATTATCAAACCGTGTATTTTATCATTCATGTCGCACTAAATTGACACTCAGCGTGGACAACGTCTTGCTTAAGAAATTCTATGGACTACTGCACAATGTTCCGTATTTGGTTTGCCCATGTCCTTCCTTCAAGCTAAAGCAACGTCAAACTGGTACTCCATGTGCGTTCATCATCAGGTAATTCATTTCATTTCGTTTGTTACAAACACATTTTGTCCTTTTTTCTCATAATCTTTCATTAATTTCAATTTATTCTATAGCCATGCTGCCCAAACATAGAAGAATCACATTTCATTCAAATAAATCAGATTATGAAGTTGAAGGATACGATACAAAATCGTAAAATAAAAATCAAACAAAATGGAATTCGATTTACTCGTTAGAAACTGACTTCTTCTCACAAACAAACAATGTAAAAGTGTAAAACAAAATATGAAAACTATATTCTTCGAAATTACGATACTTGTCTGTTTCTATATCAATTCAATCAACAAGTAAAATTTTGATTGTAAACATTTGGGCCAGCTTTTCCGTCTCCCGTTCCATAGGGCTCCTGCCGTCGCGCGCTGTCTTGACCCCCGCGGCCCCGACACGCCCGGTCACGCCCGAGGCGTGCCCCCTCGAGGGCCCCGGGCCCTCCAGCGCGAGGGCCCAGCCCTTGTCCCGACGCGCGCCCCGCACGACCCCGCAGGTAGCCCCCTGAGTTATGGAGCGGCGCCATTGAAAGTGGAGCCCCGCGCCCGCTCGTGGCGTTCCTCAAGGCTCTGTATGTGCACAGCGGAGCGTAATGCGCGGGGAGGGCAGCTGCACTCGAGCTTTATTAATCAACCGGGTCCACCGCGTCGCTTTATTTGATGGTTATTCATTCATTCTGGTTTATGCAAAAATTGAATTTCTCTACGACTGCTCGAGAATGTATACATTTCTGCACGTTATCGGATGCAGTAATGATGCCGATTCCACAAGCCGTGCGAGAATATTATTCTCACACGGCTGTCGACCAATCACATTCGTCTTAGTTCATTACACCACGACAGAGGGTTCTCGCAGTCGCCTACGGAGGCGCTGCGTGCTCTGCCGCGGCTGGTCGCAACTGTCGTTAGGTGAGCCACGAAACAGTATGCGAGTTGGTGTTGAGGTTAAGGCGCCCATTGGATATCTTTAAAATATCAATTTTAAAGTCGTAGAGAAAGTATAGTCTTCTACTCGCGTAGAATAGCTATTATTCACGCGTTGAAGAATATACTATTATACCACTATGCTATTTTGTGGAAAAACAAGTGGTATTCCATTTATTTCATGCAGAGGAAGCTTAAAAACAAGTTTGTTGACAATGATTTATCAAGAACCAATATTGCCAACAATATTGAAAATCTTATGAGAATGATTTGTCATCAAATCTTTACGTTGCCCGACACATGATGAAATGATCGCAAACCATTTGCTGCAAGTTGCAAAGAAATCTCAATGTATTAAAGAAGATGAATTCTTATCATTCATTTAATTCATTAAAACAAATTACGCTATAAGTCTGTAACGATGGGCGCAATACAATAAGATGAAAGAAGCTTTTTCTGAATTTAATTTTATATTATGATTATATATATCTTTTTCTACTGATGAAAACTACACCGTGCCACTTCCTAGAGAACATAAAAGAATTAAACTGGTAATATATTATATGTTGTTAACTGTATTAGGATAACCCAAAAATAATTTCATTTAAGGATGCCCTGCTAAGGATGCTGTCCTCAAAATCTTGCTTTTCGGGCAGCATTCCTTCATATTTTAAATTCCTAGGATGTTATGGGACTTTATCGGAGGAATAGTAAGTTTTCTGTTTTTGGTACGAATGTTGATATTAGAAAGCATTATTGCATAGTTTTAAGATTACAAACGCCAAAATGCTTTTATTTTTTTTTTATAAAAACGATTACAAAACATTTTGTAGACATTCATTGAATGACTTGGTGTGTGATTCGCAGAAGCAACGTGAAATTGTTTGAAGTACATTTTGTACGGGTAAATTAAGTGACAAGTAATGGATGTTGGTACGTGTATTCGATTTTTAGTTTCCTTTGCTGTCCTCAATGTCGTCAAAGATCAAGGTCTTTCTATCGACAGATTCTGCTTTGTTTTTTGTTTTTTTGTCCCCATTACAAGTTTAGAATGGTCGTACGATATACAGTACGAATTCCAAGGAGCGAAAGACTGAAAACATGCTGTCGACTGGCCATATGTCAGAGTTGATGGAACGGGAAGTACTGCAATACAAGCTCTGGTTGGGTTCGATGTTCATGTTCGGTTTTCTTTTTTGTGAGGAAATTGAAACAGAAGAGGATACATTGTTTCAGCAAGATATCTTCAGTGATATCGTGAGTCATTCATTTTGGAACTTCCCTTCATCAAAAGTCTTTTGGTGTATTTCATGCTTTTTGTAAAATTATCTACGAAAAACTAAAGTAACTCTTGTATATTGTGCGTGTGTAGCATTTTGTGATCGTATTCCTTGTAAGCATTTGAAAGCTCTACCTTAATAAAATTAGTGGTGTTACAACAGCACATACTTTCTCCTTTATTTACAAAGTTGCAATTTAAAAAAAAATCGGAGTTACTGAAACGAAAATGAGACCCATGACATTTTTTAAGTCCCTTCTTCAATCGTTGGAAAAAAAATTGGAGCGGATTTTGAGAACATGTTTTTTATAACTTGCGTTAATTCCATGCAGAAATTATGCGAAAGCGACTCGACTTTGTCTAAGACAAAAATCTCTATATTTTGGTTGTTTTGAAATGTCAACTTTTTGCAATTTTGGATAATACACTTCATATAGTTCACCGAAAGTAGGACTTGCACCATGAGGAGAAATGAGAAGAATTTTCTTTAAATTGAAACGGTTTTGGTGAATAAATGGTTAAAAAATAAAATTGTCTTTATTTTGCGTTTAGTCGATTTTCTTAGCGTTTAGTCGTGTTTAATCGATTTTCTCCAAATTGATATTCCTCATTCGATCTAGTGGATGTTGGGGTCCCTTGAATTTGAAAACGATATTTTAATTTGAGGGGGGCACTTACGTCTCCGAAGCCGCTGAGACATTTTCAAAAATTAAAAAGAATGCCTCATGTTTTTGACCAAACTTTCTTATTTGGGTAGTGTGAAAGACGTATAAGACAATGGTGCAGGTCTCATGTTCCATGCTCACACATCGTGTATAATTGCACTATATCATATACAATATTTCTATCAAATGCCATAAAATACAGTATACATATTTATGAAGTTATGCGAGTGCTGCCACGTGATATCAGGGTATGAAGGTTCTGCTGAAAAATTCGGCTGAAACATTAGGTGAATTGCTTTGTCGTAAGTAATATCCCGAGAAATACTGTGATATTTAGTGTGACTATTTCACGAATAAAGGCATTAAGTGAAACGAACGAAGAGTTAAAATCACAGGAATAACGAAAGAGAGAAATATTACTCAAAATTACTACCGAAATTTGACAAACTTTTATTCGGATCCGAGTTGTCATTACCTTCTGAAATATCTTATAATCAAGTAACATTTAAATAACAGTTTAATGCAGAAAAAGATTTCAAATATGTTTCGATTTTATGGTAATAAAAATTTCAAAGCAATTATAACAAAGCTACTTACAAGAACATTTATTAAAAACATAAATATTAAAGTTGTAGGAAGTTGAGTTTTTCAAGTCTAGGACTTCTGTGTAAGTATTTGAAATGGAAGATGTACAGGCTGAATTAGCAGCGTAATTCGTCGATTTCGAATAGATTGAATACACATGTGTGCTCATTAGAGTATTTTTCCTGAATAATTTTGGTTGTAACGTTCCACATAGTTTTGATAGCATATACTTTGTACTCTTCGTCATCTAATCTTTGCATATTAATTGCCTAAAGTAAAGATAATTTCTTCATTTGTAGTTTGTGCTGTCCATTTGTATTTTCTTTCTTCACAAAATTCTTGAAATTTGCTTCCACACACTTTCTCTGATTATTTCGCTGTTTTTCGGCAATGAATCTTTAATAATAGATTCTATTTCAGTATTTTAAACATTACTAAAACGACACATTTAATAATATATATTAATGCGCACAAGCTATTACGGACCAAAAACAATTGCTATCGTTATATTAAAAAGCAAAAAAAGTGATTACAGTGGAGTGCAAAGGTATATAAAGTGATTACCATAAATGGCGATAGACTCTGGGAGTGGTTTAATTTGAATATATCCTTGCTTAGCACTGGTTAATGATGACACGGACTGATATGAGTAAATAGTCGCGTTGTTTTGTTCGTGTTATAATGGGACTTAGTAACTGCAACTGCGCATGGAAGAAGTTATTTTCATTGTTTTACTGCGCCATTTTCGATCATGTTAAAAACTTATACTCCCAATTGTGCATATTTTTCTGTAGCATAATAAAGGTTAAATATATTGTGGTAAAAAATATATTCTGTGGAATTATGGAAGCTCTTTTCAGAGACTCCAGACTTAAAACTGTGTACACCCTGTGGAACTTAGTATTCCAGCGGGCAGGTCGAGAAGCCCCAATGCCATCCGGTTCTTGAGCATCGTAAAGGCAGCAATCGCAATCCGCTGTGAGAAAGAGGCAAAAAGGCGACAAGGGATGGCGATGGCAACAAAATGCGATGGCGCAGTGGTATGGTGAGCCAGGGGAGGATGAGAAGATGGCACGGGAACAGAAGAAAGCGGGTTGCTGAAGAGTTTCAAGTGAAGTATAGGAGAAATGTACGCCTTCCTTCACGGAGGCGGTTAGGAGTAAGTGCAGATTCTGGAAGGGTCTTTTGGGGTCATTACTTCTCAAAGTGTGGTGCGTATTATATCTATCTATCTACCTATCTATCTATCTATATATATATATATATATATATATATATATATATATATACACACACATATACATGTGATAATGTTTGTTCCCCGCTAGAATGTGAAATATGGCGCCGACCTAAACGTAATTTCCGCAGATTTGTCCTCATCCAGGTGTCTCCCTCAGCGGGACACTGCCACTGACTTTTGATTGGTCTCTTGGCATGTGTAGGAAAATAAAGCGTGTGTATGTGTGTGTAAGGGCAGAGGAGGAGAGAAGAATGGGGAAGGAAAGACGGCGCGTGGCTCTTTCTATAGGGAACTATACTGGCATTTGCCTCGAATTGGTCGGATAAACCACAGAAAACTACTGATCATAACAGGCGGTCATGCTTTTTCAGACTCTTTTTTGAATTCGACACAGCTATTTAGTCAGAGTCAAAACTACGTCACCGCCGGAACTCGACTCTTAGAACCACTCAGTCGACGATCCTGCAGTGCTAGCGACGTTGCCGATGAGCAATCGCATTCAATGGCTGCAGCGAAATGGAATGGGAGGGATAGTGAGGACCGCAACGGCGAATGAGATAGTAGCGACGATAGTGGTGATGTTACCGGAGCGTCTTTTCAGCGTCTTTTCCAGTGGCTTCCGTCACGTTGCCCGCTGCCGCCGTCTCCGTTGCTCCCGTAAGAACACGCAGGTGCGGCGGAGGCGGCGGCGCGGCGGCTGCGTCGCCGCAATTTGTCCTTACGTCGGCGCCTGTCGTCGTGCAGGACACCGCTGGCCGCTGCCGCCGCCTCTGCCGTCGCCACCGCCCCACCGCCACCGCCACCGCTACCGCCACCGCCACCGCCACCGCCACCGCCACCGCTACCGCCACCACCACCGCCACAGCCACCGCCACCGCCACCGCCACCGCCACCGCCACCGCCACCGCCACCGCCACCGCCACCGCCACCGCCACCGCCACCGCCACCACCAACCACCACCGCCACCGCCCCTCCCTCGCCACCACTGCCCCCATCGCCGCCACTACCACCGCCACCCCCACCCCCACCACCCCCACCTCCACCGCCACCACCGCCACCACCACCGCCACTACCCACACCACCACCACCACCACCACCACCGCCGCCGCCGCCGCCGCCGACACCGCCGCCGGATCCCGCCCCTGCCCCCGCCACTGCCCTCGCCAACACCATCGCCACGGCCTCCCTCACCGTCACTGTCACCGCCACTACTCCCAATGCCGTCGCCGTCGACGCAACTCGCCGCACCGCGCGTTTTTTGTATGAGAGCGCACCGCGCATGCGCCGCACGTAGCATTCCCATTTGTAAACTGGCGCGCCGTGCGGGAAACGGCATTCGGAATTTAAAGATTATAAATTGGCTTCAAATGAAGGCGGTGACTGCGGAGGTGGTCACGGTATTGCAGTCTGCAGTGGAGGTCAGGCAATTGCACGCAATAAGAGCAGAAGCCCAGCTCATTTAACCATTTCAGTGGGATTACCACTTTACAGGCGACGATTGGCTTTTATTTATGTACTGTAATCGATAGTGGCTCGAAGTTACGAGTACCTGTAAATTATCGCATCATCATATATTTCTTATCGAGGATATCCCCACTAGGTATCTCTAAGACGATTGTTGTTAATTTTGTGAAATTAAAGGCAAGAAGAAGAAAGGAAGATATAGGGTGAGAGGTGAGAGAAGAATTTCTCTAGGTTATAGGGGAATACATCTTTTCGGAGACAGGATTTTATTCTTGTAGGAGCAACGCTGGTTTTTTCGAGGTTAAAGTAGCTGGTGCAAGGGACCGTTTATAGGTTAGAAGAGAACTTGGACGAGAGTATGGATATGTAATTTGTAATTGGTTCTTTTTAATTCTGTATGGAGTTATCTATTGGTTATATACCACCGTTATTCAGTTGGTAGAAGTGAGAGTACAAAACAGATCCTGCAGTAGATATTATCAGTGCATTGTATTAGATGAAGAACAGATATCCTGCAGTGGATCAGATGATGATTATGATGAAAAGAACTATTCATTTCGGAATGTGGTAAACACTAGCAATGAGTTTCACATGCATGTAAGCACTTCCTATTCGATACAGTAAGCTGAGACGAAGATGAAAGTACCACGTAGAAGCTTACGTGGTACTTACCACACTCACCTATCAAAACCACAACATACCATGGATTCCTGCGAACACCACGGCAAAATACCTTGGAGTATTACTCGACAGACGACTCACATGGAGACCCAATATCATGCATAGAATAGCACTAGCCACCAAGAGAACACATCAATTATATCCCCTACTCAAAAAATCATCCCCACTCCAACTACACACATCCATTCATCTTTACCAAACAATGATACGACCTATATTAAGTTATGCATCTCCTGTCTGGGCCGCAGCATCCAAAACAAATATTCAGAAAATCCAAACTTTCCAAAATAAATTCCTAAGAATAATCACAAAAGCACCCTGGTTCATTTCAAACTCTCAAATCCATCAAGAACTCGGTATCACACCTATCACTGTACATTTTTCCCTTCTATCCGCAAAATTCTATAACAAAATTTCTCGAATACCTTCAGCTATCCATTTCAAACTTGGCAAACAGAACCCTCATCGTAAACGATTAAAAAGGAAATTACCCAGAGAATTTTTTGACCCTCCTTAAACAGACTGGAAGCGATTAGCCTTTCCGTGCAATATAAAGTGCTACTGAAAAATGTAATAATCACGATAAAAGAAAATATCTTGCAAACTTACTATATAAAATAAAATCAACTACTGTACCAGTCGTTCACGGCTGCTGAGGGCCTCAGGCCAAGCAAGAATAAATAAATAAAAAAATAAAAAAAAGAAGCTTACGTACAGTTAGTTTGCTACTGGAGACATTTGTGGTTAAGGATGAAAATATAACCAGTGAAGTGAATGGGGGGTCATTCACAAATTACGTAACGCTAAAGGGGAAGGGAGGGGGGTCTGAGACAGCGTTACGCTGAGTTACATAGTGATAGAGAAGTGCGTTACAAGGGGGAGGGGGTATTGAAAATACTCGAAATTTGCGTTACGTAAATTATGGACGGCCCCTTGGATAATAAAAAATGACAGGCACAGTGTCGGTAGTGTCTAACGAGAAAATATCTAACATGAAAAAATGAAACAGTGATCTTCAATATTCAATGAATCTTAGGGGCAGGTAAGGAAACAGACATTCAAGAAAATGTTATAAGTTCTTTTCTGCTAAATGCTCATCTCAGAGTTTTTAGTAAGATAGAATTAATTACAGTCTAAGTGGACGCATTACAAAAAATATGTCACAAAACTAAATTAAAATTAAATTTTAACGAATTAAAATAAAATTGGAGGTTACCGCAAAAATCTTTGGAAATCAATACGGATGTCTAAAAAGAAATCTACAGTCACTTATCTTGGAAGATGGCTTCTTTTTGCCCATCCATTTTAAACTAAATCAATTGAAATTTCATTAACCATACGTACCAGAATAATATCCTCTTTTAACCGTTATTTTAAACGTGCTGTTGTGAAAGTCTAAATGATCCCAACGAAATAGATACCAATTACGACAGGTGTTGGTTACCACCGACTCGTTCATTGATTTCGCAAACACGGGCCCAGAAACAGGCCTGCTACCACCTCCGGAGGCATTGGCATAGCTAGGTTGGGGCAGGGGGGGGGGCAGTCCGCCTCGGGTGACACCATTTTAGGGGTGACACCAAATAGAAAATTTTATAATTGGAAATATATAATTTTATTGATTTATTTAAAAATCATAATTTTATAAAAACATGCACTTGTTAATTACGTATACCTCGTTTTAGATTATTTACTTAAAAATTAAATTTCAATTATTCTCAATTAAATGCGTTTTTTATTATATTATAAATAAATGTCATGTGCAAATATATTTTCATTCAATAATGTATGTAATAAACTATCCATTAACAGATTTTTACTTTCCCGTATACGTACGTATACACGGAGTGATATTCGTAGTATAGGGAAAGTTATGTAATGCTGCGCGAACAAATGGCAAATTTTCGGCGGAAAAAAATTAATTGCCGGGCCGTGAAAAAGAAAAAGTGGATAAAACCATTTGCTAAATTAAGAAAAAAATCCCCTAACACGTGGTGTAGCCAGAAACCCTTTTTTGTGGGTCCTTGATATCGAAAAAGCAATTGAAAGGAAAATTGTCCGTCTGTCTGTCCGTCTGTCTGTCCGTCTGTGAACACTGCTAGCGCCTAAACCATACGTACGATTTCTTCCAAAATGGATATTCCCCGGTCGATCTGATTCTAGTGATGTTTAATTTATGGGGGGTGGGTACCATAAGTTGTGCCCCGGGTGACACCAACTGAAGCTACGCCACTGGCCCGGGGCTGCCAACGCACGCGCGACCGGCCTGGCCGGCGGGCGCGGCCGGCGCGTGAAATTCCTTGGTCGCGGGAGGGAGGGCGCCGTTATTTATGTGCGATTTCTCCTAATGCTACGCAGATGACCGCTCGGGGCGGTCTCCCGCGCGGTAATAGGCGTGCGCGCGGAGAGGGCGTGTCCGCGGCGGAGCATGAGCTATGTGCGCGCGTGGCCGATTTACGGCGGACAAGGCGACCTCCGCGGTTTCGGATACCCCCCTCCCCTCCCCTCCCCTCCCCTCTCCCTCTCCCTCTCCCTCTCCCTCTCCCCCTCCCCGCACGCACGGAGTAAACAAAACAGGTGCTAAATTAGGAGCGAAAAACGCTGCGATGGGAGTCGTCTTCACCTGTTGCGTGATTATGCGTGTCGGAAGGAGGTGATAAACGGCACGCATAATGATGAAGCTTGCGTATTGGCCGTTGGCCCCAGACGCAGAAGAACGAGGAAATTGAAAAAGAGCGTCTAGTTCAACGGGATAGAGAGACGGTCGCCGAGTTGCGATCTTATTCTCGCGGAGTCGTGTTCAATTGATTGAATATTTCTTATTTTCGGGCGTGTCAAGTAATAAGATTAGTGCCGTAAGTATAGTGCATGTTTTTCTTCTGGAGATGGAGGTGATCTTATCCCTGTTGGTGGTGAGAGCTGGCGCTGACCTACACGTTAATTAGAAAGGTTTTCCCCAATCAGATGTCTCCTTAAAGCGGGGCACCGCCCAATCCGGGACAAGATCTAAGCTCTAGACTGGTCTCCCGACGTGTATGGTAGCGTAGTGCATGTAAGAGTGTGTGTGTAAGTAAGGGATGAGGATCGGGCAATTAAGGGGAAGGAAAGATAGCGCGCGGCCCGTGGCCCGTTTGTTAGGGTACTACTCCGTCACTCGCCTGCTGTAAATCGGAAAAATAACGTAAAACTAACATTCATCAGAGCATTGATTAGAGCTTTCGTCATCTAGAATTCTTCTCCAAATAACAGCTAAATTTGACCAAGGAACCGGAAGAAGGTGACAAACGGCGTGCATAATGCTGATGCTCGCATATTGGCCGTTGGCCCCATGCGCAGAAGAACGAGGAAATGGAAAAAAGCGTCTAGTTGAACTGGATCGAGAGACGGTCGCCGAGTTGCGATCTTTTTCTGGCGGAGTCGGGTTCGAGCTCGGGTGGCGTGGCGGTATGGACCGGGCCGGTTTTTCGTGGGAGTGAGCCGCTGCGAGTTGCTTTGCGCCTCGGACCTCCGAGGAAGTGAGCCGTTCAGTGCCACTTGCATCGATGGTTGGCGGTGGAATGTTGCTGCCAGGTTCAATGGACTGGTAGGTGCCGTGGATATTCCTCGGAGGTAAAAAGTGTGTTTCCTTACCATTTCATGCTGACTGTTCGAAAAATGAAAGTTGGCGAATATAATGGATAAGTTATCGAAGAGGATGGCTTTAAAAATTCAGTTCCTGACACACGGCAAAATTGAGTCCGCCTGGCCGCATGCAAAATTCGTATTTTTATTGCATCCATTTATTTTGAATACTTGACGTAAATACCGTAATCATGATTTTAAATTTACGGTAATTATTCGGAAAACATCAAATTTTCTATTCTATTAAATCAGTAATTTTCCACCAATTATATATGAATGGTTCTTCGATTTATTATGTACGTTCATTATTTTTTTTTTTGAAAGTTAATATAAACTTCCCACCCAACAATCATGAAATAGAGTCAATGACATAAATTGCTTAGAATCTTTCTGACATTACGGATTTGAGGATCACATGTACATAATAGAACTGTGTTTAATAGACACTTGTATACGATCGTAATTTAAACGCACACCTCATATCGTATTTATTTCATGATTTTTACTTTGAGTAAATTCTGTTTGATCTACTTGTTTAATGATACATGGGTACAGTGTAACAATGTTTTGTTTATTTAACCCTAGATTACAAAGGCGTCGTCTGTCAGACTAGTGACTAGCAACTAGTGACGAAAGCTTCCCTCAGCCCGTTTCCCTCACTCCCCGTTCCTGAAACTCTTGGTACCGTCATTGTGTGACTATCCAGTTAAATACACGTAACCTAATGCGCGTGCCAATTTCCGGTGTATGCCATTTCCGGTGTACGCCAACACGCGTCGTCCAGTAGACTTTGAAATTACGTTAGTTTTCTTTTGGCGCTATATTGTCTAATATTGTAAACAATGAATACGAAAATTAATAATGAATACCTTGCCTTGTAGCATTTAAGTGTTGTTCTCATCATTTAGCAATCATAATGGGACGACGGCGATCATAACAAACATCGCATGATGAGATACTACTGCAGACACTTCTCAAAAGCCGTGTGTGGACAGCATTAAGCTTGTGTGTGATGTGAGAGTCAAGTTGTTTCGGTGTATCTATAAAAAACTTTCGGATGTAATTTGTAACTCCATATCATAAATGATCAATCCATTAAATTTAGAATTTCATTGTAAAAATGAGTATTTTCTTTATTTTTACCAAAAGTAGTCCATCAGATTACGACTTTGTAATAATTCTTGGGACAATTTGCTTTTGTAATCTAGTGTTAATGTCTTTTTAAGCTGTTAAAGTCTTTAGCAATAAATAGATGATATACAGTTTGACCATACATGTAGTCTTATACATTATTGGCGACAAAACATTATTACGGATGAACACATGGACAGGTTATAGACATTTCATAAATGTCATGTTTATGTATGTTATCACATACAGCCGCAGTATTTTATTATGTGGGTACCAGCATATTTTCAACGCGCTTAATCGAATGCACATTATCAGAATTTCAATTAACATCAGAGTAAAGCTTACAGAACCGTAAGTGATAAAAGAGCTCTGGATTTAACTTTAAAGCAGGGTTGACTCCACTACTGACTCCAAACTATAGTTTATTTCTCAGGCGTTAGACCGGACATATATGTGAAACTTTTCTTCTTTGTTCTCGCAAATAAAATACTTTGAATAATTATATAGTATTTATGAGTTGTAAGTTTAAAGCCATTTTTGAATCTCTGTATTTCTAATTTTTAATTTTTTCAACAATGAGTTGACAATAATAATATGGAGTTATTTTAAGCATGTCTCAATTATAACGACCTTAATAATGAATTTTGTTTGCAAAGTGGAATTGTTCTTGTTGTGTGATGCAGAATATAAAGGACAGCGCACACCTTCAACAACCAACTTTTATTTTTGGGGAATTCTAAAATATTGTTTTGCGTCCGAATTTTTGTTACTATTTCCTAACTTTCCAAGTAAATTTTCGAACAACGTTCATCAACGATATTATTTACTCAAGCCTGTAACTTCACCTTCGCCGATGACTTCACCGGAGCTCAACCTGAAATTTCGTAATTGTTTACGATTTGGCAGGCTCTTTCGTGCCTTTTTTCAAGGCTCATTTGGAGTCATTTCGGCGTGTTAATGCGCCCCGCGTTCCCGAGAATTCGCCGCCCTCCTCGCCAGTCCTCCCAGCCCCCCCTCTCCCCGCGCACGAGGCCCTGCAGCCGGCGCCTCGCGTCGCGGGCCATTAATTTGGGGGCTGGGCAACGGCCGCTCGCAGCCGCGACCGCGAAACCTGCCGCTCGCTGGGGCAGCTACAGCAAATACTATAGAGCAGTGTTGTCAAGGTCGATGCCACGAGCGGGAGTCTGTGAGTTCGTGGCACGAGTGCCACTACGAATCGCCTCTCCACGCAGTTCATAACCCCGTCGCAAGAGACAACGCCATCACTATTGCAAAACGGCGGGGTTTCTTTCAGTTTCCTCTCCCGACGCTAGTGGCACAGAGAAGCTCGTGGCATGGCACGGTGCCGCGAGGCGTGCCATTGCCACCAGTAGGAGACCTTGACACTACTGCTACAGAGTCAATACAGCACACTTGACAGACAGTATTTGATATTTTATTTTAAAGATAGAAACTTGTTTTAGGATAACTGTTTTACATCAAAATACAAAATGTTTGCAATATATTATATGTGATACGTAAAATATTACATATTATACATTTTGATTGCAAAATATTGTGTTACATAATATATATTACAATATATTATATATAGTGATACATAATGTATTTCAAATCATATTGTATTTTACGTTAAAAAGTTATCCTAAAAAAATTCTGTCTTTAAAATAAAAGACCAAATACAGTCTGACAAAGTTGAAAAATCTGTAGACAAAAAAAGTAAATAATTTTAATACAGGTCACTATGGACCTTTCTCGTACGTCTCTTACTAGCGTCACTAACAAACCTAGTGACGTGCCCTGGAAAATCGGCGAGAATTTCAAATTTCAATGCATAAAAAATACCTTTTGCATCACACTGCGAAACGTAAGGAAACATAATCGTAAGTAAACTAAAAAAATATTTCAAACTTATGCACTTCGTACTTGCAATCACAATGGTTACGACACGTCGTTCCACTAGGGGCGCTAGCATGAAATGTCTCCCGTTATATTGCAGTGTCATGAATTGTCTTTATAGTATTTCGCTATAGTCCGGTCAATTGATGGTCAAACGGGCCCGATCCAGCAAAAATTCCGGAAGATTTTTCTCAACGGTTCTATATGTTCTTGTGGGTGCTGAATTCTAATTTGAGGTTTGCCATCTCAGAAAGGTCAGCTTTGCAGAAAATTGCGAAAAAACTAAAAATGTCACCTAGCTTTTAGTTTTTTGCTTATATCTTCAAAGGTATGCGTTTTATCGAAACAATTGTTATTTACAAAATTAAAGTAGATACAATTTTCTATAAAATGTCTGTTTTAACTTTAATTTTCTGGACAACGGCTCAGTCTGACCGTGCTGAAAAACGATTTCAGGTTGGGGCTCTGGCCAAAGCGGGAGAAAAGGTCTTTCCAGCCATCCTATCTCGTGGCGGCGCACTAGTTTCACTTGATCATGCTTGAAACCTACTATTGAGAACAAGTAATTGGTATTGTTAAATGATTAACACTCTGATACTCACAGAATCAGTAGGGACCTATTTGCTCTCGTAAAGTATTTGCAAATCCAAATAGATGTAGGATCCGAAATACCGATATTTTGTTTTCGATTGATTGTTTTCTGTTTCCGTGGGCGTGAACTGCTATAGTGATCAGTTACATAAGTGAAGTGCATGTTTTTTTCTCGGGAGGTGGTTGTGATCTTTCCGCGGTGGATGGTGAGATCCGGCGCCGACCTACCGCCGACTAACGGGATTTTCCCCAAGGATTATCTCCCTCCAGCGGGGCACCGCCCTGGCGGGACAAGCTGTATGTTCCCGAGTGGTGGGAAGAGTGGAGGCAATAAACATAAGGGCAAGAAGGCGTGGAATCAAAGCATGGAGACCGATGTGTAGATGGAAAATGATGCAGAAAGCGAGAATAAACGAGAGTGCAAGGAGGGAATAAACAAAAGCCCAATAAGGCCTGGATTCAAAGCATGAACACCGATGGGTGGATGGAAAATGACTTAGAAAGGATCACATGATCATAGTGGGAAGAGTGGAGGGAATAAACAAAAGCCCAATAAGGCCTGGATTCAAAGCATGGGGACCGATGTGCGGAGGAAAAATAACTTAGAAAGGATCACATGATCATAATGGGAAGAGTGGACGCAATAAACAAAAGCGCAAGAGGGTCTGGAATCAAAGCAAGGGAGCCGACTGAGGTGGTGCTGGTGGCGGCCCGCAGGGTCGGGAGGGCGGCAGCGGAGTGGCTCGGGTGATTTACGGAGTGCGCGGCTTTTTAGGCGGCGGGACGCGCGCGTGCGCCGCGTGCGGGAGAGCGCTCCACCCGCGGGGCTTCTTCCCCCCCCCATCCCACCCCACCTCACCCCGCCCCGCCACGCCCCACCCGCCGCTAGCGACCATTAGCCAACCGCCCGGTCCCTACATGGCGCGCAAAACGCGTTGGCTCCCGCCGTTGTGTCGCCCGCTCTCTCCATACGAGGAATCCTAGATGTAAGGGAAGATTTCCTTACCTTGTGGGCTACTGCCGTGTACGGTACATTGAGAGACACAGTTATTAAGTAGCGAAAGCTAGCGTACCCTTGTAGCTGCATTCTCCGAATGCTTTTCTTGTTTCGTCTATCCACTTATGGACGCGTTTTAAGCACGATTTTGTTTTGCAGATATCTCGGAATTTGAAAGTCAGATGTGGCTATGTGGTCAGTTTGCTGCGAGCATGTGTCCTAAACACTGTGGATCGTTAACCGTAACGACGTTCTACAATTGACAGCGAGACAAACCACACGTAACTTACTTTGATATCTTAATCTCAATGTAAAGCGAAATAGAATGTTATTTTTGAATTTATAAAAAGTATTTTAATTACAATCGTGCGTATAAATTATTTATTTTCCAAAGAATTAAAACATGAAATAACTAATAATATTTTGTAATAAATTTGCTGCACGTTTTCGTGAGTTGATGGAGAAAATAATGGATTAAGAAACGATGAAAAAGTGAAAAGTAACAATTCTAATAATACAGAAGAAACGATGAAGATACTAGTATTATTTGTGTTTCAGTTACATCAACGAATTTGGGAATCGTTCCTCTGCCACTAAACACATTGCTACACCAGCGCAGTTTATGGGCTCTCGCAAGAAATGTGTTTCCCTCATCTTCCATTGATCTGAGACACAAAAGACCCGTACTGTAAATTTTATTGCTGACAGGCCCCTCGCCTCTCGCGACAAAACTATCACTCTTCTCCGCTAATGGCGACCATTTTGCTGGGTGCGGGACGTGGTATTCTGTAACAACCCCCTACGCGGAGCCCCGTTCTCGCTTCTCACTAGGACCCCCGACTGCTCGGACGCGAGGCGTGGGGAGTGACGCAGAGGTATTTCGGCTAACGAACTCGGAAACGAACACAGCAGCTACTGGAACCCTGCCGCAGGAGCCACAGCCATTTCCAGCGAAGCCATTTCTTCCAGCGACAGCGTGTGTCGCCGTGACCGCTACCGCAATTCTACTTCCAGCGTGGAACCTCTGGACTCCCTCACGCCTGCGACGTCGTTCCTCGACGTCTTCCACCCCCCCCCACTGCCGCTACAGCCAAAGCACTGTCATATTTACTGTCCTTTTACCCTCTTGATCGCCATTACATGCCATTTGCGTGTCACCACTACACCTTTTCAGCCTTGACAGTAGCCTCAATCACCATCGTCCGTCTGTCACCCACCAAAACATTCAGCCAACCCTCGTCCTCCAAACTTCTCATGTCCAGCATCACGACTTTCGTAGGCTACGCAATTATCGCCAATCACCGTTACGACTACTAGTCCCTTCATCGGATCTTCTTTATTATTAGGATTGTTACTTTTCACTTTTTCATCGTTTCTTAATCCATTTGTCCATATACTCACGAAAACGTGTAGTTACAAAATGTTATTGGTTATTTACATTTACTAATTCTTTCAAAAAGAAATAAGTTTATACACTATTGTATTTAAATATATATTTTTATAAACAAAAATGGCATTCTATTTCGCTTTCCGTTAATATACAGATATCAAAGTAAGTTAAGTTAATCGCTTTTCTATAAAAAAAAATCTAGACTTTGCAGTTTGTGGCTCCCATCGCCTCTATTGCTATTACTTCCACTACCGCCGTCATTACCACCATCGCCGCCACTACACCGCCCCACGACTACGGACTATTTGCCTCTTGGAGAACCAGCACCACCTCCACCTTCGAGCTCGCCGTCGAAACATTGTTAGCCCGCGCTTCGGTCGCCGCGGGACACGCCCCGTTCGCGACACGGCCGCGACGGCGCTGCTATCGCAGTACAAAGCGGACGACACGTTGCAGGATTGAGCCGCTCCAATTTGTTATCAGGAGTGACCATTACTCCGCGGGCGACACAATGACGTTCGGCCGCGCGTTTTGTGCGCGTGTTGGCACAATACCGCCGCGGGAGGCCGGCGAATGGGCTGGAGGAGGGGAACGGAAGAGAAGAGGGGGACGGGAGGTGTCTGGACGGGAGGCGAAAACGAGGGGCCCTGGAATTGAATGGACTCTACTGCAACGGTAAAGTCGATGATGATGAAGAGATGATTTTTTTTAAGTTTTAGAACTGATTCGATGCACAAGACTTGATGACGATGTTGATCGAGGTGCGGTGGAACGGTAAAGTTGGATGATGACGAGATTCATTTTTATTTTGAACCGATTTAGAAGCGATACGTGATGACGATGTTGATCGTGATGATGATTGAAGATTTTTCGTATGTCAATTTTGTGCTGGGGTGCATCAGTGAATGCTGTCAAATTACAATTGATACTCGTTTCTTTTGTTGAGGTGGTGTAAGCGCTGTGATAGTGGTGAGGTAGAATAATGACAGATATAAGAAATAAATCACAGTGAACGAGCACGTAATCCAGAAGTTCAGAAGTACGTTACGCTGGATGACCTGTATAACAATGTCAAAGCCGCAAGATGTCTGTTTCCACTGATATCTAGTTAATAGCGAAGGAAAAACTCAGGCTACTATCGGGCATTCTTTGAGGTGGATGTAAAATAATGATAATTAAGAAATCTTACAAATCTCTCCAATTTTGCCCCATCTCAGTCGAAAAGTCTTGAATTATCAGTCAGAAACTAAATAGGCTGTTGAATGGGAGATGCAACGCAAACAAGGAAGATATCTTGATGGGACATAGGACAGAAGACGTACAAGTTCAATAATCACATAAAAGGCCAATATTCAGTTCTCTATCCTTTGCAAAGACCAGAGTCAATTGTCATGAGTGTTAAGTGTATGAAATACACATATTTTGGTTTCATTCTGCTCACAATTATGTATGCTCACAATTGTCTACTTGTGTATTAATTAATGACCTTTATTCCTGTACTTTAAATTTGCTCCAGCCAGTGGCATTCAAAAATAAAATTAGATTTCCGTTATTTGAGTATATCGGAAGAAATAATAGTGTTACTACGACAAATAAAACAGTCTTCGTAGAAATACCATAAGTGATAAAATCAACTTGGGATGTATAGTGATGCAATAGTTGAAGGTAGTTACAATAATAGTTCACGCAATATTAGGTCTGACAACGAAACGCGACAGATAGAATGTGGTGTAACGGCTTACGTGACGATCATGGGGCGACGGCAACGTCTGTGACTGATAGTGATGTGGTGAAGGTAGCGTGGTGACGGTGACAAAGTTAGCGCCTAGAAGGGGTCAGAGGCTAGGCACCACACATTTCCGCGCTGACGGAGGCTGACGATGTTTGACGGAGGCTGACGGTGTCTGACGGAGGCTGACGGTGTCTGACGGAGGCTGACGGTGTCTGACGGAGGCTGACGGTGTCTGACGGAGGCTGACGGTGTCTGACGGAGGCTGACGGTGTCTGACGGAGGCTGACGGTGTCTGACGGAGGCTGACGGTGTCTGACGGAGGCTGACGGTGTCTGACGGAGGCTGACGGTGTCTGACGGAAGCTGGCGGTGTCTGACGGAGGCTGACGGTGTCTGACGGAGGTTGACGGTGTCTGACGGAGGCTGACGGTGTCTGACGGAAGCTGACGGTGTCTGACGGAGGCTGACGGTGTCTGACGGAGGCTGACGGTGTCTGACGGAGGCTGACGGTGTCTGACGGAGGCTGACGGTGTCTGACGGAGGCTGACGGTGTCTGACGGAGGCTGACGGTGTCGGACGGAAGCTGACGGTTTCGAACGGAGGCTGAAAGGATCTGACGGGGGCTGACGAGGACTGACGGCAGCTGACGGTGACTAACGAGGACTGACGAGGGCGGTGCTAATGCAATGAACAAATCAGTAATCGTAGTAATAATCGCAGTGTGTAAGTGTAATAGTGACGCGGTGATGCGATTGTGACGCGGTAGCGTGGTGACGGAGACAACGGTAGCGGCTACAAGGGGTCAGAGGGCGGGGAACCACACGTTTCCGCGCGGTAGCGAGGGCGCTGACGGTGGATGAGGGGATGAGAGCCCCAGGCCCGGCGCATTCCGCGCCGTCCCAGTTTGCTTAGGACGCGCCATTGTGGCGCGGCGTGTTTGCGACGCGGCCTCCTCCACCTGGCGCGCGCCGCCGCGGCCCTCGCCCCACCCGCGCAGCCCCGCCACCTCCCGCGCCACTCGACGCGCCCCCTCCCCGGCTGCCACAATGCACGCGCTGCCCTGCCGAGTAGCCGCGGGCCGCGCTTCTTGGAAGCTCGCTACGGCGACCCTTTGGGATGATCAGGTTCAGTACTGCGATTTTTCTAACTTTGCCCCTCAAGGCCTGTCTTCACGATGGAATATGTCACGGTATGTCGCGACGTTCTGAGTCGTGCTGCCGGATATCGCATGATCGCGACCGTATCAAGCAGTGCTTGCGGCCATGCGACTTCTAGCGACGTGACGGAGAAAGATGCGAAATACAGTGACATATTTCATCGTGAAGGACGGACCTTGAGAGGCAAAATTCGAAAAATAGTAGTATAACTGCCAAACTCGAAGAAAAGTGGTTAGTAATATTGTTTATGCCTGCGTATGTTGTAGAATTCTTTCGAAGCACTTTTGCTCAGGCAATATTTATTCTTTTAAAAATGTACACATTAAACGTTTCGAATCCTATTAGTTTGGTTTCTTCCTCAGGTATATTTTTTATAATTAATGTAAAACAACACATTACACTTTAAATATTTTTTACACAATTATTGAAAACGTTTTTATTGAGGAAGCTCACCATTAATGCCAGTACTCAATCATCTTATGTCATTAATTTTCGGATAATATATTTGGTGTGAATTTCGCCACGTTCATGTAATCGGAAAGTAAGTCGACACAATGGGTTTTTATGTGTAACTCTTACTCGCTTTAATTTTTGTCAAATTACGTTGTTGCTAAGGTAAGTTCTTAGTGTTTGTAATGTGGAGTAGATCTATTTTGTGCAGGTTGTCCTGGTCGTCGTGTAAAATAGGTTATCAGGATACAAAAAGATGAGAGTGTTGTTGCATTGGGGAGAACGGATTGAGATCAATACAATAGGTTGTACGAAAAGTTTTTATGGTTATTACGAATAAATAAGATGATTACTTTGATCGTGAATAATTAATTAATGATTGGAAACCAACAGAGGCCAGTGAATCACATTACATACAAAAATAAGCACATTAAATATTTTTGGAAATTCATTGTTCAAAATTCAATCTGAATTTTGCCACATGAAGAACATACTCGTGCTGAATTTTGTAGGCAAGTAGCTACTATAAAAAATCACTGCTGTAGGTGGAGAGATGATTGAATAATGAGTTAACGAAACTTAACGATCGATTTACTAGAAACGACGGAAATGTTAGTTGGAAACTTGGCAATCCAAAGATTTGGATCTTCCAACTTCATTCGTGCTATATCTCCATCTTTTTCTCTTTCCTTTTTACTTGTCTTTTTTACTTGAATTCAGTTTGTTTTACTTTCTCGCCTTACGAATACTACGTAAGAAGAGAAAGTTATGTAATCGTGCGCCGGAAAACGGCTAATTTTTCTTTAGAGTATCTCTCCAGTTCTCTCTCCGGTGCGGCCTTCACTTTCTGCTCCCCTTGCTTCTTTCACATCTTACTACTTGTAGTTTCCGCTCTACCCGTCTGCGTCATTTAGTACGCCTCTGTCATTTTTCTCTTTTTTTATTTCAGTTTTCTTTAATTCAATTTTCATTCTCCATGAATATCTCCAGTCAAGCCTCTTAAGACCAACATTACTTGATTCATTCCCTGCTCTCTTCGCTTCCTTCACAACACATTTCGTGTAGATGTCGCTCTTCCTTATTTCCTGTCGTTATTTTTAATTCAATCACTTGTTTCTAATAATGTTCAATAATTGTTCAAATCTTTTTCAATGCACAATGCACACACACATTCGATGAGCTTTTGATGACAACTACACACTTTCTTCCCCGACTTTTTCTCAAAATCTCGTTCCGTTCACGTTCTCATTGGCTTCTGCTTTTGTTTTTTATTTCATGTACATTCATGTATTTATTTTCCATTCGTCGTATCGTAAATTAATTAATTCATTCTAAATAAATTTCGAATTAATTAAAAAATAATTAGGTCCTCATAGCGATGATTAAATTTACCCAGATATTGGCAGTATTAAGTGGAATACTTACTCATGAATGAGTTTTTCATATGAAACTCAGAAATGTTTTTGATTACGTGGCGTACCAATTTTATTCATTTTATTTCAAGTTATCTTATAAACTTTTGAAACATAAAATATTTTCTTCATAAATATAAATAAGACCTAATAACCGCGAATATTAGATTTTAAATTATTTTTATACTCAGAATCTGCATTTTATCTGTTTGTTACGGCTGAAAACACGTAATGTCTGTTTATGTTGCTCAACAGCGACCTTCGATTTTAGCATACAAATATTTTTCTTAGCCGTGACTGTGGACTACTTCTCCTGCACTTGAAATGCTTTCCTTAAACCAACACTTCCTAGAAAAACATTGTTGCAGTCACAACGGACGTTCCGAAGTAGGACGTTTTCGTATTTCGCTTACCTGCCAAGCTCATGAAAGAACGTTTGCTTGGGTAGATGAATTTGTTTTACGGGCAGAAGTGATCTATGTTATTCGTTTCCTTTGCATTATCTTACACGATTGGCAGGGGTGCCATCATTTGAACCTGCAATTAATTTTTGAAATAATTTGGTCATGTGATAATTTATATGCGTGAACTCATCAGTATTCATTACAAGAATGGTTGCATTGAATTAAATTAGAAATAGAACAATTTCCTCATTGAAATGTCTGATATTATGAACGAACTTTATTCTTCTCTGTAATTTGTCATGATATTGTAAATGAAATGAATAATTATTTCAATAATTCCAGAATCTGTAATTCTAGTTTTTAAAGTTCAACTTACTTATTAATCTAAGTTTTCCCTCAGGTTACACTATTTAGATTATAAATTTTAGAATATAATTGATTGGTCAAATAATGACCACGGAAAAGTAACACAATACTCGTAATGATGTTATGTGCTTTTTTGTATTTTGATATTTAAACGGTACATAGTTATCTGGTAAGTGGAGAATTACACGAAATATAATTTTTCTAGATCCTGTGAAGGGGTAGAAGGGTGAGGATAGACAAGAGGGGGAGTAATGGGGTAGCAGAAACGGAAGAAGAGAAAGGATAGAAGAGAAGGAAGTGAGAATGAGGGAAAGAGGTGGAAATGAAGGCGAGAGTGGAAGAAGTAAGACGGATGTGTAAGGGAAAAGCTGATAGCAGCGAGAGGGTGAACGGACAGTGTGTAAGAGACAGGTTGAGGGAGAGAGAGGTTGGGTGAAAGACTGAGGAAAAGAAAAATGTTCCTCTACCTGCGTCTCCGCATCCGACCGAAAGCGTTGTTTCGATCCCACCGCAAGGCCCGCAGAGAGCACGTTCTGTTACGTACGTCGGCCGTCTCCACCCCGCTTCCTGTCGCGCTGCCAACCCCTTCGCGCAGGCGTTGGCCTCGCCCTATCGCCCTGTCGCATCTCCCTGCGCGCAGCGGTGCCGAGGGCCACGTGCGTAGCGAGTGAGTGACGTTTCCGCGCAATCGACCCCGGCCGCGCCCTCCGCCCAACCTGAGGGTTGACAACCCCTCCCCCCAATTACGGTAGGAAGAGGTCACGCCGCGTCGCCACCGCTCTCCCGCAAGCGGAGGTGCATCTGGCCAACTGGGGGCTCTCCTCAGCATCGCGCACTCTATACAGCGATTTTTCTAACTTTGCCCTTCAAGGCTCATCTTCGCGATGGAATACGTCAGGGTATTTCGCAACTTTCTCAGTTGTGCCGCTAGATTTCGCATGATCGCGACCGTATCAAGCAGTGTTTGCGATCATGCGACTTCTACCGGCAAGACCGAGAAAGACGCGAATGCCGTGTGATATTTCCATCGCGGCTATGGGGGCTTGAGGGGCAGAGTTAGAAAAATCGCACTATACACTATGATTAAAATAGGTTGGTGATTGACATTTGTGCTGCTGAAGCTGTAGCTTGATATAATATGAGTGTATGATTTGCTTATTTTTATAAGTATTTATTTCAAGTGTTTATTTTTGTGTCCCTGAAACACAACGTGCTCAGTGGTTCGCAATCTGTCAACGTCCCACCTTTCCATTTGCAACTCTCAATCACAAACTTCTTTTAATCGGACCATAGTTATAATGAGATTTTTCTAACTCTGCCTCTCAAGCCCCCTACGGCTACGACTGAATATCACACGGCATTTTTCGTCTTTTTCGGTCGAGCCGCTAGAAGTCCCATAATCGCAAGTCGCTTGATACAGTCGCGATCATACGATAGTTAGCGGCACGACTGAGAAAGACGCGAAATACAGTGACATATTTCATCGTGAAGACGGGCCTTGAAAGGCAAAGTTAGAAAAATCGCAGAATAGTATAGGGGCGTTTTATTTTCTGGTCTATTAAGAATTTTCGTAGTAAAGAGAAAATATTGTAATGCAGTGGTGATTTATCATACTTGCTTACTTATTGATTGCCTACTACTGATAGGTAATAACTCATTGCCAACTGCTCTACTCCTAACGATTTTATTTTCTACTCATTTGATCTGAATTGTTTTATGGTTCTAGAAAGCTGGATAGAAAATTTACTAGTAAACGTGATACGTTATATTGATAGTAAATGCAGCATCTTATCTTGAAGCTGAAAGCTATATAACGTACTGTATTTGTATTTTCACATACTAGGGACATTTTCTTATCAGTTGTATGTTTTCCGTGTGATAATGGATGTTCTACATCCTAAATGTATTATTGTTGCATTACAATAAGCACTATTATGTATTCGTCATCATTATGTCACAGTATTCGGTTCGCTGAAAAGAAATCACTACATAATTCCATTCATCTATCGTATGTTGCTTAATAGAAAATATTAAAGGGTTAAAAAAAAATATTTCGAACGAACATTTTCTCTTAGATTGTATATATAGGATACGACCTGAAATCTTGGTATAAATAAAGGAAAATATGAATGTTAATTTATGAGACTTGAAATATGTATTGTATATTGCGTTATCAGTAAGCTAATACATTAATAAATATTGAGAAAAACATATTAAAAATATTTTTATAGCACTAAATTAAGTGTACTGATTGTCCGCACGTGAAACCGGTTGGAGTAGATGGGAACAACGACCAGCAAGTACCCCCGTATATCCAACATGAATCAACACTCCTTCATGCTTACAAGGGACATGTTCGAAAGGCATTCTCAGTCTTGTACAAGCCAATCTATACATCACAACCATTGCAATGTGTGCTTACTCCTTTCAATTTCCACACAGTTAAACCTGCCTGAATGTACAAGAGAATGTTAGACGACGCGTCGATGTGTTTTCAATACACACGTACAACACCCCTACCTCGGAAGAAAAACACCGCTGCAAGGGGTCTTAGAAATACAAAGCCCCTTAAAAAAAACCCTTTGAGTAGACCCAACGCAGCGCGCGGGTTCACCTTAATGCTCAGCGATTATTCACCCCGCTCGCTTCATTCAGCGAATTACAAAAATTATCTCTCTACATCTGCAAATATTTACGAGTATTTGGCCGTTATGCGGTCGCGAAGAGTGTCGCTGTAATTTGTAATCTGGCGCTGGATCAGCGCATATGTGTTGCGCCGCGCACCCCTGCGGCGCTAGGCTCTAGGCGCCGGCGGTGGCGTAGTACTCGTGCCATCAGATAAGCGTCGCGGCACGGCGCGGACTGTGCGTCGGGCTGCAACTCGCGGGCAGGAGTTCGCCGATGCGGGCACAGATAGCGCCGCGGGCGACGCTCGTGGAGAGCTGGTTTCTGCTTGAATCGCCGCAGCGTGCTTGTCGAGGGGGTCGTGTACGGTTGCGATTAGGGGAATGGGGGAGATTTCTCACTCTCTTGTACCTGTAGACGTTGGTACATAGTATAATTTCCTTGAATGAAAGAACAATAAGAATGCATGGACATTTTTTTTCTCTAGATCTTTTTTAGTAATATCAAACACAATGCTATTCCAAACGACATCTAGACATTATTTTTGTTCTTGTTCGCATGAAAACTTTATTATTACATGAATAAATCATAATTATTAAGAGTGCCAATAACTAAAATAAGGAAGAAATATTTTGAAAGAAATTAAGAAAACATAGGTTTTTTAGATCTAAAGGGAAAAAAATGTTCTAATCATTATAATTCTCTAAATAAGGTTAATTTATTCCTTTATTTTTGTCTCGGTAATTCAATTCATGCTACATAAAAGAGAGTTAATGAAATAATGTACCCTCCGTCTTTTGGGAAACTATTGGAATCAATTTGAACTCCGGTGGAAAATGTAGAATAAATATTAATAATAATTATTTTTAAAGAATATTAACGACTGTTACTAAACTACGTGAACATTTCCTGTCCTTTGAAACCGTATTAACAAACGATACCCAAGTATTATTCGCTAACCCCAACATTTATTTCCAACGAAGCCACGCAGCTGAACGTGTTTGTGCAGATGTAAACAAGAATCAACACACACACCTCCTTTCCGCAACACTGCGCACGCGATGAACGGCTTCGCTAAAACCCAGCGAGTGCGAACCCCCACCCCTCACCAACACTCTCCCCCTCATCCCTTTCCGCGGGCCGCGCGGCGCGGCGCGCTGTGAAGTGGCTGGCTGGCGGGGCGGGGCGGGGCGGGGCGGGGCGGGGCGGGGCGGGGCGGGGCGGGGCGGGGCGGGGCGGGGCGGGGCGGGGCGGGGCGGGGCGGGGCGGGGCGGGGCAGGGCGGGGTGGGGCGGGGAGGGGCGGGGAGGGGCGGGGCGGGGCGGGGCGGGGCGGAGCGGGGCAGGGCAGGGCGGGGCAGGGCGGGGTGGGGCGGGGCGGGGCGCGGCATTGTGGCGCGGGTTGCAAAGGGTTGCGCGGCGGAGATGCGTATCTGCGGGCGCGCGGGGCGCTATCTGTGCGGGCGATCGCCGCAACGCCACGCAGAGGTCTCCGCGCCGCTCCACGCGTCCGCGAATCCACAAGAAGGTCGCAACCGCCGCCTCCGCCACCGCCTCTTGTGGCTTCCGTTGGAGGGAGCCGACAAGTACCGCGGCGGGGACGCAGAAGGATTTCGACAACCGTTATAAGCTCTAGAGATGAACTATAAACTACACGACACTGTCGGAAATTATCATGAACGCACATTCAAATTAATGCACATTAGAATGCAAGAGTTAAAGCTTTGTTGTGCTATATGGAAGTACTGAATGAATTATCTTTATGGACTGGTGATTATGAATATACAATATGAATGATGAGAGACAAGGGAAACTGGCATTACACCTACACTGATCATTCATTTACATTAAATACATTAAATGACACTGATTTTAACGTATACATTAAATTTAATGTGCAATACATTAATATACATTAATTTAGTGATATTTCTGGCAGTGTAGGAAACGATGATTGTGAAATATCGTTTCACAAACACTACTGCCCTTGGTGAAACTCAAACCCACAAACTCCCATATCACTGCCTTCTGAATGAAGTTAAGATACTCCGACCTAGCTTTGTAGCCCCCTTCCCAATCTATTTGATTGAACATCAATTTAATCTACGAGTGAGTACAAATCGAGTTAAATTACCTGAGTTGCTTACACATTTTGAGCGTATTAGTACATCTAATCAACTTAATTCAAAACAGTCTTTACTTTAAATATATAGCACTTATTTTACAGGGTTGTAGAATCAGAAGAGCATTTTATGCCCTGATTGAAACACAGTTTCAGCTAACAACAGGAGTTTCCTAGTTTACAGTCAGTAAAATGCTCATCGTAATACTGATTGACAACTACTCTTACTTCTAATGATTTTATTTTCAACTCGTTCGATCTGGACATTTTTATGATTCTAAAACGCTAGATAGATAATGTTTTAGTAAATGTGAAAGCAGGTTATATTGTTAGTATATTCGGCATCGTATCTTGAACCAACACCGCCTAGAATATGAAATATAGATAATTTACTAATGTGCGGCTGGAAAGTCTCTCCGCACCGAGCCGAATCAGGGGCTTCTATTAAAAGTTTCATTTATTGTTGGTATAAATCAGATCACTAGGAAACACGTAAATGGGACATAACTTCCAGCATCTATTAAGCTTGTGGTGAGTAAGCAATTTATGTTTTCATTTGTTACAATCCGCAGTTCATGCTACCAACATAATTTCTCTTCCTAGCACCCTCACCAGCCACTGGTGTCACTGCGGAGTTTCCTCGCACACTGTATTTTTGTGTTTTCTCATAATAGGGCAATTTTATAATCAGTTTGTTTGCCATTCCGTGTAATAATTGGACGGCGTTATGCATCAACCGGCTAAACGTCATTTTTGAAAAAAAAATGAGATAAGGACGCCATCAGTTGCATTGGACCATGTTCTACGTGTACCCTAAATTTTGGTGCGAAACCTGTAAAAATAGCTTTATAATTAATGAAGAATTTAAACGCCATTAATGAAAAATTTATGTTTTGCAACTACTGGCTGTAAACTTAGATCTTCAAATCTGCTGTTTTTAATTTCACATTATACAGGTAAGCGCCAGATATTCCACTCATGTAGAATGAACGGTTATGTAGTATATCATGAAACGAGAAAGAATGACGCATGAATGAAAATAAACAAATAAAGAAAATTTACCAAGACAGTGCTAAAACAAAACTTTACTTAGGATTAAGAGAAATAATAAAAATATTCGTCTAAGTTAGGTATGCCAAAGTGCTACTTAACTAGTAACTTACATTTAAATTAGAATTAAGTTAGTTTTAGTTAATTTTAGTTAATCATTAAGAAAATTCCTCCCTCTAAGCTGTTTAAGCCGCAAGGCAGTATGTGTGTATACGTGCATGCCATTATTGGCACCCTCTGCACTTGTACTGTATTAGGGGGCAAGCCCCGGGGTGAGTACCTAGGCGTTAGCCTCTAACCTACACCCCCCTCAGGGGTACAAGTCTCGGACCAATATCCGGATCCCGCCGGAACGCAATTTGCCCTCACGGCAACCTCCCCATACAATGCCTGGATCTAGGGCCGCTCTGCCAGCTCAGAGCTACTAGCTATCCGGGCTAGTGACGGGGCCAATATCGCCTGTATGACGACGCGCCACTCACATGCGCCGGGACACCAAGTCCCTCCTCTATGCCCAGAGTATCGGGCCACCGCCACGACGAAGCCAAGAGCCCAACTGGGGCCACCCGAACTAAAGTCCGAGCGGCTCGGGGCCCCCATCCCGTCTTCGCACTGCCTGCACTTTCAGGCTATCGATCTGGGTTGGACCCTAACCAAGGCAACCTGACGGTAGGTAATGTCCCACCAGACTATTATTCTATTTGTGGATTCCAGCGTACCCTAGGTCTCCTTCACCCAATCCTGCCTTAAGGTCGACGCGCCAGGGTCCCAACTGGTGGGTTGCCGGGTTGAACCGTCAACCAGGAGCTTAGCATCGCCGACTCACTGCTTCCACCTTGAGGCTAACGACGTGAGTGTCGCCGTGAAACTGGAGGTCCGAGTGGTCGTCTCCAACTCTCCACCAGAGGCGGTGTCCACCTACGCAGCCACGGCGCCCCCCCCCACTGCGGGGAAGCCGCAAGGCAGGAGCATACTGTATACCCATTAAGATAAATAAATTCCCGCCTCCTCAGGGGTACTGTGGAGGGGAAATAAGAAGCCGCCGCCGCCGCAGCCTCTTGTGGCTTCCGCTGGAGGGAGGCGACAAGTGCCGCAGGGGGACGCCCTGGGGCTCGCGCGGTGCTCGAACAACGGTGCCTCGCGGCTGCGTCCGAGAGGGCTGGCTCTGCCCGCCACCGCAACTCGCTTTCAATCCACCTTTTCGAACACACTTTGTCACATCCGTTTTCAGATTGAAATCTCGCTTACGGTGCTTTAGTTCTTGTAGGCTCTCCTGATGTGGGTCTCTGGCATTTCTGTGGTTTCCAGATGGTGGTTGAAATAAATGGATTACACGGTGATCTGATGAAGATCTTTGAACATAAAGAGCCCTGTAAACAATCCCGGAATTGAAAGTAGTTACTGGTAGTTCAGTGGAGTAATGCTATTTTCCTTACAGACTTGATCGCTTGGATGGCGATTGCATTAATATTGCTTGGATGGCTATCGCATCTTTCACATTAACATTCGCGTTTATGAAGAGAGTAAGGTCGGATATAGAATGGTTCCAATAAGCATTCAGGAATAATTCGCCCGTCATAGTGATGTCTTTACAATCTTAAGAGATGTGAAAACATATTCTATTACTCCAATGAAGTAAAGTCGTTGTTTTAGGGAATGATAAATTTAATATAATATGACTGAAATTATACAAGTATATTTCCTTAAGCACTTCCGTTATATAAACATAATGTATATATTGTAGAACATTTTCATCTGTAATGTGTTTAGCCAATGAACTCCAGCATACAGCACTCCTATACACATACGCCTCTTCACATATTCCTATACAACACCATTTCCTTCTTAATGCAATAAGGTTGCAAGTATTAACTTCTTTAACTTCTATTGTCAGAGCACCTTTGCTTCTACAACAGAGATGTAAGGCTTCGTATGTGCTAGTTCTCGTGTTAATGAAACATTGACAAGTTTTTAAATTTGTTTTGCAATTCTTATGACAAACAAATAATTGGTAATATCAATTTTGGAGAAAATTTACTGAACGTTTAGTCGCTAGCATTGTGCATAGACGGACAGGCAGACGGACTGATGGACGGACGGACGGGTTGACTGACGTTGTGCCGCCATTCGATTTTTCGACATCAAGAACCCACGAAACATAGATTCTGGCTACACCACGTGTTAATGGATTTTTTCTTAATTTAGCAACTGAATTTATCCATTTTTCCTTGCCAGCAATAAGAGTTTTTTCTGCAGAAAATTCACCGCTTTTTTCTCACATAATTACATAACTTTCTCTCTACTTCGTAGCGAGAAGGTAAAAATGAATTTGAAAACCGTCTATGTCTTGTAGCATCAATCGCCGATTGCCCCGCGTGTGAGCTCCCACCGCGGCACGGCCGAGCTGCCTCGCGGGTGGCATTCGCTATAGCAACGTCAAACTGCTACTCCATGTGCGTTCATTATCAGGTAATTCATTTCAATTTGTTTGTTACAAACACATTTTCTCCATTTGGAATCATATCTCATCATCTTTCATCGACCAGAGGAAGCCAGCCCGCTCCAGTCACCACAGAGCCAAAGTACAGACGTGGATTGCATCCCCAAGAGTAGCTTTTCCAACTGTGACCGGACCATGCATCTCCAGCACGCGCACCCAAACAAGAGCATCCATCGGGAGAAACGTTTTAAATGTGCCATCGTTGAGAAAAAGTTCACTCTAAAAAAAAACTTGGGTATCACGTTTCGCAGGTTTTTCTCACAGAATTACACAACTACCTCTCTACTCCGTAGCGAGAAAGTAAAAACAGGGAATTTGAAAATCGTCCGCGCCTTGCGGCATCAATTGCCGATCGCCCCGCGCGTGAGCGCCGGCCGCGGCGCGGCCGAGCCGCCTCGCGGGTGTCATTCGCGTGAAAGGCGGACGCGCCGGCGGTTAGTCGTTTCTACGAAACCCATAACTCAAGGGAACCGGACGGGGCCTATCTGATGGTTTCCTACCGGCCACTCCCTGCCCTCTCGCCCGCGCCCCACCCCGGACGTCATTAGCGATTCCTCGCCTGGATCTGGGCGGTCTGGCGACAGGCGTGGTGGCGTCAGCGGCTGAAAGGGAACGCGACAAAGTCGATCACGACAGCGATGGATGTCGGCGATATGCTTAGTGAGGTGACGGTGTGGCGTCAGCTTTTGTTTCTAAATATAGCACCGATGAATACTAAAATTTTCCGTTTTAATATCTGAGACTTCGTTGTTTATTTTGCGATTGACTTATATTGTGACATAGGGAGATTACTATAAGAAGGGACAGCTTTGACAGCTACTGCTTGGCCACTGCTGACAACATAACTGCAGGTTATGTCCATGCACTCATTTTGTCAGTACACTCAATTACAGTTAACTTCTATGTAAATGGCTTCATTACTATCTCTTGCAATGTCATCGCCCTGCAAGACGTTCATTTGTTTCCCGACCTGTCAAAGTGATCCCTTCTTACAGTAACTCCTCTATATTCTAATATTGTTATAATTATCAACGTCATGATTATAAATCATATCCTGTAGAATCATCTTATATTATTTAGCGTGATCATTATGTTAATAGTCGAGCACGATGGCCAGGTACAGACTCAACATCTTGGTCGTGTCTCCGGTTCAAATCCTGGGCATCAATGTTTCATCCTTGTCAGAGTTTGTATTTTATACATGTGTGTATGTGTGTGTTTTGTCACGATCTTTGGCATCAGATCCGACATGCCTGGAAATATTAGTGTCGAATATTTGTCCAAGATACATCTTATTGGGTGTGGAGTTGAACCGTTAATTTGATTTAGCGCAATAGTAGTAATACTTACTACAATAACATTTAGTGATAATAGTATGTTACCCCCACTCTAGACAAACTTCAGAGAAAGAGAGACAAAATTGAAAGCACTAACAAAACTTTGGAAGATCTAGGGAGAACGACAATGAAATACACTTATTCAAGACGTAAAATAAAGAGAGAACAATAATAACAAATCTAAAGGCGATGAATAGTACTAGACGCTCTTCCAACAGCGAATATAGAAGTTCGGATGTAGACTGCGTCTATCAGAAGAAGTAAGTAATAATTTGTGAGAAAGCTAAAATTAGGAATAAAGAGGTTAAAGTTTAGATTCCTAAAGAAAGTGAAATTTGATAAATACAAAAGCGAAGAAATTTAAGTTCGTAATGCTTCAAAATAACATCACATAACAAATGATGTGAAATCTGACGAAAAATAGTAAGAAATATTGCAATTGCAAATGACGAAAGATGCCTCTGTAATATAACGTTAATGAGCAATATTCAAGTCGTTGATGTCTTACATACCAAAATGTGAGGATTGTTCGACTGATTCTTTCATGTTTCCTGGCATGTTAACGGCTAGTCATTGAACACACAAGTGTAGTGCATGTTATTTCGCGGGAGGTGACACGGGGGAGGACCCCCTTAGAATATGAGACCGGCTTGCGGCCCATGTCGGATTGCGCGGGATTGCTTCCTCACCGCCAGTGAGGCACCGCCATAGCCGGGGCATGCTATAAGCTCCTGATTGGACTTCCCACTTTTGTTCTAATATAGTGCAAGGAAGTGCAAGTGTAAGGGCAGAACAGGGGACCAGGATGAAGAAGGCAAGATCGCACGCGTCCATGGCGTGTTTGTTAGGGTAGTTCTCAGGCATTCGCCTGATATTCATCGGAGAAACCACGGAAAACTGCCGATCAGAGCAGCCGGCCGCTCGGATTCTCTTCCAGACAGGAGTTAAAGTCGCTCCAACTATATAGTTAGTGTCATGAATCCGCCACAGTCGGGATCCGTACCGTGTGGCGTCTTGGTCAAAGATACTGCGGTGGCAAATGTGTTGCAATCGTAGCAAAAGACACCCAAGATCGAGGCCGGTAGAAATAGGATATTTGGAAGAAATACTATGTATTGAGAGATTAATACTGTATGTATCGGTTGGATCAATCATGTGAACAATCTCAAGAAGAAATAATTAAACTTAATGGATTCTTGTTATTAAAACTATTACTCACATTTTTATCATTATAGCAGCTGCTGCTTTCTCTTTGTCCACTTTCCATTATGTCTCCAGTCAGTGGTAAAGAAACCGTGGTCCACCACGCAGCAACGTCGTCGCCGTCGGAGGCGGCGAGGCGGGCCTCTGACTTCCGCGCCGCCGCCGCCACCGCCGCCGCCACCGCCGCCGGGGACCTCCCAGGAGCGTGCGGCGCCGCAGGTGCGTGTGCGTGCGTGCGTGCGTGAGCGCGCGGCGTAGCGCGGCGCGGGCACGGGCGCGTCCGACTGCCCTTTTCCAGATAATTGGGCGGTCGCGCCCACCCGCCGCTTGACCCGCGGCCGCCGCCGCCGCCTCCGTTAATTGTCAGCGCGTCGCGTGCTCGCGGCCGCCGGCGCGGCGCGGCGCGGCGCACAGTGCGAGGGCGCGGCGGGGGCAGAGCAAAAGCGGAAATTGATCACTGCGCGATAATTGACTTTTTGGAGTAATTGAAGAAGCTGATATAAATACTGTCTGTGAGCAATTTTCAAAGATATTAAATCATTCACTTGATGTGCTTTCTTTCATAATAAATGTTTATTACAAATAATGCTTATTTCGACGTTTCGGGATGAAATGTCATCCCATCATCGCATTCTATCTTTGTTAATTAGAAAATCAATTTATATATACATGAAATGATTCACTAAAAATTCTACAAATTCTAAAATAGTAAATAGATTTGTACACGTTATAAAGTTTAAAAGCTCCCTTTTTAGTAAATTTTCCAAAAAAGTTAAATAAATTAAACAAAGTTTATAGTATCTTTATTTCGGTTGTCTTTTTATAGCAGCAATATCGCAGCCTTTTTCAGTATATATATATATATGTTTGGGGAACGAGGATGGCCATGAGAATAGAGAAGTCTATGAGAAAACAAGAAAAAATGGTTGTTCTAAATCAAATCTAAGTAACAATAGAAGAAGAGTTGTATAATATACTATCGAATAATTGTGTACTTTTATTCAGAATAATATAATTAAATACAAATTGGAGAACTTATTTCTGTAGTGTTAAATCTTCATGAAAAACAATTTTTTTGAAAGTTAAAATGTTCACGTTCTGCTTTATAGGTCACTATAGGAATTGGTTTTCGGATCCACTTTAATATAGGAAAACGCAATTTTTGACGAAACTATTTAGCAATAAGGTGGAGAAGCATCTTAAGAACATATTGATAAGTAAAACTAGAAAACAAAGATCGAGATACTCATTTTAGAAATAAGCTCCTCAATTGCTTCTGTGTCTTTTATATTGTACATGCTCCAAACCTCAATAACAGGAATCTTGAAATTTCGGATATCTGCATAATTCTATGTTGTGATAACATTACTCGAAGGAATCATTGAAGATCTAAAAAGAATGAAAACCTACCGTTCTTTTCTGACGAACAGAAACCTGTTAATGATGAAATGTCTGGGAGGAAAGAAGATCAACAATATTAACAAATATGAATTCCCAGTCATTCCCTACTTACAGTATTGTCGGCGAATTTAAAGACAAATAATTGTGTAACGACGCTTTCTTCAACGCATTAGAGTGCTTACAGCTCATATACTTTTTGTACACTACCACTCCAAGGAAGTTGAAATCTGCAATGGAATACTGCAAGTCACAGGTACATTGTTTCACATCTTGAAAAACAGGCTGCAATCTCGAGAATAGCATTAGCCATTGATCCATGAAATTCAAATTGAAGCATCCGTTTAAGATGATGAAATCTTGAGTTGAGATTCGTGAATTCGATAATATTTTCAGGAAGAGAAACAAATTGGAAGAAAAAATCCGGAAATCTTTGGATAGTAACGATAGGGTTATAGAATTTTCAAAAACATTTACATTTACAAATTTTGTCAAGTGCATCATATGTATGCACGCTTGGCACAAAACACGACAGATATGTGATGAATTTCGATTGACCAAATTACTCATCGTTTCTACCATACAGACTCAACTCATCGCCTTTCGGTATTTTACTTTTATTACTTTAAAAGTTTCGGATCAAGAACACATTAAGATGGTAGTCTTTACAAAACTTTCCAAGATGCTAAAGAAGAAGACTGAAAAATTTACTACCTACGAATACTCTAATGTATTACAAGTAATGTTACGATAACTGACATCATTTCATCAACATTTTTGAATGATTACAGAAATTATTTCGAAAACTATACAACATACACACGTATGTTATAAAACTCACAACACAACACAAAATTGTGTTTAAATAAATGGTTATTATTTAAGTAGTTAATATTGAAGTTAGTATTTAGTAGTTATTTAATAGTTATTATTTAAGTTAGTATTTTATTTTAAAAAAGACATTTTTAGTTCTAAAAAGATTAAATTTTTAATATTTCTCCCAAGAGAATAAGGAATTGATAGGAATACCGATGAAATTGATAGTGCTGTACCTTCCTGGCTCGTTCAGTGCTCCGCCCACTGTGGATGACCGCTCTCGATCCGCAGCCTGTGCTGCGCTCACCGCCGCGTCGCCCGTAATCACGAGGCCATCACATCTCTCCCTAACGAGCGGTCGACATCGGCGCGTGTGCCGGTCCGCCCGGGGCCAGTTCGCCCCCGCCCCGCCCCACCCCTCCGCACCCTCGGCGCGTCCCACTCTTGGTCTGCCCACCGCCCGAAGCCCACCCCAACCCCCACCGTCCACTACCTACCGTCCAACCCCCACTCCAATGCCTAACACCCTCCACCCTTCCGCCCTCCTCCTCCCACTGCCACCGATCACCGACCCATTCCCCCTCCCTGCCACCCACCGCCCACCACCTGCCGCCCACCTCCCACCTCCCACCACCCACCGCCAACCACCTAACCACCCACCGCCAACCATCCCCATCCCCCACCCCCACCCACCACCCACGACCCATTACCCACCGCCAACTACCCACCATCCACCGCTCACTGTCCAATGCCCAATGCCCACCGCCCACAATCCCTTGCCCACCGCTCACCAACCAATACCCACTGCCCGCCGCCCACCGTCCTTCGCATTTCGCTCTCCACCTTCCGCCTCCTGCCCACTGCCCATCGCACACCCACCTTGCTTCTCCAGGCGACTACCACACCCTTTCTTCGCGCCCTCTGGCGTGCTTCATCTAAATCACTTGCCCTTTTGTATCCAGAGAGATTGAAATTCATTATGTTATTTCGTATTTGAAGCTTAGAGGAAGGAATTACGTTTACCTCACAGTAAACGCGAAGAATGTGTTGAGTGCTAACTTAAAGTGGTTTCTAACACTAAAATACATGTATCTAAAGTTTGTTTTGTTTTGTTATAACAAATGTATACATAAATGTATTTATATTGCTTTTATCTTTTGTTATTATTGTTTCTGAGGTTCTGAACATTATTCTCGAGTACCTTAATTAGAAATAGTCGAAAATCACTAAAAGAATTAAGATATTTTCATGACTTAAATTATTGTATATTTATGAACATGTTTGTAGCGAAAAAGTGTTCTGAACGCCTTTTCTAGCTTAGGACGGTAGTGTTTGTACGTATATAATTAGAATGGAATGATTGATACACGAATGCGTGCATCGATGCGTGCATTCGTGTGTCAATCGTTCTGTTACTTGCACATAATAAACATATGATACATGACGAGAAAAATGTAACGAAGAGAGGTTGAAATTTCACATTGGTCGTAGAAGTAATAATCTTCTGATTTGACTTTTTCTTTTAAGTACTGCGATCGTAGATGGGTACTGCTTTCCTCCACGAACAACTATTTTAGTTTTTGATTGTCACTTCATCTCGTTTCACTTAAAAGTTTCTGGCATTCCCTTCCACACGTCATCTCCTTGAAAATTTCGTTCCTTTCCAATCACCTGTCTTCATCACATCTATTTTAAAATATTAATTTATTTTAGTCAAAATATTATATATTCTCCTTAATACGTTGCTACAGAATCTAGGCAATAAACGTCTCTGCGTAATAATATTTTTACCGCGCTTGTGCATTCCATGTTTACCCCTGTGACGGTATAGAAAGTACTTTTCTGTTCGCGTATAAGCGATTGTTTGATCCGAGTACGTTTCGAACGTAATCATTCCATAGAAAGTGATTTCTCAATTTTACAATTTCTGTATTCCATACGTAACAAATATAATATGGTTTAAATTGATTTTTATTAAAACATAAGATATTAACTTTAATTTACAAATTACGATAAGAAAATTTTTTCTACTCGAAAAAAATACGTCACTCAATTCTTCGTCGCTGATGAGGGTTACTTTTTTTCGTTCTGATATAATAAAATCCTAAATTTTACCGCTTGCATGTGTTGCCCCTTTTCAACCTCCACTTTTATCTTTTCTCGCTTTGTTTTCGCATTTGTTGTTTCATTTACCCTCCACTAACTACCTCTTAACCCATTCCCTAGCCCCGCGTCGTGGCTGGAGACGCCATTTTCTTCCCATAAACGCAATTTCATTCATTGCCACCCACCCTGGCTCAGGTCCCCAATTGCAGCCCTGCGGTCACGCCTCACACAGCGCATCCCGCGGGAATTAGTCGTAATATTTTGAGACAATTTCATCGTCATTAAAGGCCCGGGCCTCAATTTTCTCCGCGCGGAAGCGACTAATCGTTTGAGCGCTTTAGTGAGTGTCCCGGTGGTCTCTTCATTGCCAGGCTGTAGACGCAAGTGCTGCGTAAGCGTTGTTCTTCAATATTTCGGTGTCTTTCCCAAGAATGACGTTGCTTAGTTTGTTCACGTAATCTCATCAGAATTCCTGTTTCTAAAAGCCTATCATTGCTCGCGTTATTACATGGACATTCTGGCAAATTACAACAGTATAAATAACGAAATGTATCACTATATAAACAGCTTTCTATTATCCTCCAATCGAGACGAAGGCTGTGTTTTAGGAAAAATTCTCGACTACTGGAACCAGTGTTTTATGTACTTAACAATTTCCTTGAAACGAATCTATTTTCCCAACCTGCTTCGCGGAGGGCGGGATCGACAGAGGTAAATTTACCGCTATTGCTTCGGGAAAGAATAAATTACTATGAGACTACAAAGAGGCTTTATTGGGCCCTTAACCGCTAGCTGTAGGTCTGGATTAAATCGCTTCGGTGGAGACTCGGTTCGACCAATAAAGGATTTATTGTGATTCGAATTAACATACGTTTAACCCCACGCGGGCCGGCCCGCCCGGTCGCCTGGTGGAGCGCCGGTCCTCCTGAGGAATCTCATTAGTCCTCCCCGCCCGAGGACGCGACACCCGACGACGAGTCGTTTAACGGGCGCCCGGAGATTGTTTTTGTCTCTGTTCTGGGGCGGCGTCCTTAGCGGCGCTGCGGGCGCAGGGGCAAGACGATATGCACCTTCACTTCCTAGGAGGCGAAACGCAAACGCTGGTTTATTAGAGTGTATTTTATGCTTGTTATATTGCGGCTCATTTTCCCCATAGTTCTGTTATAATATTTTCACTTTTCATGTTTTTTATTACATTTTTATGATCACAGCATCAGTAGTTTTAAGCAAACTAATAATCAGAGAGTCAAATATTAAGAAGCTTTGTAGCTTTAATTGTTCAACTTTTACTGGAATTGAATTATCTTCCGGGCTGGCCGGCCATGGTCTAAAGGTAATCCTGTTCCCAGATGTTTCGTCCGCATTTGTGGCAGACATCCTCGGAACCAAAGTGGTCTCGTAGACGAAGTGTCCTTCCAGACAGCTCCCTGGTGACTGACAAACATTTGTTTTTAGCGCTAGGGCGCTGGTGTTGATTGTCTCATCCCGCGTGACAGCCTAAAACACAGCCATCTAAAGCTAGCAGCGCCAAAAATCCAATCTCAACCAAACCATATCCAAAATGTTTGGCTAATTAAATACTATATTCTTGAATTTTAGGCTCCTCTGAATTTCCCAAGATCGTGGGCGCTGCTAGCTTTAGACTAAAGCTAGCAACGTCCACCCAGAATCAATCTCAAAATCAATTCACAAATCGGAAATCCTTAACAAAATTAAAGAATAATTTTAGGCTCTTAGAAAAAAAATATCCCCGCGTTTATATTCCAAAAATCAGGGCTGTCCAAAGAGAAACAATTAACATAGGTTCTTATGTGCGAATAAACACCAAAATCAAAAAAAAACCTTAGGAAAAATCTTTTGGAATATAAATGCGAGGATAATTTTTTTAAGATCCTAAAATTATTCTTTAATTTTGTTAAGGATTTCCGATTTGTGAATTGATTTTGAGATGATTCTGGGTGGGCGCTGCTAGCTTCAGTCTAAAGCTAGCAGTGCCCAAGAAAGCCACATTGGGGTTGCAGCAATCCTCAGGAGACACAAACAATTACGTATCCCGTACCACCAAAAACTCTGTATGCATCCATCAAGTTTCATATGTGATCAAAATTATTTACTGCAGTGCCTCTGACTGTTAGGTTGAGTCTCGACGGTGGCAGGGATTTTCGAAACTAGCTAGGTAAAGTTCAACAGCTGTCTGGAGGAGAATTCTGGCGAACACATCTCTGATCCGTAGTTTTCCTTGGTTTCTCCGATCGATATCAAGTGAATGCTGGAGCAACAAACGGGCCACGGGACCCGCGCTCGATCTTTCCTTCCCCTTCCTTGTCCTATCCTCACCCCCTTACTTTCACACGTTTACGACGTACACGTACTACTATTGGGAGACCAGTCGGGAGCTTAGAGCTTGTCCCGATTGGGCGGTACCCCCTGGTAGGAGATACCTGGTTGGGGATAACAGCCGACAGTAGATCACCGCCGGATCTCACCATCCAGCGGAGGAAGATCACCACCACGCCTCCTCTCGAGGAAAAAACACGCACCAAACTTATGGGACTAATGACCTTAGCTCGTGGAGGTGCCCGGAATCACTAATCAGTCAAACAAAATCATTACTCATTAGCAATTTCATGGTTGCCCGATTATCCAAGAAACATTTTCCCGGAAGTTCCTCCCTAACATCCTGTCAGGAATAAGAATAGAAGACATCAGTCCCAAACTCTTATCATTTATGTCCTTTGCCCAAACGGACTCCATGCGTGCGATGGCTTCCGATCTACAGCCTCCACCGAAGAGGCGGAGGCGGCACGTCGGAGCGGCGCTATCGCCGAACCGGTCGGCCCTCACCGCTGGTGAGTGGCGCGGCGCCGCGCCGCCTTCACGGGCCGTCGCTTCGTGCCTCGGCGCCCGCGGCGGCAGAAGCGGCGACGGCCATCATGGCAGCGACGGCGCGGCGCCGCGCAATGGCGTGTTGAAGCCGAGGAAGACTTTGAGAGCCTACATATCGCACCCCTGATACAAGTCTATCAGCTACCTTATACTAGGAGGGAAATTGGGAACTGGACTTAAGTTTGAATGTTGTGATCACACGAACAAGGATACAGACCATTTTCAGAAAAGGAGTGAAGATTTACATCTACTTTAATACTTGTTGTATCCGGTGAACTGCTTGAATTGTAGGAGTAAGAAGTGAGGATTTCGTAAATAATTTTCAAGTTATTGATTTGAAACCATTTTATGAGAAAGTTTTCCGAAGTACGATTATTTATGCAGCCCCAGGGGTATGTTTGCCATTTAAGTCTTCATTAAAAGTAACTGACGTTTTACAAAGCACAATATTTGGAAAATGAGTATTTTTTCACCTTTACGGATCAAGGCGATATAGAATTGTATTGTTAAAATTGTTATTTTCATTCTACTTTATTTAAAGTCAGTTGTGAAGACAAAATATTTGCATATGTGAGATATGTCTAGAGTTTTGAAATTTGTGAATAGATGAAGGCGGAATTTTTGGGCTTGTAGAATAAATTTTCCCACTCACTTTCTTTGTTATGATCGAGAAAGGGCAAGAGACGTTTCGAACTAGAAATGTTTACACTTAGACGTGAATTATGTATTGCTCGTATCATCTTTGACTACCGGAAGAAGTAGACAGATTTGGATCACCGTGTGCTGAAGTTAAAGCGTTGAAGTTTCCCTTGCTCCGTTCTCGCATGGAGACAAGGCGTAGCTGAAGAAAAATTTGGGCTTTTTCTAGATGATTGAACCCATCGCGTGCATTGTGTATGAGTTAGATCTACAGGGTTTGTACATAATGGCGAAGAGCTATGAAAATTGTATCACTAAGCAATAATCATTTAGAAATAACAACTTCGGTTTACTAATTCGTGCGAAATGCGTGATAATTTGTGACGAAACTCATAGAAAGGAAATACTGGTAAAAGTAAATTACTAAAATTCGTATTTTGAAGCTTTTGATAGTTGAATTCGGAACAACTTTGACAATACTACAGCTATTTTCATGAATTTTATTTCCGCCTTCTTTGCCTCTCAGAGGAACAATGCGCAAGTTTCCATTGATAGTGGGTGAAATTGAGTTAAAGGATCTAATTGAAATCATTCGACAATACTGTTCAAATGTCTTTACCATTAGTTCTCATATTCACACTAGCTGTCGTTGGCTTCCGTACAAGGGCTTCTTTAGGAATAAACAAGGATGAATAGAAATGATGTTTCTTTAAGTAAAATTAGGGTACATAGTATTGGGAAATGTCAAGAGTTCTACCACATTGTTTTATTTAGAATTTCTCTTTTTCTTCTCAAAATATGCTCAAACGACGTTTTCACAAAAAAACGGCACCAAATTGTTCGATAAAAATGTGCTCATAGAAACAAGTTTAATTGTTCTCTGATATTTTTTAAAATCGCATTTCAATTCTGTTAGAGGACGTGAATAACTGAGAAAATGCGAAAAATGTAGGTTGAGGCGACGATAGATTGCAGATGGGAACGAAGCGGGGAAAACCGAAAAGCTAGCGCAGACTAAACTGATTAGGAAACTAACTAGTACCAGACATTCTGTGTCATTCTGTAGCATCATTCGTTTTTTTCTTCTCTTTCTTCTTATAGTCCCTCTCTTCCCCCTCTTCCTGTTCTTGCTTCTCGCCTCTTAATTTTTTGCCTCATTCTTGTCCTTTTTGTACAATCCATCTCATCGATCTCCCAAACTAATATTACTGTGGCCTGATAAACGCAAGTGTCACTGCAACTTTAAGGGTGCTAAGCATAAATATGAAGCATATCGCCTTAGAAAAGGCATATTACAACGAGTCACGTGCTCATCAAATTTATTAATCGGCAGTATTTTTCCTCATACTTCTCATGTATTTGTATTTTGCCATTACATATCCCGTAAAGCAGTGTTGTCGAGGTCGATGTCATGAGCGGGAGTCCGTGGCGAATTGCCCCTTTCACATAGTTCGTCACACCCGTCACTAGAGACAACGCCATCCCTACTGTAAAACGGCGGGGTTACTAACAGTTTCCTTTCCGACGCTAATTGTGCAGAGAAGCTCGTGACATGCTACGGTGCCACGACGCGTGCCACTGCCACCAGTAGAAGACCTTGACACCACTGTCATAAAGGGCCAATGACCTCGTTAGATCCCGGGGTTCCTAGCCGATCTCCCAACCAGGAACGCTCTCGAATTCGCTTAACCTTCGTGACTTTATGCAATTAACGAATTCGGCTAGGGGCGCTGGTTTCACGGTCGTGACCATTCAATAGAAATATCCTAGCTTTCTTCTCAATGGCCGAGGGAAACCACGAACACCACGGTCAGGATGGCCGGTACGGGGATCGTACCCGAGCCTCCCGAGAGCGAAGTCAGCGAGCTACACTGACCACTTGGCTCAGTACTTCTCCCTTACAGTATGTAAAACAAATTTTTGGATATCTCGCAAATAGATTAACTAATAATTACGTTCATATGCCCATGGACAAAGAGAGGATTCGACGACCAGGGAAAGTCGACCTTTGGAAATCCGACAAAAATTTACTTTAACGACCCGAACGTAAACCCCGAAAAGGACATTGCTCTGTAGACGGCCTCTTTAGGCAGACGACGGTTGGTGACGTCCGAGATTGTGGCGGCTGTCCCCGAGGATGGCGGACACGGGCATTGAACCCGGGCCTCCCGAATGCAAAGTCAGTGCTCTACGCCCTGAGCCGTTTCGCCTCAGTACTTCTCACATATAGTATGTAAAACAAATTTTCTGAATATCTCGCAAATAGATTAACTAATAATTACGTTCATAAGCCCACGGAAAAAGACACGGTTGACGACAAGGGAAAGTCGACCATTTCTAAATGCGACAAAGGTTAACTTAACTATCAATCGTAAACCTCAGGGTTTACGTTTGATTGTACGGGTTTACGTTTGAAGGACATTGATCTGTAGACGGCCTCTTTAGGAAAATGGCTGTGGCATTGGCGGCGTCCAAGATTGGGACGGCTATACCGAGGATGGCCGACATGGGGATTGAACCCGGGCCTCCAGAGGGCAAAGTCAGTGCGCTACGCCCTGAGCTACTTCAAAAAACGAAAAAAGCTCCACATCCCGGGAAAGTCGACCTTTGGAAATCCGACAAAAATTTACCTTAACGACCGAACGTAAACCCTGAGAAGGACATTGCTCTGTAGACGGCCTCTTTAGGCAGACGACGGCAGTGGCGTTGGCGGCGTCCGAGATTGTGGCGGCAGTCCCCGACGGCGCGGCGAGCGATCGGGTCGTAAAAGCCAGCGCTTCCGTTCGTGCGCCGCTGGGCGCGCGTCCGTTCGATTCCGAGCGCGCGAGGGCGCTGCGCCTCGAAATAAACTTTTTTATGACGACTTTAACGGGACACTTCTTGTTAACGCCCGGAATGGAGTATAATTCTTGACGAGTGTGAGTCGTTTCGTTCGCACGATCGAGTTTCCACTCGCCACGCCGCCGCTCCGCGCCGTGGCGAGTGGAGAACGCTCTGTGTAAACCCGTTCGCCGCCAGAACAAACATCAAAACCGCGGAGAATTGATGGGGTTCCAGTCTGTGTGTGTGTGTGTGTGTGTGAGTTTTCTGAACGCTCTGGTCCAACTTTCACGTTTGCTTCGTTAATTCCTTCCTATAATAAACATTTTATTGATGAGTTATCAAGTAGGTTTTCTTGTAGTTACTTTCAGTTTGCATCTGCTTCATTTTGTTAATTTGAATCATGTTTATAACTCAGAATTCTACCACATGCTCATTTATATTCTTGGTATTTACAGATCCAATAAGTACATACGAAGCTTTCTTTGTTTTAAGTAAAATCCACGGGCGGTTCTTTAAGACACTGTTCAGATTTTTTCCCGAAATTGTACAAAGAAGACCACGAAAATGATTGATCAGGGTAGCCGGCCTTTCAAGATTTCATAACTGCGCTGTCAACAGTTTCTTTAGTTCGTTTCGAAAATCACCGTTTTCTTAGGACTCAAAGTCAGAACTTATCGTTCTGCAAACCTTCAGTTCAGGACTCGTAACTATATACGCTCTCACAATTGGTGGAGCGATGTACTACGAAAACTTAACTCCAATCCATTTTAATTAAAATATATATCCAGTATTGAAATATAGATACAGTAAACTCCGGTTACAGTGAATTTAGATATAGCGAACTTACGGTTATAGAGAACTTAAGTTACCGTTCCCGTTTCATTTACAATACAAATAAGCACAAGAAGATTCGATTATAGTGAACTTACAAAATACATCCTGCAAATTAATTCCCTCCTAATTAAAACATAGATCGCCTCAGTGCCACAAATTCTAACACTAGGCAGCTTGGAAAAAATATCATCGTCCAAAGGTCATAATCCAAGATGTCTCCCCTGAGGAGGAGGTAGCGCACCAGGAAAGGGGACATTATTGATTACTTTGTAACAGTTTCACCGCAGAAACAAAGTCCGCGTCCCGTGTCCCGCATGGGCTACAATTGGTGCGACTGCTTGCTTCAGTTTCCAGATTGATGTTTCTTGATATTCCGCAGGACAAAACGTGCGGTGTTTTATGTAGGCGTCAAGAAGCACGCGAATGCCACAGCCCCACGCCTGGCGACAACCGCTGCACAGCGTGGGAAAGCATTCAGTTTCATTAGTCGCATACGCCGTGGCCTCCCCAAAAGACCGCGTGTGCTATTAGACGAGTAAAAGGACCTACGAACAACAGGACTTCCTACAGTGCAACAAGCATTGAAGGGGGTCAAGACTGCATTACGACACTTAAAGATAGTGGACAATGCTGAATTAAATGCGGAGAGACCACGACCTCCGGAGAAGGATTTAGAGATATTACTAATGAAAAATGTACGAAGCCAACAATTGAAAATGATTGATGCTTTTAAGGTCAGATGATGATAGTGAAATTTTTAAATCGCACTGTTCATCTATTTTGCTGTACTTCTATATTAACAAAATCAATCATTGTGGGGAAATTTTATTTAATTTTGGCAACATCGGATATATTGTGATGTAGTGAACCAAAACAGTCAGTCACTACATCAGAGACTACAAGTATTGCACTATAATCGGTGTCGACTGTATTACGAAGTAAATAATTGTTTTCTCTTTGTTTGTTTTTCATTTCTAGCGGAATTCCCAAGTTACTATTTTTCTACCGTTTGTCCGAATTCCACTAGCCCCGTTTCACTTACTGAATAACTGCGAGAAGGTTCCGTATATCCGGTGGAGCTTTGAGGGGCACAATGCCCCCCCCCCCCGAGCGTCCAGCTCTCCCTCTTCCCTCCTTCCCGGGGACATTTTCTCCCACGCCGCGAGTTCCCGAGGGCTAGCAGCTGGCGGTAAGCGAGGGTAAGCCCCGGTAATCAATTTCATTGATCGCCGGCTGAGCTGCCCTCGAGCTCGGAGCTGTGTTCTGCTTCCGGCGCCGCGCCGGCCGCGGCCCGGGGCCCCGGCTCCATTGTGCGGATTATTCCGCCAGCGAGCCTCCGCAGGCCGGCCGGATAATACGATCGCCGGATTATCCCCCGTTCGCCGGGGGCCATGACCCTCACAGAGGGCCGAGGAGAATGGGCGCCCGTTCGCCCGGACGTCTTCGGAGACCCGCTCCGCGACGACTAATGTCGCTTAAACGGCGGCGAGATTGGTCGGAGACAATCGTCCGCGAGAGGCACAAACAGTTTCGCAGTAACCCTTGGAAGGTGAAGTGCCCTGTGACAGTTCCCTAAGAATAGCACTTTGTTCAAATCAGTTATTTAGTAACTACGTGCTGTTTAGGATGAAACCCCTTCGAGTATCATTGTAGTTCACTTTCCTTTGTTAAATGTTTCAAAAGCGTAGTGTTCAAGTTCTGTTTCTTAGAACATGCGAATCTTTGTAGAATAGACCAACTCCTGGGTATCTTTATTCGAAATATTTCAAGGCACTGAAATATAGAACCTCCAGAATCATGATATCGGTAGCAATTGGTTCAGATGAAAAAAGAAAGCGTACTAATATAAGAGAAGTAATGCTTTATTTGAAAGTAAATGAAAGAAAGACGTATGCCTTGTGCTAATACTTTCTTGCGTTTTATTAGAGAATATTATTTATGATTTCATAGTCAAATGAAACATGATTCATGATTAACATATATAATTTTTGCATACATGCCTCATAAGTTCCGCAAGTTACATTAAAATTGTATTGCATATACAACTAGTAAGAATGCCTCCTTAGGGAATAAATTAAGTGCACTGTTAGGTTTTATTCTTATCACTTTAAGGTATAATAACTCATGACATTTGTATATTAGTTGTAATTGTGTAGAAGTATAATAGCTAATATGGATAAGAATGTGCTACAATATCAGAGAAACAAATAGTCAGTGTTGGTCAATATATGAGTCAAACAAATTCTCCGTAGACCACAAGAATAAAATATCTATTAATACTAGAATTTGAAGACTAGAACAGGTTCCGGCTCCTTAATTTTGTTGCCTCCTTAATTTTGTTCCATGGATTCGTGTAAATAACCCTACGGCCACTGAAAGAATATACTACACAATAAATTACACATTCTTCTTACAATTAAAAGCATAAGTTCAAGTTGTTCTTTTTGTTTCAGCGATTTTAGAGTCGATCGTCAAATGGGGACGTCATTCTGCAGTAATTCTACTCTTCACAGAAGGCTATTTCCACGAATGTCATCTACTCCATTACGTCTTATGAATGGTTGGCATTGCTTCCGCGCAGCAATTCGATTCCAACACAAAAGATTTCCTTGTGAGGACAAATGCTTAAGCCTGACAAGAGTCTTTCAAGATGTCAACGACACAGCATTACTAACGTATCGTTTGCTAATCACGAGCCCCCAGTCGACTTGCACTCGACAGTCCTCCACCTCCCTCTCGAAGATCGTCCAGGCATCGCGCCTCCGCCAAGCATCGGCAAATTTGCGCAGCGACTCACGTCTTTTGTCGACGGAGCCGCCTTGAAGAACGCCTCCCCAAAGACGTCATCAGATCAAGACGAGCGTCGCCGGCCCGGCTAGACAACCTAATCTACGATCGCAGAGCACACATTCGGCCGTCGTCGAGTCACGGGGGTGGTATTGTCCCGTGGGCTATCGCAGCGATCTGGGGCCGAGGGTCCACGGCTGGCCATTGGCCGGGGAAGGGCCGCCCGGTCGGTTTTCGGCGTCCCCCTCCGCCGACACGACGCGACGCCGGTGTCGCCATCATCACTGCCGCTCCTGCTGTCACCGACTCTGCTTCCACAACCACCGCCACCAAAGATTTCACCACCACCGACGCCACGCATGCAAACACAAGCCCCACCAACAGCGTTCGAGATACTGGCTTGGTCCAGTTGTAAATGAGTCGCCGAGGCAATGTTTCCCTCTGTGCGAACAATGAAGTAGGTAGCGACACATGTACATTCGGCGTGAGACAGGTTCCGGCAGCAAGGTTGGTCCATGGGTGCTTAACGTAACCTTCCCATCATATTATCCTTTAAACGGAAGCTGTATTACGAGTTATATCTTAACTACATATATCATACCACACAGAATCGTATTTCATATATGTTTTCAGGTTACTGCAACCAGAGTCTCAGACCCCACATTTATTATTATTATGTAGATATTGAAGCGTCTTCTTTTCTACAATGTTTCCCCACAAACTCCTGAAGAATGTTTCACTTTTGGTTTCCCACCAACGATGTCTGTCACCACCACCAAAATCCTCTGATAATTTTGTAATTTCCTTACATACATGTGACGTTCCCTTCTCTAGATCTCTCTCTGCAGGAAAGCGATGTACTTCCCACTCCACCTCCGCATTGCCACCCCCACCCGCAGCCTCCGGCGACCCCTGCGCCGCGGCCGGTGCGCGTTGAGTAAATTTACTCAACGGCTCACGACGCGGCGCGGCGCGACGTCACCTTTGTCGCCGTGGCCCGCTGCCCCCGACGAGTGCCTAATCTGCGATCGGCGATCCGCGCGCGCGGGAGGGCCCCTCAGAGCAATGAACCCTGGCTCATTGTGAGCGGCTGCCGCCACCGCCGCGCCGCCACCACCGCCGCCGCCACTGCCGCCGCCGCTACCACCGCACAGTGGGCTAGAATGTACTGGAATGAACAGCTTATTTCCATCCATCTTCATTTCCGTTTGTTTTTCGGTTTTATGTGTTAATATATTCTCAAGACGCTTCCTTATCATGCTGCTAAATAGTGATCAAAAATGGCATTTCTCGTATGTTAAACGGAACCCGAAAAATATGTGGAATCCTACCTTGAACTATAAGGGTAAGTGTGAATATTTCGCCTTCCTGAAAAAGTGTTTCATGGTGATTTGATTTAATTTATATTTAAATGGATATATTTTTCGTAAATATCGCAACTTTTCAAAGTCCCAAAGAGATTTTTAAGAAATATCACCTTTCCACTTCCATTTCATGAATATAATTTTCTTTTGCTTTAAATTTGTGTTTGGGGCGGTTTCTTTCTTTTAAAATAAGTGATGAAAAGATGCTGTAGATATCAAGTTGTTTTAAAACGCCTACAAATTGACGAGTTCTAAGTTGGCTCATGGGCAGCGTACTAGCTTTCCGTGAAGCAATCCCGAGTTCGATTCCGTGTCGGGGCAACAATAGAGTTGCAGCTTTCCTTTAAAATCGTTCTGTAGCTGTGCGAAAGAAGAAATCTCAGGCAGGCGGAATTTGCTAATTACATGGAAGGGAATATGTCATGTTCACTACCTGTCTCTCCTCCAAGCATGGGATTTATACTAGACGCAGGCATGAGGGATACAGTTAGCTAGCCGCAGTTAGCAAAATCGGACAATCGATCAAAATACCAAAAAGACATGCATACATCTTTACACATTTCATCATTAGCATGGATTTAGTTTTTCCTCCCGACGTCCACCTTCATCTGTTTTCTGCCACTGTGCCCCCGCCGCCAGGGGCGGGAGGAGCGAGTGGGCAAAATCGGACAATCGATGCAAAACGCCAAAACACATCCATAGATATTTGCACATTCCTTCATCCATTCAACAGCATCTCACATAAACAAGATCCAAGTCTTCCAAAACAGAATCCTCCGCATTGCAACCAAAGCTCCATGGTTTGTTAGAAACTCAACTCTACATTCAGATTTCAACCTAAAATCAATAAAAGAGCAAATCATTCACATATCCCACTATTTCTTCCTCCACCTATACTGCGATTTTTGTACGAAGAGCTCTCAAGGCCACTCAAATCCCATCTTCGCGATGGAATATGTCACGGCATTTAGCGTCTTTTCTCGGTCTTGCCGGTAGAAGTCGCATGATCGCAAGCACTGCTTCATACGGTCGCGATCGTGCGAAATCTAGCGGAACGACTGTGAATGACACGAAATGCCGTGACATATTCCATCGCGAAGATGGGATTTGAGTGGCCTTGAGAGCTCTTCCTACAAAAATCGCAGTATACCTAACATAACCGGACCATCCTCTTACAACCTCGGCAAAGATAACCCTCCCTTTCTGAGAATAAAAAACAGATATCCCCTTCATTCATTCTTAAACTGCTTTTCCACGTTTGAATATAAATAATTAACTTCAGTAATTAAATTCATCTCTAGTGATGTTCTGGCGTTGCTCATTGAGTTTCCCCACTCGTAATTTTTAAAATTAGTGTAAGTCACCAATCATCTGTAGAGCCGAAAGGCTGAACGATGTCAATTCAGAAAAATAAATAAACAAATGAAAAAAAAATGAAATGAATTCCTTCATCAGCACGGATTTTGTTTTTCCTCCCAACGTCCACTTTCAGCTGTTTTCTGCCACTGTGCGCCGCCAGGGGCGGGCGCGGCGTGCGTGCGTGCGTAGCGTATGCAGCGCGCGCGTGGGCGGCGAGGGGGGGGCGCTGATTGCATCGCCTCGCAATGTGTGTGCAGCTAACGGTCGCCGCCGCGGCGCCGCGGGTGGCCGAGTGAGTGCGCGCAGACGCACGTGCTGCCTAACGGAAAGGCGCTCCGCGCGCTTTTTTCCGAGGAGCCGGCCGCTCGTTTGACGAATACGCGAGAGCTGCGCTGGGCAGAAGAGGTCGTCCGGTCGCGCGTTTGTTTGGAGGCCCTCTTCGCAGGTTTCGCGGTGGGTTTTTGCTGGAGGGGTAGAGTGTGAAGGAGATACGTAATTCGTGTAATCGTCGTTTCGTGTTGGGATTAAAAGAAAAGAAGTTTCTGGCTACAATCAACCAGCTAAGGAGTCAGCTAAGCACTCAGCGATTAATCATTAGTCTCCTCCTAAAATTATCCAACTTTTTTTCCAATGGTAATGGCAGTGTACACCCATTTCTTCTGCAGACACGGGTTTCGTCTCGCAAAAATGGTTTCTTCTGTAGCTGTTCAGAATCGACGATTGATTTATTCCTTATTAATAATTGGGTATGCATAATCATTTATTGTAAATTGCGAAATATATAACGGTAAATTTAACTATTTGAATGTTGAGTTAATTCCTAAAAGTGTTTGGAATTAATCCTAAAACACATTTTATTCTCTAAATTAAACTATTGACAAATTTTCGAATGATAATGACCGCTGTCTTCAAACTTCAAACAGGACTTCAATGCCTTCACTTACTTCAATGCCTTTTTTTTCACGAAGAAAGTAAAAACTAAAAGTTGATATCAGTATCGAATTATTTTGTAAATGAAACACCTCTGGAACGGGGCCCGACTAATTGCATCATCTCGAATTACACAAAGGATTTTTAGAAAGTTATTAGCGTGAGAAAAGAACATTCCACTCCAATATTGGAGTTGCAGAAGAATGATACTTATCGGCATCGGCTTCTCTGAGGTAGTGACGGGCACTTCTCGTTTTCGGCTGTTGGCCAACACTCGGAGGGCCCCTGACGCCGCGAAGGTGCTCTCCGATTTCTCCGGGCGTTTCTCGGACTCGTGAACACGCCCCAGGGCGCGCCCGGGGCGGGTCGGCACCGCCCTCCTCCATCTTCGCCGCCCTCGCGGCCCTCGCCGCCTTCGCCGCCCTCACCTCCCTCGCCGCTCTCGCCGCCCACGCTGCAGCCGTCGCCCCCCGCTGCCCGTGCCGCCCTCGCCGCCCTCGCCGCCCTCGCCGCCCTCGCCGCCCTCGCCGCCCTCGCCGCCCTCGCCGCCCTCGCCGCCCTCGCCGCCCTCGCCGCCCTCGCCGCCTCGCCGCCCTCGCCGCCCTCGCCGCCCTCGCCGCCCTCGCCGCCCTCGCCGCCCTCGCCGCCCTCGCCACCCTTGCCGGTCCCATCGCCCTCGCCGCCGTCTCCGCCCCCATCGCCGTCGCCACCCCCATCGCCTTCTCGCCGCCCCCATCGCCCTCGCCGCTGCCGTCGCCCCCGTTGCCCATGCCGCCCCGCCGCCCTCGCCCCTTTGTCGCACTCGCCACCCCCACGACCCTCGCCGCCCCGTCGCCCTCGCCGTCCCATCGCCCTCGCCGCCCCCATCGCCCTTACTGTCCCCATCACCCTCGCCGCCCTCGCCGCCCCCTGCCCGGCCCCCTATCCGCGCGCTCCAAGCACCACGCCTCCACTCCCTGGCCTTCCCAGCACATTCCTTCCGTCTCCTTTCGCGGTTTCCACGAATTAATGCGTCCACTTCGCTTTTTTCCTCTTCCCTTTTTACTCCCATATTTGGATTCTGTGTGGCGGTCATCGTACGTGATTTTGTTCTTTTCATTACTAGTCCCTTGTCGTGGGTTTCTCTTCTTTCATTCACGCTCATTGAGGGTGGATTCCAGTGTCTTTCAAAACGTGTTCCCTTCATCCGAATATTTAGATTGTAATGAATAATTTCTCATTCTATTTATTATTCACTCCTTCCGTTCTTTCCTTCTGTTCATATGCCTGATTTTTCTATTCAAATTTGTCAATATCTGCATTTTATTTAAGTTACTCTCGTGTCTTGATAATTTCAGTCTTCTCTTTTTCTTCTTTAATTTCCTGTAACTTTCACATTCTTGCAATTGCTCAACCAAATTTATAATTCATAAAACATTTTTTTTTTACACTGCCTTCTACATTGCTGCGCTCTCTCCTCTTTCTGCTTCATTTTCCTTTTAGATTTCGTGTTCGTTCTTGCCTTTCGCCCCCTACCTCCATTCCTGCGCACGCTCTCTCTCCAGCGAGCCGCCCATTCAAAGTGGAGCAACGGTCGTCTGGAGAGGCGCGGGCGGCGCGGGCGGCGTGGGCGGGGAGGCGTTTCCCCACCGGCCGCTGTCCGGGGCGGCTCCCACGCAACGCTCCCGCAGCGGCGGCGGCGGCGGAGGTCCACGCGGCGCATCGCCCGCCCTTGTTGTCGGTATCACCGGCCCGCGGGCGGCATTGTGCGGCCCTCAATGCCCCGCCACTTAGGGCCCCCGAGGGCCTGCGCTCGCCTCCGCCCGCCATTCAGCGCCGCCCGCCGCCGCGGTCCGCGGGGCTCGCCGCATTCACCGCTGATCGACAAAGATCGGCGACGCCGCGGGGCGCCCGAGCCGCGTCCGCCCCTCCCCGCCCCGCTCCTCCGCTCCGCGCCCCGCGCCGCGCCGCCCGAGCGTTCGCTGATGGGATTAAACTTTAACCAATTTCTTTCCCCGAGCGCCGGCCGCGGACGGCCCGCACCGCCCCTCGCCCGGTGCGCGGCGGAGGAGCGACGCGCGAATCTGCGCGCGCGCTTTGTCGGCGCCCCGCCCCGCCGCGCCGCGCCGCGCCGCGCGCTCGCTTTAAGCGCGGCCCTCCGATCTTTTCCTGCCCGCCCTCGTTCAGGCAGACGGGCGATGCTGAACCCCGTCATTTGATCTCTTTCGAGTCCAGTTATTTTAAAGGCGTGCACCTCAGTTGTGTTTAGATGTGTTTTCTGCTGGCGATGTCGAACTGTATTTGGTTGTACGTTGTTGCAAACATCAGCGCTAAATGTTCAGTAAATTCGTATTTAAGTAAGGCTACAATATGCAACTCTACAAAATACCATACAGGCGAGAATTCACATGAAAACAAATTCTTTCGAGTAAATAATACAGACTCTGCGATTAATTGTTCTCGGATTCAGTTGTATCCTTATTCTCCACTTCAAGACCCCCACAAGGAAAGGCAAACATAACACTCCAAATGTTGGGCGTATGGGTGTATGCTTATGATATTCAACCTCCAGAATAGCTGTTGTAAGGAATTTGTTAGCGAAACAAACTATTTAACAACAGTTTTACTATTGGTATTTTAGCATTCAGTTTAACTAAAGGCTCAATGGGTAGAAATTAATAACGAGATCTATAAAATTTATACCTCTGTGGGAGATACAAAAATACATGATCAAATCTAGAAACTTAAATTTTCCCCATAATACACCTACATATGGATAAATTCTCATCGATTTCGTCCCACTTAATTTCGACCTGGTGCGATTCCGCCTAAACAGCTAACACCTCGTTAACGTGAAGAGGGATATTATTTCTCGACGCAAACCATTCCTTTCGCAACGAAACCGCTTCGGGCCTCATCATTCCGATATCTTTAGAGCCTGGTGCCCGTCTCCCAGAACGAAATACGGTATTCGTAGGGTTCGATGTCGGATGGTTCATCGTTCCGTTGGCGGGGCAAGCGGCGGCGCGCCCACCGCTTGCGGAGCGATCCCCTCCGTGATGAAGCCACAACCGACCTGGACCTGCGCGGCGCGGCGTTGGGTGTAATTTTTATGGGGCTGTCCGTCCGTCGATCGTCGGCGGGGTAGTTACGGCGCGGGCCGCGGGAGGGCGCGCGGGTGCTTCGCCGCGTGCCGTGAAGCGAGGCAAATTGAAACCGGTATCCCCCCTCCGATGCCCCAATCCCTCGCTCCGTGATAATCCTGTCGAGATCGGACGGGTAATTGACGAAAATGTTCTCTGGAGGTTCCTTCGGGGCCCTGATGGCCGACCCATCCGGGCTGTTTGATGCCGCTCGGGCCGTGTTTCGAGCGCGGACACCGGCCCAATTTTGTATGTTTGGGCAGCGACGTGCTAGTTAGGACGCGCCGAGTTCCGAGACGTGCGGGTCGATGTGTGAACAAAGTCGATAACACGCAGTCGTCGTGCGCTGGGTCACAGCGGGTTCTACCTTTTCTTGCCCCGACCTTTCCCGCATCCAAAGCGGGGAACGTCGTGCGAGCACACGCGCAGGTGATGCACTCGAGAGGGACGTGTTACTTTATCAGAAAACGCTTTCTTCCTCGAATTCCACGTATGTTCAGCTCTTTTCCCATTTCTCATTTTTATAATGAACGCGTTATACTTTGGATATTCGATTTTTATAGAGGCATTGACTTAGTAACGTTGGGAGAAATTCAATTTCAATATTTTTTTTCAGTTTTTATTAACAGACTTGTTACAAAATAGTTACAAAACTATCCGCTAACGAAGAAACATCCAGTATGCGGACCTGTTTAATCACAAACATAGTAATTCCGTTGAACTAGTACAAAGTTGTAAAGTTGTAATGCTGTTTATAGAAAAAACCAAAACAAACAACCAAATAAAATTAAAAAAACTAAGCTATTAAATGAGAGGAAGGTACAGGAAAAAAGAAAAAGAGGAAAGTACAAGAAAATTCAAGAATACATAGACGCAATAAGAACATAAAACCTAAAGAAGAAGAAGAAAATAATGATGCCTAACTTTGCCAATTTCTAGTTCCTCCGTGGATTCTCACGTTTCGATGAGATTATGCGTTCTCAAATCTATTTCTGTATGTACAATGACATTCCGATTTAACAACATTTTTATTGTTCAAGGAAATGCCAGCAATATTACTTTAATTTAATTTCAATTGGATTTATCTTAGACAACATGATTGATGCTCTGAGAAATCGGACTGAATGATACTCTCGTTTACTATAGCGTTTAGCGCATTAATACAGGGAAGCGATTTCCCGTTCAAAATCATAAACCGCGAAGATCATCTCCAGGGGAGATCAACATAATTCCCGTTGGCTCGCAGTTAATATACTCTCTCAATCATTTCGCGCACTTTATACTAAATTACGAGAGCGTTCATGGGCTAGCCTCCTCCTGAATCGTTTCCGCTTTCGCTCCATTTCGCCATTCGCCTCGAGTTCCTTTACATTCTCACTCCTCTGCTCGTCTTCTTCATCTTCCCGTCACTCCATCCCTCCTTCATCTTCCAGGGCTGTAGCCATGCATACAACTTGTCATAAAGCCGTGGATATGTTATTTTTTCATCCCCCGCATCAGTCAATATCGGCACAATGTATGTATTATGTTTGTATTAAAAATATAATTATACATGCGACCATTGTGCAGGGCCAGGTGTTTGGTTGGTCTGTGGAGGAGGGCAGAAACGCCTTTTGAGACGCTGCCAGCACAAGAGCAGGGTGGAGGGGCGGAGGTTGTGAGTTTGTAAAACGGGGTCGTGTGGCGTGCGAGCGAGCAGGTAGTGGAGGTCGGCTACCTGCCCGCGCACAAAAGCCCGCTGCACAACACAACTATTTACGAGGGATTGGATTATATCGCTGGGATTTGCCCTCGGCCTCGAGCTGGAAATTGGAGTTAAAATTTCTGTAAAGACGAATCCGGGCCGGCTGCGGCCGAAATCCAGCAGAACGGGTGAACCGCGAACCGCCAGCCTTTTCCCTTCATTCTCAACTTCATAACTGTAACCCGCTCGCTGCTGTGATGGAGTGGCCCGCAGACCTGGTTTAACGCGACCACCAGCGAGCTACACCAGCAGGTCCGTGTCGGAGGAGGAAGACAATCGACGGATTTTAAAGCTAAGCGGGACGTTCTTTACACTATTAATTTTTTGTGCCGAACGAAATGAATGGATAAAGCTTTGAATAGTGAGCGACAACTTGAAGGCTTCATGAGAATATATAACTGGTGTAACATGAAAACGTGTCGGAGGAAATGTATTCATGAATATCAAATTTAATATTTTCCAGTAAATAAATATTCATGGGTGATTGCATGTTTAGTGGAGTGACAAATGGGATGGTGTAGAGTTAAAGAACGTTTGACGGTGCGTCGGAATTTGTATGCTAATGGGCTGCAAGGTGACCGTCACGCTTCACATGGCGCGCTCTTACATCACGATGAGGAATCATTAAGAATCTAGAAATATGACGACGATTTTTTACCCCAAAAATGTGAACATTGGAAAGTGAAAGTTTTACTAGTTACATCACGTTCAGTCTCTAATCACATGTGTTTTGTGCTGTAAAAAATAATCAGTGCATGAACTCAAAAAATAGTGTTAATAAATTCATTAGTTTTTATTTTCTAAATATATTTCTTCTTCGTTATTATAAGAATTGTATTCCGATTACGATACGAAGAATCGTATAGTAGACTCAGGTATTGTTCTCAAACACGATAGTTGACATCAAAACTATACTAAAGCCTGTATGAAAATGGAAAGAAATAATTAATTTTTGTTTTATATTTGTCTGTTAATTCTTGTGAAGAAATACGTTTTGTTTTTATTCGGTTTATTTTTCTTAAAACAATCGTTAACAGGCAATGTAAGAAAACGCCATTGGCATATATTACTGGTGGGATTAGGGTCTTTCTTTTCTTTGGTACCATCCCAGAAACTTAAAGTCCCATACATTTCCAGAAGTGTCCCTTCCTCAGAGCTATTTACAGAAGGCGGCTTTTTATTGGCGCCTCCGCCCACTCCCCGATCCATCGCACCTCCACTTCCCGAAATCCAGGGAACGTCTTTTTTACCGCCGCCGCGAAGGCCTATAAAGTAGATGTAAATCGGCATTTCCCGAAAATAAACGTCGCGCCTCGTCGTCTATTTCGGAAACACACAAACGTCGCGGGCGCTAGTTTATGTTGTTGCGCCGGGGCGACGGTGCGTGGCTGACGCAGGGCGGCGCGGGGCGGCGGCGCGGGGCGGCGGCGCGGGGCGGCGGCGCGGGGCGGCGGCGGCGCGGGGCGGCGGCGGCGCGGGGCGGCGGCGGCGCGGGGCGGCGGCGGCGCGGGGCGGCGGCGCGGGGCGGCGGCGGCGCGGGGCGGCGGCGGCGCGGGGCGTGGAGATGTGGATGGGCGGGGGAGCATCGCGACACACCGGCGACGGCGATTGAAGAGGCATCACTGTCGAACGTAGCGACAGGAATCGGGTTGGTGCCAAGGGCGGTAAAGTTGAGGAAGGCTTTAGGGAAATACGATTAATAGGGATGTTTTGCACCCTCGAACGTCAAGTACTATCGATCTTCTGCTCATGCGCAGTGCAAGTTTCGCATCACTTTCGTGCATCTGCGCATGCGCAGAAGATCGATAGTGCTTCACGTTCGAGGGTACAAAAACTCTCTAATGATTAGAATGAATTTTGAGTTGGCATCGATAAAATAGGAAAACAAAGTGGCTCAGTGACAGTGTTCAGAACTGTAAAGATTTTGGGAGGAACGGAGATATGTGGATGTGAAGTAACTGTTGCGTCAATAGTACAGATATGGCGAAAGTCGAAAAGAGGGTAAATATATAAAATATTGTGTGTTACTATGAAATCATCTGAGTCATGTGAAGGACGACATGTCTAAAATGAAAAATGTCGGTCTGTGGCCTTCGCCTGAGGGCGATGTGGGTGTGAGACGTAGGAACTAAGGAGCTCCAAAAATGGGTCGAGGCGAGCCTGTAGATAGCAAAGCCATGTAGCTATTAAACTGTGGAAATGCAGAAATCTTTGAGGGCGATGTGATTGGAAAATGATAAGGATGTGGTCGTGATGACGCAGTGCTTTGGTGCCGGTGGACCTGAGGTGGCAGACGAGTTGTCAGAAGGTGGGATTGCGATGATTTTGTAAACTGTGACTACTATAGTGATGATATGGTCGAGTAAAGGTGGTGAGTTTGCAGGGGGAAGCCTCGAGTTGATAAGATGTGGAGAAGTATTGTGGTGAGGTTGTGAGTACGGATGCATTGAGTGAGTATTTATAAATTCCGACCGCGTCAACTTGTTTGTCCATTACTCCCGTTAGTGTAGTTCTACTGTAGTGCAGTTCTAGTGTACTCCAGTAGTTGACCGTATGATCTCCTGATCAGCGACGCTGCCCCGCCAACGTGAGTGAGGCTTGATGTAATGAAGCTGTGGTTGATGGATTATTTCGTGTTGGTATCGGGCCCATCATCTGCTAAGGTGATTGGTCCCATAAGTGCAGTGCATGTTTTATCGGGTGATCTTCCCCCGATGGATGGCGAAATTCGGCGCGGACCTATCCGTCGGATTCTGAGGTTTTCCCCAACCAGATGTCCAGAGCGGGGCACCGACCCAGCAGAGACAACCTCTACAACAACTCCCAACCGGCCGCTAGAATTCTCCTACAGACACCGCCTGAATTCGACGTAGCTATGTAGCTGGTGACGAATATCCTGCCACCGTCGGAACTCGAACCCTAGAACCTCACGGTTAGAGGCACCGCAGTGACATCAGCATTGATTCCCTGAGCCACCAAAGCCGGTGAGAAGCTGCGAGTGTATGGTTGTGATTGTAGAACGAGGGCTGTGGGGCTGTGGTGCCGAAGAGGCCATGAGCGAGCGGCAATTGGGACAGGAGTGGCATTGATATCAGTTGATGTCCTGAGACACTTAAGCCAGTATGAAGCTGTGAGTGTGGCTGCGATTGGAGAGCGAGGGCTATGGGGATGTGGTGCCGAAGAGGCCATGAGCGAGCGGCAATGGGGAGAGGAGTAGATTGATAACAGTTGATGTCCTGAGACACTTCAGCCAGTATGAAGCTGTGCGTGTGTGGTTGCGACTGGAGAGCGAGGGCTGTGGGCCTGTGGCGCCGAAGAGGCCGTGAGCGAGCGGCAATGGGGAGAGGAGTGGCATTGATATCAGTTGATGTCCTGAGACACTTAAGCCAGTATGAAGCTGTGAGTGTGGCTGCGATTGGAGAGCGAGGGCTATGGGGATGTGGTGCCGAAGAGGCCATGAGCGAGCGGCAATGGGGAGAGGAGTAAGATTGATAACAGTTGATGTCCTGAGACACTTCAGCCAGTATGAAGCTGTGCGTGTGTGGTTGCGACTGGAGAGCGAGGGCTGTGGGCCTGTGGCGCCGAAGAGGCCATGAGCGAGCGGCAATGGGGAGAGGAGTGAGATTGACTTCAGCTGATGTCCTGAGCCCCGTATGCCGGTGTGAAGCGGTGAGTGTATGGTTGCCATTGTAGAGCGAGGGCTATGGGGCTGTTGTGCCGAAGAGGCCGTGAGCGAGCGGCGATGGGGGAAGCTGCGCCGTGGGAGAGGAGTGGCCGGGCAGTGGGATTGATATCATTTGATGTCCTGAGACACTTAAGCCGGTATGAAGGTGTGCGTGTGGCTGCGATTGGAGAGCGAGGGCTATGGGACTGTGGCGCCGAAGAGGCCGTGAGCGAGCGCTAATGGGGAGGGGAGTGGGATTGATATCAGTTGATGTCCTGAGACACTTAAGCCGGTGTGAAGCTGTGCGTGTGTGGTTGCTACTGGAGAGCGAGGGCTGTGGGGCTGTTGTGCCGAAGAGGCCGTGAGCGAGCGGCGATGGGGGAAGCTGCGCCGTGGGAGAGGAGTGGCCGGGCAGTGGGATGCGCCGGAGCCGCGTCCCGTGGGCGGGGGGGGGGGCTGCGGCCTAACGAGGCGCGCCCACTGTGACTTTTACGGCGCGTGCGTCGGCTGTCGCCCGCGCGGTCGGAGGGGCGATGGGGCGCACGAGGGCGGCCAGGGGGCGGGTGTCGCCCGCAACGTTACACCAGGCGGCGCCGATACACGTTGGACGGCAGCGTTCGAGCCTGGTCGAAAAGTGGTCGAGCCTGGTCGGGAAAAAAAAAAAAAAAATTGGGTTATTTTCTCGATCATTTCAGTTTTTTATTTGTTCATTAAATTAGAAACATTAAATTAAAAGTACTCAATTGATGTATTTCTTTTACGTGGAAAGACATAGAAAAATACCAAGCCACTGAAGCATTCAATCTCTAAGACATTAATAACGGAGAAAAAATTGTATAATAAAAACATTATATTTATGAAATATTATAACATTGGAATATGGGTATTCCCTGTAATAATCTTCTCAAACGCTTAAACTCCGGAGTAGTACTCAAATTATAGAAATTTTAAATGCTCATTGGAGTATTAAGTAATCAAATAATAGATTATTAAATAGCATTGGCCAACGTATGGTACCAAATGTTCTCTATACATTTCGCCGCATCATTATCCGCAATAAATATGGTTTATGCTACTTATTTGTTCTAAATCGTGTCATGAGTCTCCACACATCCTCTGTTGGTAATAATGGTTTCCAACAAGGATATCAAGCATTTTCACTATTACGTCCGAACAATAAGTCTTCTAATTGCCGCAGATCCTTATACCTCCTCGTAGCTTCCAAAACCCCGTTCCATTAGTACTTTTGCCTGGCGGCGCGCCCCGGCTTATTCCATGGATGTACTTTACACATGCTCGTGAAAATAGTACGATGGATTACTTTGAAACTTTTACCTAATATAGAAAGTGTGCGATGTAGACTCATAAATTAAACTACAAATGGATGGAAAATGAAATTTAAAAACAATTCTGAAACAACTAATTTTGTGATTCCCATTCAAGCTATTTTTATTTAAATAATTTTAATATTCACCTCATCGTTCATTGATAAAGTAAAAACGGTTTACAAAACTAAAAATCACAAAAAGTACACACATTCTGTGCAGTGGAGACTACGAGTAATAAGCATTGCCAATCGACCATCGTAAATTATCTTAACCAATAACTGTAGTAAGTAACTATTTATTGGTTATTTATAACATAACATTTTCTCCTATTGTTGCATAATTCTTATTTTATATTACATTGACGTTATACTGCACATCTACACATTTTATATTGCTCTGATTAGTTGACTATGATGTTAACGACTATGACTTAAAAGTTAAATGAGATTACAATATTTTATATAGTACCTTAAAAGCTGAAAGTAGTTCAGTGAAAACATCCGTTGCCGCTGCAGCGTCTCTGGGAGCTTCTAGAGTTCGATGCCCAATGGTGGCGCATTTATGACACTAGCTACAATTCGTATATGGGTAAATCGAATTCAGCCAGTGATTCGGGGACAATTTGAGAGTGAGGCTAATCTGACCTGCAGTATTCCATGGTTTCTTTGATCAGAACTAGGCGAATGACCGTGTAGGATCCTGTGAAACGGGTCACAGTACGCGCGTGATGTTTTGTTTCCCATCTTTATCTCTTTCCCTTCTTTTAGTCACACTGGAATGCACTATCACTCATGTCCACACCATACACATCAGTGAACTTTTCGACAGCTTGGAATATGTCTTAGCTAGGGTGACACCTCCTGGAAAGATTCTTGGTGGGTTGATTTATTTCTTGATTGATGAGAAGCGCATCAATTGCTAATGTTAGTGTAGTTCATGTTTTCTCTCTCGGGAGGTATTGGTGATCTTCGCCCGCTGGTCAGATCCGCTACTGTCGGCTAGCGTGGTTTCCTCCAACCAGGTATCCCATCAGCGGGACACCGCCCCGGCCGGGACAAGCTCTAAGCTCCCGACTATTCTCTCCGCATCTGTGGTAATGTAGTGCATGTAAGTGTGTGTGTGTATGTGTGTGTGTAAGTAAGGGGTGAGGATAGAAGAAGGAAGAGAAAGGAAAGAGTGCGCGCTGTCCGTGCCCCGTGTGTTAGGGTACTGCTCAGGCATTCGCCCTGTTAATCGAAAAAAAAAACACGGAAAACTACCGATCAGAGCAGTCGGCCGCAAGAATTCTCCTCCAGACAGTGACTGAACTCGACCTAGCTATGAAGCTAGTGTCGAAAATCCTGCCACCTCCGGACTCGAACCTAGGACCTCCCGGTCACAGGCATTGCAGTGACATCAGTTCCTTGGAAAGAAGTCGGTGTGAAGGTTGGCGCCAGATGTGACATTCCAGCAGGAATGGAACACCGCCATCTCCCGCCCAAAACATGCTCTGCACTTACGGAATGACGGAAACAGTTGACTCGCTTGGAAAAACTGAGTACTCACCCACTCAACCTCAAAACAAAGCAATGCAAAGTAGGCCCCGGGACCGAGATCGCTAAAACAGTAGTGCCTTAATGATCTTGGGTCATGGGGTCGTGTGTTCGTGTCGCGCCTCAGGTATGGTTGTATGTGTTCGTCCTTTCACCTCCTATCATCACCATATCGTTTCATCCTCATACCATAACGTTACATCCAATAGTGGTCGCTAATGACCTAGAAGTTGATGCAACCTTAAATAACAAAAACAAAAAGCAAAGTAGAAAAACAGAAATACTTTTTATAAAACATTAGCACTTCAAGTAAGACGTGTTCCGTTATTCCAAATCTTTTGGCGGCGGCGATGGTGTAGCGGTTAGCGTAACGGACTGCTATACTCAAGTTCGTCAGTTTGAACCCGATCGAAGCCGTGGATGTTTAGGGGCGAAAAAATCCTTCGTATGCCTTCCTTCGGAGGGGAAGTAAAGCCGGCTGTCCCATGTTAGTAGATTTACTTGCATGTAAAAATCCTCAAGCCTAAATGACGCCTCTGAGCTAAATTCAAATCGCCGGTTTCGTCGCCTCAGTAATACCTTCTTTCCGATAGTTGGTGAAAGGAGTGTAACAAATTTGCGTGGTCAGACGGAAGAGCAGGCCTCATGACCTGAGTCTCGCCACGTAAAATAAGGCAATTCAATTCAATTCAATTCAATTTGTCACTGTTGTTCTACAAGGTGAGCCATTCCTTCGCGCAAACGCCCTCGGAGGGCGCCCACTGTGCCCGGGTGGACACGGCGTGGGAGCGGCGCGCGCACACAAATTTACGGACGTCGCTCGCGTCATATCGCCGGCTGTTAGTTTAACGCCCTCGGCGGCGGCGGCGGCGGCGGCGTATTTCCGTCGCCCCGCGCGGCGCCGTAAACTGCCGTTTATGGGGAGCGGGCGGCAGGCTGGTGGGCGGGGGCGGCGCCGTGGGTGAAGGGCGGACCTGCGCCACGCGAGCGTCTCGCGCACCGACCCGCATCACGCCTCGACGAGTACTCCGCGTTCGAGTTCAAAGTGGGCTTTCATGGCGGACGAAACTTCGGTAAAGCTAGCACCCTCACATTTCTCAAAATTGAAAAAATGTTTGATGCTTTTAGTTTCCTTACTTATTTACTAATATTACTGCGGAGACAGTTTTGAGATTTTAGAAATTGGGGAGGGGGTACCATTTTTGTTTCTTGTGCTTGGAGGGTGAGATTTGAAATTTTGAAAAGTGTCCCAAAAGTCGCGTATTACTATATAAACTTTTTTTTTTACTTTTGAGAAAGTAAAGGGGCTAACTTTATCGACGTGCAGATTGTGATATATCTGTTTGGGAAAATGGGAACTGCGTGACTGCGAAAAAGAATTTTGTTCGACAGGAATACATGCCTGCTGGTTAGTAAATAAAATTAAAAAGTTTATCTTTACGTACGGAAATTGTATCCAAAAAATTCTAAATGCAGGAAATGTTACGGGAGTTACATTAAAACTCAAATCCGTAAATAATTTCGTCAATAATTGAACAGTTTCAATATGACTGTACCGTCAATCGAGTACATAGATAGGAAGAAGATTTTTACTAAACATTAAGCATATTTTCACTTATTATTTCCTGTAGATGGTTTCGTTGCATAACAGTCGATTGCGAAGAAATGGCGTGTTGTGTGGATGGTGAGAAGGGCGGTTGGGCCGGCAACATAGTACCACATAGTATTTCATTTCGTGTTCACGAATGCTATTAATAAATCTCGCGCACCCCTAGCAAATGTTGCCTAAATAGATATGAGTTAACCTAGCACGTTGTTATTCTTCAGCCCATCATCTATTTCACGAAAGTTTTAGCAAATATGTCCTATCGTTTCTTTACACACTCTTGCTCCCGAAACGAAGCAGGGATCCTTTCTCTTTGGCAGAATGCAAAACGCAGATAGGTAATAAAATATTTAATAGTTTCAGTGCTATTCGCACGCTTGTCCTCCTTCGTAATGCGAGCGTTAAACTCAAGAGAAAAATATATTTTAAGTCTGGACACACTAGTACCTTCGAGGCGTTGCGTGGGACTGCAATAATCTTTCCTCCATCGCCCTGACACCCACTGCTCTACTCCCACACAGAAACTGTGCGACTGTGCGCACCTGGACGCCAAAGCGTGGTCTGGGGTAACATTGCAGTCAGTGACACTAGAATGTGAGTGTTGGTTCAACAAAAAGAATCATTAGTAATCCTATGTTGCAGCATTGTGCTACTAGTGCTTTGCAACATCTATTCAAATACGTTATAAATATTCATTCTTAACCAACTAACACCAATGTATATGTAGCCCCGTGGTCATAAAACTATTTCCATAATTGCTTCAATCGCAAAATAAGTATTAAAGCACCTACTAATGAAATTGAAAGTAATCATGGGGTCATGGCCACTCACCCCTAAAGCAATTTTAAATACTGCAAGAATAATTGAATTATATTTTTAGGGACAACATTTTTTATATTTACAGGGACATTAAATTTTTATCATTTTAGGGACATTACATTTTAATCATTTTAAGGACATTACATTTTTATCATTGGAATCTTCATAAACACAAAACTCAATTATCAATCGATATAATATGACAATCAAATGGAATGGGTAATATACATTGGGTAAATTGTACATTTAGTGTTGGTCCGCATCGGATCTCACCATTCAACGGGGCACGAACCCTGAAACATCAATCAGTGAACATGTATAACTCATGTGCTTACTAAAGGAGGCATCTATAAGTGCGAGAAACGCTAAACATGATAGTATCATGATGAATCCTACCTGGCCAGTCACCACAGGTAGTACTCATATCATAATGATTGACCGGGTTGGATTCATTATCCTGAGATGAATAATTAATTTAATAACTAAGAAATGGTAACCTCCGAAGTAGTGATGTAACAATGGGAATCTACATCCATCTACATGCCAATTTTCAAAATTACACTTTTCATTTTCATTTTCACTTTTCACAATATCACTTGACACCGAATACGTATCCACATAATGCATCCACCCTTTTTATGTTATTTTCTGCCGCCAATGGCTCTAGCCTAGCGCTCATTTATTAACATGAGACCGCAACTCATTGTATTTTCGGTACAAAAAGGGGGCCAAACTTCTACTAACTTATAGAAACAGCCGGATCTTTAGCCGGTATCCCTAGGTTCACATACCCAGGGAATAGTATTTTTCTTGGGTTTTCCTTTACCCGTGCTACTTATTTTTCCATTATTCTCGCGTTCCTAATTATTACCCTTCTTCCCTTACTTTTTTTCCATTCAGTGTCACATTCATACTTACTTACAACAGTCATATGTATCTATTACGCGCACGTTTCCCAGGTGAACGTGCGCTACACATTGCGCCACGGCGCCGATTTGCTCAAAGCGTCTGAAATGCATCGACACCAATGATGACGCACTTTGAACTTGTGCTACCGAAAAATGAATCGAAGACTCTGAGAACGTAATTCAGTCCGCCAGTCAATGGGTTGTATAATTCCTCTTCGAAAGACAAGCAGCTACGAATAAGGTAGAATGAATAGAAACACTGAGGTAAACCGAAGCCTTTTAACTATTAACCCGTTTTAAGCCTTTTAACTATTAACTCTTTTTGCATAAAATTATATTCTCAATTGAGAAAATTATCGTATTGTCCATACAGAGGAATCTTGTAGGAATGTGCTCTTGTTGTCTCGATGATTACCAAATGAGTACAAAAAATGTCGCATCTATTTAGTATGTTATTTTGAATGATATACAGTTTCATAACGAGGCATATATGAAACTACTCCTATAAAGAGGCAAATAAAAATAGGGATTTTTTCTCATACTGTTCATTATTTACGAAGATCCATTGAGGTTGTACCTTTCTGAAATTTGGAGTGTAGGTTAACGAAATAAAGAGATCTAAACAAAAGAGAACAAATTCAAAACGAATTGAAGAGATCTTTACGTTTTCCTAATAAATTAATATTCCTTGGAATACTGAACCCCATGCTACGAGTAGTGTTTATAAGAATGTACTACTTTTAACGTTGCGCAATTTTCACATGCATTTTTCAAGGTAATGTGATCACGTGATTAGATGATAAGCTGCTCATCGCGCAATAATTACTACTTCCCTTTTAAGGAAGTCTTCACTAAACACGGATCATTCTTTTTTGTGTTGTTTTCCACGTGGTGACAGCCAGTTTCAAGCAGGTCTTTATAATTAACAAATAAAATGCATCAAAGTTTGTTGTCCAGGCAGAAATTTGTCTCTGTCGTACTTTTACCCAAACCGTTCAGACTGTGTGTTTGATACTTAAAACACGATGATATGACAATTTAATATAGCGTCACATGGTTCAGCGTTGTTCCTAAACATTTTAACTTTCTGGTAGGCAGCTCACGTTATTAATAATTATAGACAAATTCTGTCATAAGAATCCCAGAAGTGAGATTAATCATGATGGCTGTTTCAACACCCTATCTTTAATTTCTACAAATAGGGAACAATAATGACCATGCCATGTAATTTAGTAATTAATTATCCTTGAGGAATGGACATATCAAAATGAGCTGGTCTTCCTTTGGCAGGCAATTTGTCTTTAACGAAATGTCGCTTGGAAGAATAAATGCCTAATCGCGGAGTTTCAAAAATATATTTCTAACATTACTTTATCAAGTGAAAATATAAGTTTAATAATCTATTTGAAAAGACGTAAAAGGAAGTTCTAATCACATTAGAAACATCTCCGCTATATATCTGCTATTAAGTCGTCTTTCTGAGATCAATTCAACAACTTCTGATTGGACAACCAGAGCGTGACACTACGACCTACCGAAAATTCCCCCGCCATCTGCTACTCGCGATCGACGATTTGGCGATCTGTTGTAGAACTAGCAGTCCTACACCCACGTATACTAATTTTCCGTATATTGAGAATGATCTATCAGACAACCTTTTGGTGATGCCAATATCATTAACTTTGAATCTATGAAGAAGGGTGTGACATTTGGCATCTGTCGCCAGAGACCGTTCAACGCACTAAATATCGAACGCGCCATTGAAAAAAAGTAGTGTCAGAAGAACTAAAAGAAGTAGAAGTACAAGAAGGCAAAGTAGAATAGGATATGATACCTGAAATCACAATTCACAAACAGTAACAAACAGTAAATATTCAAACTTAAAGAACAGAGTATCTTCACTACGTCTCTATACGCCAAAATCTACGTTATCATCTTAAGCAGTAACTTGCCTACCCATGCGAGAACACTGGAGTGTTAAACCACACCCTCTTCTTTATCTTTTCATTTTCATACTTATGGAGAAACGTGCTTATTTTGTTTAAAAAATATATGAAAATAACTTATAAGGTAGTATTTACAGATCATCAAATAAAAGAACAACGAGCATTTGAAATAAATTTTCAAAAATGGTTTGTTCTTGGAACAATTCATAACACTTTCTTTAAAACATTAAGTAATTATAAGAATCGTCCTTGACATATTGCTTTTCTCTTTCATTAATAGTCATGAAAATATTAGAAAAACATTTTTACCCTTGAGAAAGTTACGTAAAGTTGTCCATGTGAAAATACAGGATCGGAAAAATACATTCCTACTCTTTTCAATGTTTGAAAACGAAATTGCAATGCAATGAAGTACTGAGAAGCGTCGAACCAGCAATGCATCACGTGAGAATTTACAAGTGGTTACGTTTTACGAAACGAGGTGCGACTGGATACGAATTCTAACCAAATCCAATTCAGAATAGTTGAAAAGTTTGTATCAATCTCGTGTGCTAATTAAGCAATCGAAGTTATTTCATATCCTTTGATTTGTGATTAATACTTAGATCGATTCTTAGAAGTGCTCATTAAATGTTATTAAATGAAGTAACAAAAGGAGATACAGTTTACAAACAAAAGGAACAAAACAAACATAACAAAAGGAAATACAGGAGATACGAGTTTTACAATGTTCGCTGTAAGTTTGTTTTCGTACTTGATGTATTTCAGATTTTTGTCATTATAATCAGCTTAATAATGTTTTATTTGCCGCAGATAGTACGAGAGCCATTTCTCCAACTCTTCCACTACATTAACGTTTGAGGATAAATTCTGAATTGGAGGACAAAAGGTATCTGGGTATGCCTTAACATATGTATAAAGGTAAAGATGGTAAACGTGAAAAGCCACAATAATATAAAAAATATAATTAGTAAATTAAGTTTGCGCTTTGGTGCAATGAAGCAGTAAAAGCAGGTTTTTTATATCTAACAATATTAGGAAACCACAATGTTTTCACGCAATGAATTCGCCCATCTTGAGTGTTCCATGGGCGAGTAGGATTGTTATTTCTTGCCAGAAATCACCTCGCCAATTTAAAACGAAGCCTGCGCTCGTAATTTTCAGCTTGTAAACATAGCTGTAACTGCAAGTATCAGGATGCCAGATCTAATTATTTTATTGCTCGTGCGAACATCCTCTAACGACATTACGTCAAGAGGCGAAATGTCAAGAAGTAAAATGCGTTGCGCTCTTAGCACAAGACAGGTCCGGTCTCATTTAAAGGTCTTGCGTCAGATTAGCTTTCCCGATTACTTTATTATAGCAACTCTAAATGAGGATTTGGAAAGGAGACATCTGTCGAAATATAATTGACGTAAGATTGAGATAAAATCGACGAGCTTCATATTACGGCAAAGAAGTAATAGATTTGAATTTCAAAATAGACAATTGAACTGTAAGGAAGAAAAGTTTTGAGAGACGTATTTTCATTATACGATGCTCTACTTGTTTTGTTTTACATTTCTTAAGTTTTTTATCCACTTTTGAATACTTATGGACATTATATTTATAATTCAGATATCTCCAATCACTCGTATTTTCTTTTCATTGTTGTTTTTAAAGAATATTGTGTTATTAAATGGCTAGAAAATCATTTTGCCGTTCGGAATGTTCTTTCTAACACCGAGAAAAAATCGTAGTATAGATTTTAGATTGTTCGAATCAGCTCTGAACTACGGCTCATTAAGAACTAATTTCATGTAACGTAACTAATGTAACTATAACGTGATTTAATGTAAAATGTTTAAATCTTCAGGTGAGGAATCATCCCTCAGAAGAGTTGCGTCAATGAATAGTACTACAGGTGTGGAAGCAACAGAAAATATTATTACAGCACAAATCTTTCAGTTGCATTCAAAATACAGAAGAAAAGGAGATGGAACTGTCGACTAGAAAAAAATCCAGTTTACTCAGAATCCATTTTTAGCCGTTTCCGAATTACAGAGGCGGCAAGGAGAGTTACGACCGCGGAGGTGAGGGCGAAGGCGGCGGAGGCGGACCTTCTCCCTCCATTTCGGATGGAGATGCCGGAGATGCAGGGGGCGGTGGAGGCGGTGCCGGAGGCTGCTGCTGCTGCGTCGACGGGCGATGCTGTGAGAACGTGACGCGGCGTGGAGCCGCCGCCGCCGCCTCCGCCTCCGCCGTCGAATCATGACGGAGGAGGCTGCCCGCGGCGTCGTGACCGGACTGGCGATGCGCCGCCGGAGCAGGTGCCTCGCGCAGGGGTCACCAGCTCGCGCCTCGCCGCCAACGCGCCCGCCTCTGCAACAGTCGCGAGAAGCAGAGAACGTCAATAAAAGCTATGAGGGACGGTATCAACCACGCGCCAGAGAATAAATTGCAAAATATTTGAACGAAAAATTCGTGTAATATGTACTTACATGTATTACATATATGTAAGTACTAATGTTACATGTATAAAACAATAGCATGCCCGCGCGCAGGGGTCACCAAAAATTTAAGTCGTAACAAAGATCCCGATTGGATGACTGTATCTCCTCCTCTCCGTACAACTCGTGACTATGAAGTGCTTCTCTGTTTAAATCGGAGTATAGAGACACAATATCGACAACTAACCAATGATGTGTACCTTTCCGTATTGCCGAAAGCGGTGTGTTGTAGTGAGTTTTCTCTTGAGTGATTAGTGAAACATTTCTTGTTTTGATTTTTTAAATGTTTTCAATTTGATCTTTACTTAATGTAATTGTTATTTTCAAAATTGGCCCAGGAAATCAATTATTTTTGGCCTTTGTTTTATTCATGTTTTACCACTATAAGGTGGGTTTTACAATTTCGTATAGCGGAATCTTAGCCTTAAGTGGTCTGTCTTAGTATCTTAGTCTTAGTAAATGTATGAGTTGTTCTATTTCCTGTTATGTAAAATTAAAAGAAACATTATTTATTATTTGAATATTTTCTTGCAATGGTGAAAGGGATCATTTGAATGCTTGTTCCTGCAACAAGTTTTGTATTCATACGTAAATAAAAATATCTGCCCATAAAAAGTACATATGCATCATATTTCTCTACGTGTTTTCATTTTAAATCTCTTTTTTTTATCTCTTGTGAAGAAGTATAAGAAGTACCTGTATGTCATCATAAAAAGCAAATCCTCATTTTTGCAAGTCTCCGGTAACACTATGTCAAAGCTGTTCGTAGTTTTTTGTAAATTATAAAATATATTTCAATAATTAATATTGCCTACAGCTTTACTTTCTTATGATGGAACGGAACCATGTTAATAAATACAATGTATACATGTTACACTCGTAAAAATCTACCGAACTGCCGTGGGCTGCATTTGACATTCGAAGCTTTTGCCGTGCAATATGGCTCCCTGTACGGCCTCACCTCCGCCTATTGGGAAAGCGCGGAGTCAGCCATCTAGTGGTATTTATATACATCATTGCAACTAACTCATTGTTGTTTCTCTACGACGATGCTCACATTTTCGAAATACATCGATCCAAAATTATCGATGTTTTTATAAATCGATATTTTTAAAACTAACCTCTAATCTCAGTGATCAAATGCGGGGGGGCGGCAGAGCGATCTCAAGTCACGGAGGTTGTGTTTAAAAATTTGTAAATTGTGAGGTGTAATTCATGTTTATAGCTGACCAAACAAAGTCATAAAAATGCGTAACAGTTAATACTTTATTAGCTTATTAGACAGTATAAAAATAAAGCTAGTTAACAAAAATCGTCAACTTTTTCTCTCTTGGTTACTTTGATCTGAAGAATGTTCAAATTATGGATGAGTAAAAATTATTGTATTTTATTATTATATTCTTTAACTCAAAAATAAAATATTAACCAAGTAAAAGCATTGAGCTCAAAACATTCAAGTTAAAAATATCTGATTCAGGAAATCGCTGTTATATTCATCGATATTTGAACGAAAGGTTTAGGGCAGTATCAACCACGGGCTTCAGAACAAATTTCAATATATTTGAACGAAAGTTTTGTATATGTGACAACTAATGATATATGTACCAAACTATATATATGTTTTCTCTAAGTTAGTGGTAAACTCTTTTCAGTTTTTGAGATGTAAAAGGACATATAATTACACATATTTTGAGCATTTTCGGTAGTATTTTCGGTTTTTCCTACGGGGGCATAAATGACCACGTCCTTTCTTTCTAAGAACTAGTGCAACATTCACTATGATTCTCCGAATGAAACACTCTATTAAAGAAAGGTTTATGGACAGACCTGTCTGTAAGAGAACGCCAAAGTTTCCAAGAAGCGATTTCGCAGGTGAGAGTTTCGAATTGATTTTTACGATAAGCCTTGAAAGTCAAAACTATTCGAGGACTTAAGAGACGTTCTAATAATAAAAGATGATCAAATAAATGATGAAGCAATAAATCCTTACCTTTTTTAAAAAAAAAGATACGTTGAGGTCAGTCGCTGACATCTTATCGAATCAATCTAGGAAGTATCGATTTGTTCAGAGATAAAATATCAATTAAAAAAAGGAATCAGTATAGATTAATGTATACATTTCTATGTCAGTATTACATTTTTTCGTACATTTTCCGTGATCCATTGAATAAATCCTACGATCGCCTGTTGCATTGCCTGTGGACAGTAAATACGTCTTCATTATCTGCATTCAGCTCTGTTTTTGTAGGTACGGGCGGTCTGAGTGTTTAGTTATATTATCAGTAGTAGAACTGTAAATAAAATCGGTAGCTTTTATGCCCACGCAAGTAGTTTGTCATTCGTAAACAAAATATTACATGTTATCAAATATTGCAAACAACGATCGTTGCTACCTTAATTCGTAATTCAACCAAGTACGGAAGAGGTGAAAAAGATTCCTGATCAGCAAAAAGGCACGCATATTATGGTTTTCCCTCATCGCATACAGTTTATTTCTATTTTATGTAAATAAATAATTAATAAAAGTAAATAAATAAAAATATGTTATCGGCATTAAGTAAATCTAAGGTTACGACCATGGAAGCCAACGTTTTACCACTTCTTCACGCACACCAACTTCTTCAAGAAGGCTGTTCCTTTTCTGTAACTTAGTATCTTCTATCTGGAGAACAGTGAAATTTGATGAGTGTCATTCTCGTATCCTACATTTGGCAAGAAACAAGGCTTACAATTTCATGGGAATCCCATTTGTGGCCCAGGTGATCCCCATGGCAATTTGCTTCTGCCTTTGGGGTACGACGTTTCACGTCCTCGGAGGTGAGTGACAATGAGATACAAATGGCAAGGTATACTACATGTATAATATAAGAAGCCAATCGCAAGGTAAAAGCTCGGGAATGTTTTCCTGGACTAGACTCGAACACTCAGCTTTTGGCTCCGTGTTCTTGGATGATACATTGTTTGCGCCTCTACTTAGATTGACAATATAATCATGAACAAAAGAAAACTACTTATTTTCTCTTATCTTTTGCACGGCTACAAGTTGTTCTATTTGGAGAATTAGGATACACCAGGATTCCGGAAAGTTATTTAATGATTTTTTTATTGCAGAGCAAATGTTGTGGATTCAAGTGTGTGTGTGTACAAGATTAGAGATTTTTTTAATGAAAAAGATCGACATTTTCATATGTTCTTTTCAGTCAAGATGCGTGAAAACATTATTTTAAATTACGGGGAAAAAAATGCAATCTCACCTGCTCATGTTTAGACATGAAATGCAATATTCATAATCATTATTCTGATTACATCCTGCTGTTGCTACGAGAGCGATCCACCGAACACGAGCGCATTAACGGAGAAAGAGACGTGCATTGTCAGTCTACGTATTCGTTAAGCGCGGTGCATCTGACGGGCGCTGCACGAACCTGCCCTGAGCCAGGCGAGTTGTCGAGGCACGTGTGCTCTGCGATCGCGGGTGGCGCCGGGCCCGCACCGCACAGCGTCGCGCCACGCTCCCACTGAAATTAAATAACCCACTGAGCGTAAAACCACTCATTACGGGCGGGCGGCTGAGGCGCGCGCTGGGTCGTCGCCGCCCCCGCGGTGACCCCGCCCCGCCCCTCCCCGCCCCTCCCCGCCCCGCCCCTCCCCGCCCCGCCCCTCCCCTCCCCTCCCCGCCCCGCCCGCCCCTCCCCGCCCCTCCCCGCCCTGCCCGGTTCCGACCCGCTCTGAGCCCCGCCTCCGCGTGCACGGGCCTTCTCTGGGCTTGCGTCTGGCTTTTTGTCGAAGCCTCCCCGGCAACGGTGAGATCACATTCTCCGGTCTCGCAGCCATGCGCTTAGCCGGCTGGTAGACGATTTTCTTCTGGAATCGTAGCCCCTCCCGTTTCACTCTGTGTTACCTATTACCTCCTTCGTTTTCTTCGAGCACGACGTCCACTTCATCGCCTTCATCTTAGCATTGAATCTATGAAATGTTTCAGCAGTACAGCTATTCGTAGGGTGGAGTTTACACATAAGTTAGTCAGTTTCATCAGAAGCTTCCCTGGCAACGGCGAGGCCCCCCCATTCTCCGGACTCGCAGCCTTACGCTGAGCCGGCTGGCCCCAGATTTTCTTCTGGATCCTAAGACCTTCCCGTTCTTCTCTGTATTTCCTATTAACTCTTTCGTTTTCTTCTAGCCACTTCATCCCCTTTGTCTTAAATATTCCCCTAGACCATATTTCTGCCGTACAGCCTTTTAGAGGGCATGTTATATCTATTAGCTCGTCAGTTTCACCGTTCTCCGTTCTTTTTGTTGCTCCCGTCGAACTGGAAGTTTCTAAACCGTTCTAACGCTCTTATCCGTTTCCTGTGCCTCCCTGCGTCCATCTCCACTCTGGTCTGACTCTTTTAATGTATATGTTTAACATGATCTCATTTCCTCAGAGGTGCACTGTGTTAGATTTGAGTAACCACCTTGAATCACTCACGATTAGAGGAAACCATTTGAGTAGGAAGTATGCTTAGAACGTCGAAATGTATTGGATGACTGAACAATAATGGATGATGAGCGATATTTGCTAAGTATTGAGCCGAGTAAATTTGCACCTGCAGCAGCCATCACACGATATTCGGCGAGTAAGGCGGTGGATTGGGGTAATGGCTGCGGGGGTAAGCGAAGAAACCCGGTGATGGAACCGGCCATCAAGCAGGTCGTGGCCATGAGGAACATTTGCGAGATAGGTATTGAACCGAGGAATTTCGTTTAAGCACAGCACTCGTCGCTCGATAGCTGTGGGTATGGCGTCGGATGACGTCTCATTTTATTGGATGTGTGGGTGGTGAAATGGAGCGGGAGTATAGCTGTTTGTGGCCTTGAGCGACATTTGCGAGGTACCGTAAATATTGAAGAGGCAACGTTGTTACACGTACCGCAGTCGGTGCAAATGCGGTGAAGTACGCAAAGATTTATTGACTGATTAGGGAATCCGGGCGCGTGAACTACCAAGATCGTTAGTCCCGTACGTGTAGAGCATGTTCTTCCTCTGGAGGTGGCAGTGATATCTCCTGCTGAATGGTGAGATCCACCGCCGACCTACCATCGGCAAGCGAAATTTTCCCCAACCAGATATCTCCTACCAGCGGGGCTCTGTTCCAGTTGGAACAAGCTCTAAGCTTCCGACCAGTCTCCCAGCATGTGTGGTAGTGTAGTGCATGTACGTGTATGTGTGTGTATGTAGGGGAGGAGGATAGGACATGAAGAGGTAGGAAAGATCGCGCGCGGTCCGAGACCCGTTCTTTTAGGGTACTGCTCCGGCATTCGCCTGGTCTACCGATCTGAGCTGCAGGCCGCTAGAATTCTCCCTCAGACAGCGCTAAACTCGACCTCGCTATCTAGCTGTTGTCGAAAACCCTGCCCCAGCGGGACTCGAACCTAGGACCTTCCGGTCAGAGGCACTGCAGTGACATCAGTTGATTCCCCCTGACCCACCTCTCCCGCTGCGTACGCACAGTATGGCGACGGATTATGTCCGAGGTTCTGGGTTGGGCAGGGGGGAGGGTGACGGGGCGGGCGGTCTAGTAATTCGTAACCGTGAGTGCGCGTGCCCGATGGCGCGGGGCGCCTAACGAGCTGATGTTTATGGGCACTGCGCGGCGCGTGAGGCGTCGCGGGAGAGGCGCTCAGGCCCTGGAGGCCGTGACAAGGGGAGGGACGCGAAGCAGCTACAGAATGAGGGGGAAAGGAGACCAAAATTATCCCTCCAAACCTGGAACGTACCTCACATTTTATTTTTAAACTTTTTTGGAGTTATAATGTAAATACCTATACGCAAGAAAGTTTAAATTGATTCTTAATTTAAAGATTATTGTAATAAAACTTGTTTTTTACGATTCTTGATATTCTGGACTCTATACGGGAATATTATAAATAGGTTCGCATTCAGAGAATGGTAAAATAAATATCGTAACTTTTATATATTTTTTTAGTTTGTTCGAATGTGAACCTCGAAAAACAGTGATCCTCATGGCACTGAGGTCCAGACATCTTGTTTGTTCCGAATCGCAATTATATTCATGGCTATGGAGAGTGGGAAACAATTTACAGTGTTCTTTGAAAGAATGCAACTAAAGTTGTGAATTTTATAAAATGAAACTATAATGTTGAAATATTAACTGACAAGCACAAACATGGAACCTCAAGGGGGCAATACTCTACGTTTCGAAACCGTAGTTGATGAGATGACTAGGATGTGGCTGTGATTCGATATTTTTTTAATTATTTATGGCTGAAACGGTATCGTTGAATATTTTTATAAGTTCAAAAATCTTTTAAGAAGGAATGACTATCTAACTGAAGGAGAAAAATGCGTTGGTTTTTTGGTATAATTGTATCACCCAATGTAGCTATTACTCGCATTACTTTGCAACGTTGAATTTGTAAAGCCAACTACTACATCTAGAGTAAAATACCTAGATTGTTAGAAAAATCTCAATTTCAGCCCTGTTCGCGCTCTCGAAGGCCACATATTGTAACTAATCAAAATTAGAGGTGATATTTCGTTCATATTTGTCGTCAAGATGTGTTTTGACACGGCTTTCTGAATAAAAACCCAGATTGGCAATGTTTTGAAAACGATAGAGACGGTCGAATTGAGAAGACGGACGAAATTAACAACCATAGAAAATAAAAATTCTGGAATGAGAACGTAAGTGATTGATACAGCATGTCGGAGTGTCGTAACTCAGTGGAGAATTTGAAAATAAGAAATGCAATGTGATATTGACGGTATATTTAATTGAGGACAATATTACGAAAAAGTAAATGGACTAAAACATTTGGGAGAGTCGATAATGAAGTGTACATACAGAATTGAACATCAAGAAAGGACTTTTGGTTATTTGAAAGGTGAAGAAGGTAAAAACCGAGGACCTGTTCTCAAAATTTGCTGAATTAACTAAATGTTGAATTATTATTTTCAGTTTACAAACAATGTTGTCATTTTTTGTTTACGATTGCGAATAAATGTTTCTGTTTTATTTTGAAATTGAAAGCATTTTGATTTAATATTTAAGAAAGTTGCCGTATTCAATATTAAGTTGGCTGTCCGGGTGACGCCGCGTCCATGGCAAAGGTGCCGACGTTTCGGTCGCCATTCTGCGACCTTCCTCAGGGCGTAATGCCGAAGGTCGCAGAATTTGACCGAAACGTCGGCACCTTTGCCATGGACGCGGCGTCACCCGGACAGCCAACTTAATATTGACTCCGGCCGCGGAAGCCTACGCTCTCACTTGCCGTATTCAAATCTATGGTGTTTACCATAGAATCATCGGCCCTGATAGATAATTAAATGGATATGTTTATTTTTCCCAATAAGTCCATTTTTTAATGGCAAAGTAAAAATTATCTCAAGATGTAGTGCCGTCTTGAGCGCAGCTTCTCCCTCTGAACCGCACAAGGTCATAACGCCCTAAGAGAGCTCAGCCGTAGAGTGGAATCGGTTTCCGCAGGGCGGTGGGGGCTGCTCTCCAAAATTCAATTCCCGCCCCCGGGATATTGATTTCCGTAAGGCCTCTGGTGAGGTGAAGAAGGGGGAGGGGGAGGGGGGCTACCCGCTGCGCGTCTCATAGCCCGCGCCCCCGTGGGGTGCCCCTCCCCCCTCCCTGGTTCGGAACAGGTGAGCACGCGGTTGGGACTTATCTGGCGCGGGAGGGTTTTTTTTATTGTAGCACTCCTCCTGGCCCACGTCCGAATCAGAAAGCTGCCTCAAATTTATTGTGAAATTTATCTGCTACAGATATTTCAATTGTGTTGAAATACAATTTACTAGAGTCCCTCTCTGCGTGCGGGTCGGTTTAGTTGTGCTTTTGAAAATGAACGAACGTAGAAAATGAAACATGAGTCTGTTTTCAAGGATTTTACAGACTATTCCACGGGTGAAATTAAAACCAATAGGGTTTCACTATACATATAAAATGCCCCAATCAGGGTGGCATATCTCCAAAAATGTATCGCTTTTTCTACTTGATTTTTCTTACCACCCCTCCACCTTACCGCACCTCCCTACTGGCCAGTAATGAACTGTGACTCATCCTAGAGAGCGGTATGTATCGATCGCTGTCTTGATGTGCAATATTGGTTTACGAATTATAACGTACTCATGTGTACGTACGTGTATAAACTATAACAATATCTTTGATTTTAACATGCTTCCAGTTATTTTCAATGTTTGGCGCACTTTTGGAACTCTGTTGGGCGTAATTTTATTCCTGGAAGAGTCATATTAAATACCACTCGTGCTTTGGAAATTCTCAAAAAAATCCTTAACTCGCGAAGCCAGTCGAGGATTTATCGACAATTTGCAAAGCACTCGTGGTATTACCTATGATAATTTTCAACTATAAAAGATAATATGCTCTTTTCTTTCCTTTCTCTCGTGTTTTTTTTTAAATTTTCCTAAGTGTCAGTGATGCCATTGAAGCACTGATGAACAGTACGAGGAATTCAGAATTTTAGTTGAATTGATTTACGGAATTAATTTAGAAATATTAACTCTCTCTTATTTTGTATTTGTGCCTAAAAACGGCAATGTTAATTACTCAACTTGAAGCGAAGTGGAGTTTCTCTATAAATAAACGTTTAAATTAATTGTGCCTTTCTGAAAATTACTGGCTGAGCAAATTAAATATTGTGAAAATGATTGTGAAATGTATTGTCTACTGGACTAGTATATACTTATTTTAAATATACGATTGTGCTGTCTTTCCCTGACATCTCTTGGTCTTGTTTTGTCAAGGACGCTCATTCAATTTCAGGCTCGTAAAATTTAAATGCCGATATCGTGGAAATACGTTCTTTTTATTCTAAAAGAAGCAACAGTATACATTAAACATGATTTTTCCGCTCCAAATCTCGTTAGGGAGTCTCTTCTGAGTACCGACGAGTTTTTAGACGGCGATTCCTCGACAGCATTAAATACGACGAAACCGCTGGACTTGTAAAAGTAGGAGTAATGGCCCAACTTTCCGCTCTAATGCCCGAGCTGCGCCCGGCGCTCCCGCGCATGCGCGCAGACAACGGAGTCGCCCGCGAAGCCCCAGGGCAAGGAAGGCGCGCACAGCTCATGCCATATGTTCGCATAATGCGACACGTTATGAAGACCAAACATGTTTTAGCGTTGCGGAGAGTACAACACTACCCCTCCGCGAACATCACTCTTCCCAGAGGCCATTTCAGCGCGGTATTTACGACCCCAGAACAAAGTCAAGATTTGTGGAACGAGACGCCGTGAGAAATGAACCCCTATGTCGTCGGAGATATTATCTTGCGCCGCATAGTCCGTGCGACGGGAGAGAGCACTGCACTTTACATTTCTGTGCGGTGAACACTGACGTATGGCGAAGACGTGTTTGAGTACCGGTCAAAAGAGGAAGCTTAAATTATCGTGTCAAGCTGACGAAGGCATGCAATTTCTCTTCGGAAACCGTTGTGCTTTTGAATTGCTCGAAGAAATGCGGCCGGCGTGAAAATCACGGAAGAAACTAAATGGATATCCAAAGATTCCGGGGACTTAACTGTACAGAGAAGAGCAGTGCTAAATACAAGGCGGCGGCGTCAACTTCGCATGGTTTTGACGTCTGAGGGCTCCTCCGCAGCCAAAAATCTCTGGTGGGGGGGGGGGGCGTGCGGCGCGGCGCGGCGGCGGCGGGGGCGGGGCGATTTGAGAGCTCGGCAGGAGGGATGAAGGGGCGAGGAAGAGTCGGGAGAAATAATTACGTAGCCAGGCAAAACACACAAACACCTGCGGCCCGCGGCGCGACGATGCAGGCCGCGTCGGCGTCGGCGTTCGCGCGCCAGGCACAAAAACCAACACCTTCCCTCTCCCCCTCCCTTATCCTCCTCCTCCTCCCTCCCTCGCCCTATTCGTCCCTCCGTGGCCGCCCCCACGACCTGCGCCTCTTTAACGTGTTATTTTCTATATAGCGTTTTTTTTACACCGGCCCCGCGCGACCTGCTCTCCAAACCAAACAACTAACCCTTAATTTTCTTGCACTTAACTGGGCAAACAAATCTACACACCCCCTGCCTGCCGTCATCGAGGCGTGCCCCCTCTCACCCCCGTCCTCGTCCTCCCTCCGGGACAGCGTGCTGGGCGATCGGCAGGTAGGGGTGGACAGAACGTATGCAAGAGGGGAAGCTGAGAAAAGCAAATATTAAAGATGTTCCTTTGTGTAAATTGAACACTTCCTGTGTGAGCGTGGGTGTGTTGTTGTCGAGATGTCTTATACTCCCATGTTTGTTTGGAACTAGGCTTTGTGGTTCCCTATGTGAATTCATCAGTTCTCAACTTGAACAATTTTGCTTCCAAATGGTAATATTTACTTTTGAGGCATCGAAAAGTAAAGATATTTCTGGAATAAATAGCTGAAATATGGAATATAATGTGTCTTTCAAAATACCACAAAGAATTTTAAATAATTTAAATTTTGAAAATGTTAAAAATTACGAAATAAAACATATTGAAAGAGGTTTTAAACATTATTTCTTGGAGATGGGTCTGGTATTTCTACAAAAATAGTACAAAATGTCTATAATAACTCAGGGTTAATCTGCATATTGCGTACGGATTGTACGATCGCACACTTTATTTAGTTTCATGCTGATTATCTTGCATTTTATGCTGAATATCTTTTAAATCATTAAAAAACTTAAATCAAGAATGATACAGAAAGTTCTGATTACTTTCCTCATTTAGGATGACACGAAAACAAAAACGTAGGGAAAATTCCGGGTCAAGAATCTGGTCCAAGTGAAATTAACTGACACCATAAACAAAATCTGCTACGTAAAAGTGTTTTTTAACAATAAAATTAATAATCTCACATCAACCTTAGCTGACTGGTCATAATTCTTTCTCTCCTTAGAGTACTTTGACTGTTTTTCAAAAGGAAATACGTACCTCATACAACCCGTTTTTTGCTTGCATTTAACAACAGCAATTTTTCTCGAGTGATGTGTAAACAAGAATCATTTAGCGATGTTCCCCACTTCCGCTTCGTGCCCAGCTGGAACAGAGGAGCCTCCGTTTACGGCAGGTGCATGCCGAGTGAACATGGTGAGAAAACCTTCGCCTCTTCGTGCGGCGGCATTCCGTGTAGGAAGACTGGCGCTGATTGCAGATCATCTTCTCGCTGGCGAGCGTCGACGCCGACGCCGTCGTCCCCACCTGGCGAACACGGGAGGTGTCGACCCCTCACGCCTTCGAGCGAGCAACCGCTGCCACTGCCACCTTCTCCATCGTCGCCATGCAACTTTAACGCGGTGTATTTTGTAACGCGGCGTATTTTGATTGATTGGTTGATTGATAGTTATTCCAGGCGCGCCAACTGCTAAGGTCGTTAGTCCCGCAAGTCTGGTGCATGTTTTTTCTCGGGAGGTGGCGGTGATCTTCCCCAGTTTTTTCCCAACTAGGTATCTATCTTCGGGGCACGGCCCCAGCCGGGAGATATACTAAGCTTCCGATCGGTCTACTGGCATGTGTGGTAGTGTAGTGTATACTATAAAAATGTATGTGTAAGTAAGGGGTGAGGAGATGACAGGAAAGAGGAAGGAAAGATCGTGCGCAGTCCGTGGCTTGTTTGTTAGGGTACTGCTCTGGCATTCACCAGATATTGATCGCAGAAACCACGGGAATCTACCAATCAGAGCAGCCATTCGCTAGAATTCTCCTCCAGATACCGGCTGACCGTCCAAGCTATCTGGCTAGTACCAAAATCCTGCCACCGTCGGGACTCGAACCTAGGACCTCCCACTCTGAGGCATTGCAGTGACATCAGTTGATGCCTTGAGCGACCTTTTCCAGTGCAAGCGTCGGAGCCGTCGTCTCCACGTGGCGAACACGGGAGGGTCGACCCCTCACGCCTTCGAGCGAGCAACCGCTGCCACTGCCACCTTCTCTATCGTCACCATGCAACTTTAACGCGGTGTTAGTTTTGTCCCGACGTATTTTGATTGATTGATTGATTGTTAGTTATTCCGGGCGCGTCAACTGCTAAGGTCATTAGTCCCGCAAGTCTGGTGCATGTTTTTTTCTCGGGAGGTGGCAATGATCTTCCCCCGCTGGATGGCGAGATACGGCGCCGACCTACCGTCGGCTAGCGGGGTTTTATCTCACCAGGTATCTCCCACCACCGGGGCATGGCCCTAGCTGGGAGTTGTTCTAAGTTCCCGACCGGTCTTCCGGCATATGTGATAGTGTACTGCATGTTAGTGTAAGAGGTTTGGACAGGTCAAGGAAGATGATGGAAAGATCGCGCGGGGTCCGTGTCAGTTAGGGTACTGCTCCGGCATTCGCCCTGTATTGATCGGAAAACCCACGGAAAACTACCGATCAGACCAGCCGGACACTAGACTTTTCCTCAGACACCGACTGACCTCGACCTAGCTATCTGGCTAGTATCGAAAATCCTGCCGTCAGGACTCGAACCCCCTGTCCTCCCGGTCAGAGGCATTGCGGTGACATCAGTTGATGCTCTGAGCCCCCTCTCCTGGCGCAAGCGTCGACATTGTCGTCTCCTCCTGGGCGAACATGTCGATCCATCACGCCTTTTAGCGAGCAACCACTGTCACTGGATCTTTTCCATCGTCACCATGCAACTTTAACATGGTGTTGGATTTGTCCCGCCGTGTTTTGAAGGGATTACTGCGATACCATTGCAGTGTCACTACTTGGCATCCCCATTATGTCTGATTATCGCCTTACCTTCACCACTTTGTTAATCCTTAAATTGCCGCCTCTCCTTACTTTGTCGTCTCGCCATATGATCGCCACATCACGGCTTCAAGACCACTCCACCATTTCTCCGCATCCGTATTGCTAACATACCATTGAACAGCCATAGTTTCACCTCCCTTCTACTTTACCATATTGAAGGCGGGGCTCCTGGCATAATGGATAGAGTATGCGACTTCCACCACAGAGGCCGGGTTTCGATTCCACGACAAATCCTTGTATTTGTGGGGGCAAAGGGAGTTCTCGCCATGTTTTCTTGAGATTTTCATTGTATTCATCATTTGTATCATTGGTATCAACTACTCATTGGACCAGGGCACCAATGACCAAGTTCAGGGACTCCTAAAGCTAAATAAATATTTTATCATTTTGAGGCGATTAATATTGAATCGCGCTCGTGGAGGAACTAAAATACAATCGAAGATAAACTCTCGTGAAGTTTTCAAACATATCACTGGTTTTGATCGGCGGAGGCTTTGCTACATTCAGTGGCGATGACCAGTGTTATTGCTTTGGCGTTCTGCTACATCACAGACGACCATACATCATCCACAGTCTTTTAGATCTTCCACTTCGTACCTTCGTCCTCACCATCAAGACGCTTCCTCAAATCTCCGTCTCTTCCCCATCTTTCAGCTTCTGTCCGGGTTTGTCTTCATCTACACAACTTCTCTTAAACTGTGTATTTCGTGACCATTGCTCCCACATGCCGATTTCTCCAGTAGCGGGAACTCTCTCGTCACATTCTCGCCCTGCTTTCAATTCACCTCCACTTCTCGATCGTCTGCTGCCATCTCTGCAATGGGCTGACCGCCTACACTCCTCCACAATCGTCGCCCTCTCCACAGCCTGCGGTGCCGCGCCGCGATAGGCAGAGCGGCAAAGGCTGCTGACAGGCCGGAATGCTCCCGAGAAGAATTGATGACTCGCGAGATTTCCCAGCTGTCAGCTAAAACACATAATTTTTGTCAGAGAGCAAACAATGGCAAAAAACAAATTGCCAGTTACATGCGACTCGCGTGGTTCATGTTCTAGTCCATTTGCGCGATGACAATGCCGTTTGAAGTAGCCCGAGGCAGTTCATAAAAACAGGTCCTTTAATTCTCGACATATCCTTTTGTTTTTGTCCGAGGAGCTCTTAGGAAAGGTAGTAAATCATACTTTCTCGGAGATAGTCATCAAAACTCGCTTTTAGGCTTCCTATCTTGCGCTGCAGTATCCAATAACGTAATAACACGTTGACAATTTCCACCTTCACCCTTTTCGTCTTTTCATTAATGATGTTTTGTACCCATTAGAATGTGGAAGGTTGTGATTCGCTCGCAAGAAAATTAGCTTCTCGCTCGTAAATCGAATGTTTTTTTCACCAAAAATTTCTAAGGGGTTATTTGAGCATCTCACCCGGCGTGTTGAGTATTTGGAGAAGGTGGTCCTATCTCGCTACGAATCGAGTTTTTTTCGTGAGGAACTTGGCCAGCCCTCGGCGAGCGCAGATGGAGGGCAAATGAAGGGAGGAGGGGGTGGGGGGAGGGGCGGCGGAGGTGGCGGCGAGGGGGCGTGTCCGCGCCTGGGGGCTGGCTGCATGACGGACGGCGCGAGGATGTCGGCACCTCTCTCCAAAACACACAGCGCCCGCGCCTCGCCGCGCCGCCTCTCACGCGAAGCGCGCGTCAAATTGCCGGGGCGGCGCGGACACCTCCGCACACAGCCGCTGGCGCCCGCGTCCGCGCCGCTGGCGCCTGCCTGCCCTCCCTCTCTCCCGCCCTCCTTCCCAACCGCCCGCGGACCCGTCCTCCTGCCCCACACCGCCGTCCTGCAGGTCCGCCGCGGTCCTGTCTGTCCGCTCGCCCGCTCTCACTCCAACCTTCTCGCATGCCTGCCCTTATTCCACCTTGCCACATGCCCGCCCGTTCTTTTCCTTCTATCCGCCTTCCTGCCCGCCCTCCTCCGTCCTCCTCTTGGCCCTCATCTCACCTTCCTCTCCGCCCTCCCTTCAGCCCTCCTCCCTTCCACCATCCCTCCCGCCCGCCATCCTGCTCGCCGCCCGCCCTCCTGACTGCCTGCTCACCCGCCCCTCCACCCTCCCACCCTCCCACTCGCCCACCCTCCGTCATGCAGGCCCACCGCAGTCCTGCCTGCCCCCGCGCGCTCTCATTCCAACCTTCTCGCATGCCCGCCCTTACTCCCACCTTCCCGCCGTCCGCTCTTTTCCTCCTGTCCGTCTTTCTGCTGCCCTCCCCCCGCCCTCCTCCCCGTCTTCCGCCCTCTTCCCGCCCTCCTCCCCGCCCTCCTCCCCGCCCTCCTCCTCGCCCTCCTCCCAGCCCTCCGCCCTCCTCCCTGCCCTCCTCCCCGCCCTCCTCCCCGCCCTCCTCCTCGCCCCTCCTCCCCACCCTCCTCCTCGCCCTCCTCCCCACCCTCCTCCTCGCCCTCCTCCCCACCCTCCTCCTCGCCCTCCTCCCCACCTCCTCCTCGCCCTCCTCCCAGCCCTCCGCTCTTCTTCTCGCCCTCCTCCCAGCCCTCCGCCCTCCGCCTCGCCTTCCGCCTCCTCCTCGCCTTCGCCCTCCTCCCTGCCCTCCTCCCTGCCCTCCTCCTCGCCCACCTCCCACCCTCGTCCCCACGCTCCTCCTCGCCCTCCTCCCAGCCCTCCGCTCTCTTCTCGCCCTCCTCCCCGCCCTCTTCCCCCTCCTCCCCGCCTGCTCGCCCGCCCTTCCACCCTCCTACCCTCTCGCCCGCCCGCCATCCTGCTCGCCCACCCGCCTCCTAACACCCGTCCGACTGCCGCCCAGCCCAAGTCACCCTGCTGTCTTTGCAACTGGATGCCTCTCTCCAACCACGAATGCGGTAGGGTCTTCTCTCACTCGACAAAAATGCCACGTTTGTGCCTCTTTGTACTTCCGTCTTCCAACATCTGCTTCACCAACTCCAAGACATCAAATTAGTTCGTGAATGAATGAGAATCTATTGTTTTCCGACGCGTCCACTAGGTCATTCTTTCCTTAAGAGAAGATCGGGAGATGGTGTTCCTATCCGTCGGTAACGTGAGATACTGCGCGACGTACATGTCGGCTTGCAGAGTTTTCATCTTCCAAGCATTTTCCCAGCAAGCACCACCCAAGCAGAGACAAGCATTAAGAACCCACTTGGTCACCAGATGTGACTTTTGAAGCGTCGGCCAGAGTTAGTACACCAGAGCAGGTGCTAGGTGTAGCGGTAAGGCGTACAGCTAGGTAACTGGGAGGACCTGAGTTCCTAGGTCCTCCCAGCTCCTGAGTCTAGGTACGAAAAAAAAGTGTTGTGGTTGAAAATACTTTTCCAGGTATATGTTGCAGAGCAGTTGCAAGCGACGCGAGAAAGTATGTGCTGATGTGCTGTTGTAGCTCCACAAGTAAATCCTCTATTATCGCCTTCTTCCTTTTCCTTATTCTTGTTGATCTTTCCCCCTGCCTTCTCCTTGCTCGCCGCTGTCTGCCGGTCTCCCGTTCGCCGGGCCCCGGGACGCCTGTGAGTCTCGCCTGAAGAGAGGCCGTTCCCCCTGACAGGCTTCATCGCTCAAAATATTAATATCTCGTTATGCTAGTTAAGGATAGTGTGAAGCTCTTTCGGTTTCGTGACCTATCTAATTTCGTTACCAGACAAGGTAAACAAATTTCTGTCTGTAAGGATGACTCGTCTCGGACAGGACGTAATGTTGAACGTGCCGCATACGTGTTTTTGAGTAAGTAGGCAGACGCTGGTTAAATGTTTCTCATGAACGAGGATGGTATTCGAAGTGAAAATAAATTTAATTTGCAGTCGAGGATTTTCTACATCGAGAAATATATTTTGCTTCCTGGTTAATGACTGAATAAAATAAGACGATCATTGATGAAGCAGCTAATAATATAAGCAAAAAATTTGCTAAACCTTAGTTTTCCCATAAACGAATGTAGATTATTACCCAAAAGAAACTCTCTGAATTTTTTTGTTTGGGGAAAATTTTCCATTAAATATCCTTGAATACTATATCTGTGTAGTGTGAAAAGCTTCGCAAATTCAGAAATGTTATTAATCAGCGTTTTCTTGTGAAATTCTATTTCCACAAAATACAATTTTGTATTTAGAAATGTATAATTTTCGATAATGGAAGTAATTAACATATGTGTATTTATATTATTACTTGGCCCTCGATATTGAAATGTCTTCTAAATACCACCGATACAAAACATTTTGGACTTCCAACAATATTGTAGACTTCTTGAAATTTAATTTTTGGCCGTAAAACTTGTAGTCCAGATCCGATTTCATCTAATTTTATCAATTTTATGCTTATTAGGATCTTGCTAGATATCGAACAGCTTAATACAATACCCTTCACTAGAAATAACGCTTAGAGCAAAAAATAACTGATTTGCTTATAAGTGAGAAACCGTGGAACGTAATATTTACTCACGAAACCCGCCACCTGAGCCTTGTCATTATCCAAAGAATGTATATTAGAAGGCAAAGTTCATGAAGCAGTTAACGCACGTTGTATAAATATGCATTTATACGCGTCCAATAATTCCTCAGCATCAATCTTAATTCACTTCCTAGATTTAACTACACGAAAATAAAAGTGTTGAACCAGCCGTCGGATGGGGCGCGCATGACCCGTATCAATCGTATGCACATCGCGTATGTACAAGATGATAAGCGCCGCGTACAAGGAACCTCACTCCGGGCGAGTAATGGGAGCCGTCGCCGCACCTGCCACGGCGCGGCGCTGGGATGCGTGCCTCGGCGCCCCTGGCGGCGGCGGCGGCGGGGCGGGAACGAGGTCTCCACCCCCGGCCCCGACGCCGCCGCCGCCGCCGCCGCCGCAGCACCTTGCGCGGGAACACGGACACCTCGGCAAACAGCCCCGGGCGCCCGAGGCGGAGGCGGCGCGGCGAGGAGATGAACACGGAACGCGCGCGGCCCGGGCAGGCTGTGCTGCAGCCGAGGCGGAGCTGAGAGGCGCAGGTCGCGATGGCAGAATCTTTGGTGCGAGGCGGCGTGCATGCAAAGTGCGTAGGAAGGTCGGCCAGGTTGAGATGGCTCAGACCGGGAGAGGTGGCTCAAGGTATCAACTGATGTCACTGTAGGGCCTCTGACCGGGAGGTCGCAGGTTCGAGTCACGACGGTGGCAGGATTTTCGGCTGCTCTGATCGGTAGTTTTCCGTTGTTTCTCCGATTAATATAAGGCGAATGGCAGAGCAGTACCCTAACAAGCGGGCCACGGACCGTCCGCGATCTTTCCTTCCTCTTTTTTGTCCTTTCGTCATCCCTATCCTCACTCCTTACCCCCCCCCTTAACCCGTACCCCTCACCACTTGCACGCGGGTACACAGACACCTCGGCAAACAGCCCCGGGCGGAGGCGGCGAGGAGATGGACACGGAACGCGCGGCCCGGGTAGCTGCTGCAGCCGAGGCGGAGCTGAGGTCGCGATGGGAGAATCTTTGGTGCGAGGCGGTGTGCATGCAAAGTGCGTAGGAAGAACACGCAGGCTGATATGGCTCGGTGGATGTGCAGCGTCTCTGACCGGGAGGTCCTTAAGTTCGGGACCCGACGAAGCCGAATTTTCGATAGTCGCTACGTTAGGACCGACGTCGGCTTCTTGCGGTAGGATTCTCTTAGTAGTACGTCTTGGGAAGAGATGATGCCAAATAAATGCCGAAGCAGAACCCTAACAAACGCATCGCGGTCCGCACGGGATCTTTCCGTCCTCATCCTTGTTTCTTCCTTTCTCCTTGAACACACACACACACACACACACATTTAAATGGTCTACACCACCAAATGTATGGAAAGACCAGAGCTTAGAGGTTGAGCCCCAGCTAGGGCAGGGCCGCACTCTGGAGAGGGAAAACCCGCAACCCAAAATCTCCCTGCTATAAGACGTCCCACCTTCACAGGAATCATGATCAAAGTAGTTGATGCAACCAGAAACGCCAAAATCTGACTGACTCACGACTATCGGGCAATCACAACAAAAGTGATGGACTCTAGGAGTACGAATGTCACAGCCTAAATTCAGACGTCATTCAGTAATTATAATGCTCCTTGCCCATTCTCCCAAGCTACGGTTCAAAAGGAAATAAAGTAATAGATGAAATTATTTTTAATGCATAGAATAATTTGAAGGTGTATAGACGTTCATAGATGTTCTCGTGTTTAAAACGCACAGTTGAGTTCAGTTAGATTATTTTCAGCGCATCAGTAAAATTTGAGGGAAGAGCACATCCGGTTTCGGTCTCATGTCAGACACGTTTAAAGAAACGCTCAGGGCAAGAGGAATTGACAAACTCAAAGACAACTATAAAGAAAACGCAAATGATTTCATTCTTAAATAAGATTTCATCAGAATATGGAATGATTAAAGAGGACACATGAATGGAAATAAAATATGAAGACATGTAGATTGACATGAAGACAAAATGAACGTGAAATAATAGTAGAATTTAAGTTCATAATGGGAACGGGCATGTATGCAAGATAAACTAGAATAATTATATTTCTTTGTCCAATATTTAGTCAAACTCCTGAAGAAGAGGAAAAGTGCTCCTCGAAAAGTCGAGAGAAATAAAATTCCAAATTTAGAATAAATGACCTTTTATTAAACTTTTGACCATCGAAATATATAAGAATGTCTTTTAAAAAATGGACAAAGAAATAAAATTAAAATCCAAAGACAGTGAGAAGAATTTAGAATACACTAGATTAGCTCTAAAAATAAAGCTTCGAGAGGTGCTCGGCAGACAGTAAGAGCGGAAGTGTGGGAAGGGGTCCGTGGAGGTTACCGAATCGCTCATGTGCGTACGGGCGTGAATCCAGCAGTGACCAAGCCGCGGAGCAGGGATTCGGAGTAGGTTGCATCGTCGCCTCCTGGCTCCTCACCTGCGGCGTGAGGGCTGGAAGGACGTTGGCCGCCGCCTCTAGTGTGTTAACGGAGAACCTCTGTGCCGCAATCTGTACGTATCCACATCTCGGCTGCAGTGGAGAAAAGTTTCGAGTGAATGAAATAATATTGTGCCACTTGTAATATTGTTAACTTTGTAATATACTTAAATCTAAAAAAGTTGTATTAATGCTGCTGCGTAATTAAACTTTGACAATGATGTAAACCAGATGAAGGGAAGGGGGCAGAGAGAGAGAGGGGGGGGAGAGGGAGAGAGTGGGAGAGGAGACTCGAATGAAATTATCAGCATTTTATGTAATGAATTTATCAGCATTTTATTAGCAGCATTCTCAAAATTTTCATTAACAGTGGTCTGCAAAAATGTTTAATTTCGACTTTTAATTGATGGAAGTAAATTACATCAAGTTCAGATACTACAATCAATTCTGCAGGAAAATTTATCATGTACCCAGTTTGCCTGAGGTATCAACCAGCTCTACTTATCACCTTCTACGAGTAGTATTATATTTATTGAATTTTAAAATACACATTATTTTCATTAAAGGAATATTTATTATCCATTATTTTTTATATTATCTCGTCTTTCCCTTTGTGAACACAATTCCTAGTGTTATATCTTTTTTCATTTTATTATTACCCTCATTGTGTTAGACTGGAACTGACATTTTTTTCTTTTATTCTGTGGTTAATAAGTTCTTTCAAAACGGGTGTCAGATATCATCTCTATTTACTCAAAAATAATTCTTATTCTGTTCAAATATTGCTGCAAGCCCTGCATCTGATCGTATTATCACACGTATCCGTCTCCCTCATTTTCTTGCCTCCCTCGTCTCGGAGGCTTCGTGAGACTCCATGGCCTCGGCGCGCGCCGCCCCGCCCCCCGCGCCGGGCGGCTCCTTTCCGCCAGTAATTGTTTATTTAAAAATTCCCTCGCCCTGAATTACAAATCCCGCGGCGCGAGGGGCGCTCACGTGTCCGAGCAGGCAGCTGCTGAACGGGGCGGCCGCTGGGCGTCGCCCGCGGGCGGGCGGCACCGCCCACCGCCCCGCACTGCTTCGTCCCGCCCCGTCCCACCCCGCCTCCTCGCATCGTCCCGCGCCGTCCCGTGCAGGACGGGCAGAGCACCCACCGGACGAGGCCCCACATGACCGCCGCCCGTTTCACAGTGGGGCAAGTCGCGTGAATACGGGGCGTGTATCCAAAAAAAACTTGCCAGTTAACGTGGGTTGCCAACAATTTTCATGTTCAGAAGGTAGGACACTCCATAAGCAAGGAAAAAATCGCATAAACACATTTCTTTTTATAAATATTTAATTTAGATTAACACCAACTCTATTTCTTTCCTCCCTCCATTTACTTTTCAAGTGAAAAGATTCATTCACAGAATGCAGATGAAGATGGTCTGAGCATAACATGCATACATGTGTCGACGTTCAGGAAAATGATATGTTTTATATTCCAAATTAAATAAACTATACAACGTAGCAGATGTTAGTCATGTGATAAAATATATGACAACATGTTAAAAATTTACTAAAAGGAGGACATTTAAAATACAAAGAAGGACGAGAGAATAATTGACGTCAGTAGAGGACTGTCCTCCCAAATGGATGACGGCTGAAAACCCTACGGTTAACATTTGTTGGCGTCCACTTCATTGAGTTGACAAAATAAGAAAAGTCTATGTGAAATGGAATGATAATCAAAACTTCAATTTAACTGCAGGGATAGATTGTAAGACAGAAAAAAATCTTCCAAAAAAGCCAAATACGGAAATCGACATAATATGTCTTTATAGCAATGTACAATATAAATAATAATTTTGTTTTTGAAAAACTGTAAGTTTATTTGAATTATGTACAACGGTAATTTTTGTCGTATGCGTTGCAATGATAATGTTTAGAATGCTATGAACTTCAGTGCTTCTAATAATATGCGTGCATTTCAAATTACTTTCATCACTTGGAAAATAATTTATTAGTAAGAAAAAATTGATTTTAACGACTTAAGTAATAATTTAATGGTGTCAACCTTCATCTTCATACATAGAAAAAAATTGGTTAAGGTATAATAGAAGCATTTCTGTACAATGAAAAACATTGTTGTGAAGCAACAATGGTGAAACTGTGAAAGAAACAATGAAAACCGACCTCCGAGGTCGCTAAAGCAGTAGTGTCGTAGCGAACAACAACAACAATGAAATCCATTTTTGGAGAAAAAATCTGTTTTGTATGTATGCGTACAAAATATTGTATAAAATACAGTAAAATCTGTCTAACCCGGAAACGATTGGGACAAAAAAATTACGGTTTAGGGAGGTTTCCGTTTAGACAGGATTGTCCGTTTATGACTCTTTTTATGTTGATATTCTCGTCCTGAAACTAGTAACATGACTTTATAATAATTATAAAAGATTTAGAAACATAAAACGCATTTATGGAAGAAATCACCAATAAATGAATATTAAACATAAATATTTCTGACAATTAGGTAAAAAGAAAATATTTCACTGTTTGTTTATTTAAATAATTTTACTTTTTTCAACATTAATCTTAGAGATTTTGCGTTTTGGGTTTCTCTCTTACTAACACCTTTTCAGTTTTCCTAAGGTGAAAAATTTAATATGTAGAGTTTTATTTTTTTTTCAATCATTGTCAAACTGGTTGTGAAACTCATAAAAGCACATCACCTCACTGGCTAGTGGCTGCGCCCGAACTTCTCGCAGATTCTTTCAGCGCACAATGCGTCACAGCCCAGAGTACTACACTGCGATTTTTCTAACTCTGCCTCTCAAGCCCCAATGGCCACGATGGACTATCACACGGCATTTCGCGTCTTTCACGGTCTCCCGCTAGAAGTCGCATGATCGCAAACGCTGCTTGATACGGCTACGATCATGCGATATCTAGCGGCGCGACTGAGAAAGATGCGAAATACCGTGATATATTTCATCGTGAAGACTGGGCCTTGAGAGGGAAAGTTAGAAAAATCGCGGTATAGGTCTATCTGACAGCCTCGCAGTGACCTTGAGCAATTCGGCTATGGTCAAGGGGTTACGATTGTCAACGCGAGGACAGGGAGACGCGTAAATTGAAGCAATGCCCTTACACCTACCCACGCTTAGAGAGTCGGGAGAGAGGGAATTCCCCGACGGCCTACGCCGTGAGAGACAGATGACCTCAAGGTCGAATTCTACGATAACAAGGGGAGCCCATTTCCTTCACTGTGCGGTCACGTGTGAAACACATAACATGGACAGAAGATATTAAAACAGACTTGCAGATGCAGTCATTCCAATAAGAATATCTCCCGTCTCTCTGCGAACTGCATTAAATTAACAGAAATTCCGTTTTATGAAGTTTTTTTCCCCTTGTAGGACATAAAAACCGTTCCGTTTCCGCGTTGGACAGATTCCGTTTTATGCCGTGTAAAAATGCCATTTAACTTCACGGGCCGGAGAAATTTTCCGGGTAAGACAGGTTTCCGGCTAGTACAGGTTCCGGTTTAGACAGATTTTACTATATAATATTCTCCGGGACTCGTTAAATCTCGTGCTCCACAATATTCGAACGAATAAAAAAATCAACGAATTCTTTTTATAGTACTCGTACCTAATATGAATACGTTAAACGTAAAGCATCAGTTGTCTTGATGAACGAGCGAAAGGGCTGTGCGTGTGTCCCACTGTGCGCTGCCTTGCCGTGCCGTGCCGGCCGCCGGCCGCCGCCGGGCGCCGAGGCGCTGGTTGTTTGGTGTTGGGTTTCTTTTCTAAATTCCTCGTAATGGGGAGAGGCGCAATTAATAAGGTGCGGCGACGCCTCGGAGGCGCGAGGGCGAGACAAGCGCCGCCGCCGCCGCCGCGACGTCGCGTGGCCGCCCTGCGCTCCCAGGGGACATCGCTCCCGACGAGAAAGGAAAGGCTGGAGGACAAGGGAGCACACTGTAGGTGACAGTGCGGATGTGTCGAGATGATAGTCCCAGGGAAGAGAATTTGGCACACTTTCCGAAACACAGTGGTGCTAAAACAGCGTTCTCACCTGCATTTTCACGCAAAATTACACGAAAAGTACTCAAATTTTCGAAAAATTATACACGATCTTGTTCAAATAATCTCATTATTTAGACACTTGCTTACGAAATATAACTCGTATCCTGTTAGAGAAACGAGAAACTAGCTTTAAGACGCTAGGGACTCATCGTTTCCGAGTTATGGACGTTAGTTTGATACGTTGTTGGTTGGTTGGTTGATTGATTAGCACCTAAGGCGCGACAAATGATATCATTCTTCACGTAAGTGTAGGTCATGTTGTATCCCGAGAGATGGAGGTTTTCCTCCACTGATGAATTCCACGTGTTCTGCTTGTGAGGTTTCTTCTCGAAGTACTTTTCTCATCCGGGTACCACCTTAGCTGGAAAGCTCGGAATTCCCGACTGGTCTCCTGACATTTGCAGTATTCGGTACGTGGAAGTCAGGTGTCTTTGTGTGTGTGGCTGTGTAAAGGGTGAGGAGGGGGACAAGCATGAGGAAGAAAATATTGAGTTTGTTCGGCACACAGGATAACAAACGGGCATTCGCAAGATATTGATCGGAGAAATCAGGGAAAAGTACCATCAGAACTGCACGCAGCTAGAATTCTCCTCCAGATAATCAATTCAACCTACCTGTGCAGCCAGTGTCGAAAATTCGTCATCATCGATTTGAGCAATGGCGCGGTGTATTGCTGACAATGAGTAATGGTTGTTGCGGGTTGTATGTACCACTGCGCTTCCCCTATTATCACATTCTGGGAACAGCTCTTTTTTGCCTTACATCGTTTTGATGCAGGTGAGGAGAGTCATTCCGTATCCAATGGCAGCACACTGACGGCATTTCGTGACGATTTCTTATAAATGGTGCAAATTGTCATCTTTCCTTGGCATATTGCAAATGCAGGGAAAATAGCGCAAGAACTATGATTCAAATACGCAAATTTTATTTTTTTTATTTTATTTTTTTTAAGACGCAAATTTTATTTTTTTATGTTATGACATCAAACTATTTCGCGGCATGAAATAAAGCTATTATTTCTTTATTTATTTGAACATTTTTGTATTGGATATTGAAAACTTGACCACTTATTTTGAAAATTCATTTCATGAAATATTTTGATCTTATCTGTAGAGTGTTATTTATATATTCTTATCCTACTGGCGGATAAGAACTACAAATTACTCCGTGGAGGTAATTAGATGATTCCAGACAGTTTAGTTTACATTACTGACTATTTAAAGAATTTTTCTTTGGCATCAATTGCACTTCTCAGATTCTCTAAAACGCACAAACATATACGAGTAGTAATAGGAGGGAATAAAGCAATCTGATTAATGAACTAAACAAGAATAGGAATATTATGCAAAGTTGGACATATTAGAGCTTCATTCTAGACGTATTTATCCCATACAAATGAAACTGAAATTGTTCTGACTGATCATTAATTCTTGACAATCTTTCACTTTTGCCTTATTCTTACTTTAAACTGAAAATGTTCTGATTAAATAAAAATTTTGTCTTTGAACTGCTTAACATTCAACAATATACCAAAACGTTTGCTACATCCAAATGAGATATTACTCTGTTATTCGTCATGCATGGTCAACATTATTAACGACATGAAACGCGCACTAGAGCATTTAAAAGACTTGTTGACCTATTAAAGGGAAACTAGCTTGTGAAAATGTGCAGAAATTGGGATGATTCTGCAATCATGGTGAACTGGATTCAGATTTACAAATTATCTGTTCCACATCGAGGCAGGTTCCTGTTCAAACAGATGGGATAACGGTTCCGGCAGAGCAGGGCGCGGCAGTTTGGGGAAGGCTGTGTGATGGGTTAGCAAATTGGTCAGGAAATCGTTTAAATATGATCATGGAATTAAAAAGAGGAGGGTAGGGTTCGACATTCACATTTCAAGAAGTAAAAAATATTTATTGACCGGTCGAATGCCAACCTACAAATAATTAGATAATAATAAATTAGTAATGTTTGTTCTTCTGAAAGGTGATGGTGACAGTATATTTTATGTATAAAGTGATATTAATTGCATATACGATGTGGCGAAAATTATCTGGGCTTAGAGAAAATTGTAATACTGGTAGCACGGCACTGAAATTTCATTAACTTGGTTTGGAATATCTTGGCAAGTTAACCATTTTAACATGGCCCTAATTTCAATATTTGTTTTAAAGTGGCTTTATTTACGAAGAACAATATTGCTTTATTGGAAAGATCTGCAGGAAATAATCTCGTGCCTCCTCTGCATTTGCTCATTAAGTGCCATCATCATTAAAATTTTCAAGAGAACTGTGTGTTTAGTGGTAACAGAATGCTCCTGTACTCTAATTCATATTGCGAAACAATGTATTTGTATTTTGTACGTATTTACATTTTTTCAATGACTTCCTATACATACACAAAGGTCTAGAAATATGTCCTAAGCTGATGTTCTTTATTGAACACTGCAAATCTCAAACTCATTTTAATTTCATTTAATTTCCTCCAATTATTGTTTTCTCCTGTGTGGATCTCTGAGAGTGTTCCGCTTTGGAGGACTATGTTGGAAACATTGCGACGTATTTCGCGAAGGGCACTAATGTTCGTCTTTTATCAAAGTTTTTAGTACTGGCGGCTCTCGCATTGAAACTCTGTTGAATAATATAGTTATTGTAAGAAAATACTTTTTTCTATATATAGTATAGGTAGAGAAACAGCTCTTACAAAGGTTTGAAAGTCGACGACGTTTGTCATGGAAGGACGCCATTATAAAATATCTAGATTCTCCGAAGGTTTATTTCAATACTGTGGTGATGCAATTAGCGTACCAGCAGACCGCGAGATCCGAGATGATTAGGACGCATGTGCCATTGACCATCTTAGCTTGAGGGGTCGCGAGTTCGACAAGGTCATGACAAGGTTTGCGTATGTGTTGTGGCATGGTGGAGCTCTCCCCAAATAGCGTGTGTTACCTTCCAAACCTCTTCTTTCCATTTATGGCGGGCCTAGGCGCTCAGGAGCTTGCTCCCAGGCACACGTTTCATCTGGGCCGTGGGTTTGAGTCGTACGTGATCCACGAATGTGCTATGTTGTGACATGGTAGGACTCCCTCACCCGCCGTGTATTACTTTTCAAATCCCCATGCATTGCTTTCCAGGCAGCGGCGTTCTCCCAACAAACGGCTATACGCAGCCGAAAAGGCCTACGGGGTAAATCCGTGTAAAAAAACAACAACTTACAACTGGCTGAGATGAGCCTATGGGCCACCTCTGGCAAACGGGGAGGATCCAAGCCCATCAACGTAAAAATGAGATTTTGGAAGGGCGATATGACGGAATGGCTTGGGAACCTGCATAGAACGAGCGGTTACGGAAGTTGGAATGTATAGGTCGACGGAAGAATTGCAACTTCAAAAGAAACATAATAAAAAATTCAAAATAAACAAAAAATAGTAGAAGAGCTTCAGACCATACCAACACTTGGACAGGAGTGTAAAATTGGGATATATATTTGTACTACTACTGTTTCAATATAATTGGTGTAGGTGAGTCTGTTTGAAGATATTCGAGTTTATTTGAATTGCAATAGATTTTTCTCCTAAAGGTGTGATTATGTATATTTCATTCCTGTTAATGATATATTCACATATTGTATTTAATTATTTGTTTCCAAGTACAAGATGCGTTTTCAAGTAATCAATGTGTATTGTGTCCTGTTGTGTTGTGTTGGGATGGGTTGTGTGTGTGTGTGTGTGTGTAATAAGTGGTACAATAGGGTTTCTTCTTTATTCCATTCACATTAAAGTTTGGAAAGTTTAGAAGAAACGAAGTACCCATTATTAGGGTATAGGCATGGTATGGCGTTTTCTCTAGTGGGGGAATAGTTGGAATTCAGAAGAATGTTTTATCCTTACAGTGAAAAAAGTTGAAAGAGACTCTTTATCAACTTAGAAAGTTTAGACAATTATATTTTCAAAAGAAAAATTAAAATTCTCATTACTAGAAAAGAAAATCCCATGTTTGTATGTGGAATTAGAAAGAAAAATGTACGAAATATTTCGATCTATTCAAACGAAGATGTATGAAATTCCGGAAGGTAGATATAATAACTTTCCATTTCTATAATAGTATTCATATTTCATGACTTTAAATCGTGAAAAAAGAGCGAGTTTTTAAAATGCCTATAGAACACAGTCAATATGTACCGTAGTATTATATTCTACATATTCTCAGTTAATCAACGTTTATTACTTCCTACATACTCAAAAAATGTTCGAAAATTGAATTCCGGCGCCAAAATCACTGTATTTTAATTGAAGCTTTAACTTTTTTAATTTAATTTTTGACACGATTTCTACCCATCCACAATTTATAGCTTGTCGTTAAAAGATGCAAATTGCCGTAAACGTCGCAGGAATGTTAACTGCCGTTGAGGCGCACCTGAGCGCCACCCTGAAAGACGCGTACAGACGACTGAGATGGCTCAGTGGATCGACTGTTGCCGCTGTATCAAGCCGGACCAGAATGGCCTATGGTTCGAGTTCTGTCGGTGACAGAATTTTACTCATTACTATTTTACTCACGACACATAGCTGAGTCGCATTCAGACACTTTCTGATGGAGAATTATACCGACCCGCAGCTCTGTTGGGTAATTTTCCATGGTTTTGCCGATTAATGCCAGATGAATGCCGAAAGAGTGTTGTTACAAACGGCCCAGAGACTATGCTTCATCTTTCCTTCCTCTTCCTTGTCCTTTCTTCTCCCCTTCGTAGTAGCCCTGTGAATGTGGGAGTATATTTTTCTACATAGGATTTTCTTAACAGTTTGAACTAGTACCTTGCTGTACCTGGATTTATTAGTTAGAGGAAGAGCTTTACCTTACGTACACTAGCTACAACTAACTTAATCAACTTAATCATACCTTAAATCTAAAGGCGAACGGAGAATGTTGGAGCATCACCCTACCAAATGAGCCACGGAGCGCGCGCGATCTTTCCTTCTTCTTCCCTGTCCTCTCCTCACCCTTTACTTACACACACACTTACATGTACTTACACTTACATGCTATCACACATGCCGGGAGACTAAGTCAGGAGCTAAGAGCGTGTTCCGTCAGGGGTGTGTACCTGGCTGGGGGGGGGGTACCAGGCTGGTGGGAGATTCCTGGTTGGAGAAAATCCCCGCAAGCTGTCGTAGGTCAGCGCCGGATCTCGCCATCCATTGGGGGAAGATCACCCCCCCCGACAGAAACATGCACTAAACTTACGGGCCTAGCAGTTGACGTACCTGGAATCACTAATCAGTCAATGAATTAATGGCGAACATTTTTGATAGACAGTTTTGCTTGCTTCGTTTGAAATAAAAAAGTTTTTCCTTAGAAGTAATTGGTATAAACTTATTTTTTACGAGCGTGTTCGGGCGCACGCCAGCCGCCGCTCCCCTCTTTTTCGCTTACCCCCCTGCAGTTGCCCTGGAGGGGCGGGAATTTATTCATGTTCGGCCTACAATAATTCTCCAGCCGATTGGGCTTGTGAAGATAGGGGAGGGCTATATCTTAAATAAACTAACTTAAAACTAACTTATTACTAACTTAAAACTATTACATGGCTAGCCTCTTTGGGTCTAGCCTAGTTTTATTTACAGGTTTTTGGATTGTGATTTAAAGTTCTGGCGCTGCACAAAGCAGGTCGGGGACGCGTGGCGCGGCGCGGTGGGGCGCGGCGCAGGGGCAAGTAGGCCACAGACCACCGCGAAGCGTCGAATCACGCCGACCGGCGGAGCAGGCCACGCGCGCGGAACTGGTTGGGCAAAGACAACCCGCAGTGGGCGTGAAGTGGCGGCAGGCGCTGGGGGACCCCAGAGATTGGCACCTGCACTCAACTTCCAAATAGAAGACGAAGGAATTTGTTTTGTTGTTATTTAAGGTCGCGTCAACTACTCGGTCATTAGCGACCACTATTGAATGTAACGTTATGGTATGAGGATGAAACGATGTGGTGATGGTAGAGGGTGAAAGGACGAACGCATACAACCATGTCAGAGTCGGGACTCGAAAACGCGACCCCACGGTCCAAGATCACTAAGGCACCTCTGCTTTAGCGATCACGGCCACGGGGCCGACAAGGATATTTTTGTAAGTTGTTTGAGATATGTGAGAAATCAACATTTAGACGTTGATTTCATGATGAACTTCGTGAGAAAATAAAATAAATGGAGGGAGCCGTGAGGATGTTCTATGTTACTAGGCAGAGTGACGATTTTTTTAATATATTATTTCAGAGATTTTACTAAGAAGTTATAAATTCAAGTAATTGAATATGGATATTAATTGAAGATTGATATCTTTTGAATCAAATTGAGAAACGTGACTTTATCCAAACAATTTTACTTTCCTATTCCTGAGCTCAAACAAGCGCTGGATATATTCTAAGGATATTAAGAAGTTTAAGCAAAATGTATCATGTCAATGAATTTTTGGCCTTCCCTTCACAAATCACAAGTTACACTTCGAATTACATTAACCCATTATTACTTGTTACATTACTTTATACAGACTATTATATTCTTTCTGGTTAAAAAAATCCATTCTATTTTTTAAACATCCCAAACTTACAGGACGTATTTTAGAGCTTGCCTATGACATGAACTTGGTGTACGCCCCGCATCTTTATTACACTATAGTTACAAGATGGTTGCATGGATGATACCCCAATTCTCTGTGGAAATTCTCCTCTCCCCACAAACAATTCCAACAGATCACAAACGGAGAAGTAGTGCATCATTATATACAAACAATCTTCAATAGTTTAACTAGGAGGGTTGACCAAGACACACGAGAACCACCTGTACCCGCGCAATGCAAATGAGTTTAACGCTGGGCGAAGAGATGCGATGCGCGAATGCAGATGGGTGAAATAAAATAAAAGGAGGGCAGGGAGAATCGGGGCGACAGGCGCGGGGCGGCGCGGCGCGCGTGTCCAGCGGGGCGGCGTGCGGCGTGCGGCGGGCGGGCGTGCGGCGGGCGGCGGGCGGCGGGCGGCGGGCGGCGGGCGGCGGGCGGCGGGCGGCGGGCGGCGGGCGGCGGGCGGCGGGCGGCGGGCGGCGGGCGGCGGGCGGCGGGCGGCGGGCGGCGGGCGGCGGGCGGGCGGGCGGCGGGCGGCGGGCGGCGGGCGGCGGGCGGCGGGCGGCGGGCGGCGGGCGGCGGGCGGCGGGCGGCGGGCGGCGGGCGGCGGGCGGCGGGCGGCGGGCGGCGGGCGGCGGGCGGCGGGCGGCGGGCGGCGGGCGGCGGGCGGCGGGCGGCGGGCGGCGGGCGGCGGGCGGCGGGCGGCGGGCGGCGGGCGGCGGGGCGGCGGGCGGCGGGCGGCGGGCGGCGGCGGCGGGCGGCGGGCGGCGGGCGGCGGGCGGCGGGCGGCGGGCGGCGGGCGGCGGGCGGCGGGCGGCGGGCGGCGGGCGGCGGGCGGCGGGCGGCGGGCGGCGGGCGGCGGGCGGCGGGCGGCGGCGCGACGCTCGTGAGCGACGATGGTGCCAGCTGACGCCTCGGACGACGCCCCGGCCGCGCCGCGCCCGGCGCCGCCAGCGCAGCGGCCGCGATTTATTCCTCGTTAACATTCATCTATTCCCCGCCTAACTGTGCTCCGCCCTCGACCGCCGAGCCGCAGCCGCCCGCCGCCCGCCGCCCGCCGCCCGCCGCCCGCCGCCCGGCTCTACACCCTCAGTCCTCAACCGTCCACCATCCGCCTTCTGCCGTCGCCCTTCGTATCCGACCACTGTCTCCCCCCCCCCAACCGCCTACTGCTCTCCAACCTCCCACTATTCCTATTCGCTACATTACCTCCAATCTTACTTATACAATGCTCTCAGAGGCGTGTATTTTCAATTTCATGAACTTTCGTATTGTTTTATTCCATTTATTTTATTCCCACACAAACTATTCCTATTAGCTACGTTACCTTCATTCATACTTATACTCGCCCAACAGAGACTTGTATTTCTAATTTTATTTACTCTCCGTATCATTTTATTGCACTTCATTGAAAGAAGTTCCGCATCACACAACTGCTGCCCGATGAGCAGCAACTATCTTCTTGTCCCCTTTCTCCACTCCACTAATCAACCAACACACCCTCCTCCGACAGTCACCCTAACGCTACATCTTCACCACCTCCCCGCGTCACCCTCCCGTCACTCACTTCGGCACTTTGTCTCTCCCCCATCACCAACATGTCGTCGGCACATTAACATACCTCCGCTGTAATTTTCGTCTCCTACCACTTAGCCCAAAATATCTGTGTGTCACTTTCCGTCACTTCATTTCACTCCGGTATTTGACCCGTTACAATCGCTGTTACTGATTCTCCTCTGTCGTCGCCTCTTATCGGCTGAGCCATCTGTAATTCCATGACTGCCAGACCCTTCGTGCGTTTAACCACACCGGTCGTGGTCATCGCCCAAACCTCCATTCTCGGCCCCTTTGCTAGGAACATCTTCTCGCCGCGCCTTGTACCGGAAGAGTGCCCAGGAGCCATCTTGTCTCGTAAACTCGTGTTCCTCAACGTTTCATTGGGTGCCTTCGGCATTGCTGAATCTCTTAATTTTATCTCTTTCGCATAATTTTGATTTGGATAGGAATGTAGATCTTGAAGATATACACCTTCATTCTCATGCAACTCGTGCGGACACGTGTTCACGGCGTGGCGTGGGCTCACGAGGAGTAAGAGATGCGAATTTGAAACTCTAAACCTCTCGTTCATTACTAAGGACTCTGGCTTATGGTTTATTAAATACGAAAGGGGAGTTTTTAATGCATGCAGCAGACGCTAGCTTATAAAGACGCCACACCAAGAGTTCTCTATTGGTTATGTCGGGTACAGCGATCTAAATGATGGTCTTTTGGCTTCCAAAGAAATTTCATCATTGCCGAAGATATAAATGTACTGACTTAAATTCAGCTATATTACCAATCGAATAAATCATGAAAAGGGGAGTTGAATGAAAAAAACAACCATTAATTTTGTCTTGTTATGCCTCATGTAATATTTGTAATAGCTTCATAATTTACAACTTACGAAATTAAGTAATTAAAATTCACTGATCTGACCTCTGGGCACATTGCATTTATGTTGGGTATTTCTCCTCTTGCCTTCTGAGGGATCTTAAGGTGCATGACTGGTGTGTTATCTCTCCACCTGCTACATTTACATATCACTCTGCGTCACGTGACTTCCACTGTACATCGCCTGCATTTGCATTCCCTGCCATCACAGTCCACGAATGATAGCGCTTCTCGCAGTCCTCGCATGCTGCAAGGGGCGGAGTAGGAAAAGTCTTCGGAATTCTCAGCGTTCCTCAGTCTCTTTCGGGAGGTCGACGGCCCGGAGACGTCCTGCGAATATGCAGCTAGTGAAGTTACAAATGGGGCACTCTCCTACGTTTAAAAGGTTTTTAATTTTTACGTCCCCCAGCACACCAGCATAGTTAAAATCTAAAATGATTACTTCGCACTGGAAGAATAAATGATGTGTTAGCGTATTTAAGTTCCATAAAGTAAGATAGGTTGCCATGGTGACGAGGTTTGTTGAGAGTTGCTGGAGGATGCGAAGACGCGTTGTATGGAAACATAAAATACAGTGATTGATCATTGAGAGAAATTAGAGATTTATTTATAAATTATCAGCGTGGGCGACGTGCAACAGAAAAAATCTGCAGAAAAAAAACTTAAGATAATTGTTTGATCTTTTCATGGATACTACTTGTCCCAGTGAAACCAGTGAGTTGTATTAATAATCATAAAAAATCTCTAAACCCAAAACCAGCTCGGATGGTGCTTTTCTTTGAAATGAAATTATTATCGCCATTTCTCGACAGCGCTGTTAGCTGATGACTTCCTTGCATTGATCACCATCTAAAAGAAAATCTTTCCTGAAGGATTAGTTCAATGAATAAATCCGTCTGAAAGAACAAATTTTCCGAGGCGAGAGACGTTTTGTTGAGGTCGGAATCCTCCCATTTCTCCTCAGAGGATCAGGTGTAAACCCAGACCGATTCGTGTGGAATTTGCAGTTGACGAAACGGGCTCGCGACAAGGTGTCTCAGCAACTAGGTTGTCTCAGAGACAGAATTGCCGCTGTCTCTTCAATGACTCCGACCAGAAAGTCTTAGGTTTGAGACCCGACAGTGGCCAATGTTTAGTACTAACGAGTTAGCTAGGTCGAGCTCAGCATAGACTGAGTTTAGCTCAGAGCCAACATTGCCACTCTCTGCAGTGACTGACCTAGGGTTCGAGTCCGACGGTGGCGGATTTTTGTCGTCAGCTTCGTCTAATTTAGTCGCTATTTGAAGGAGAGTTCTAGCGTCTGGTCAATCAACCAATCAATCAATACTTTGCCTCTGGTTTTTCCCGTATCCCTCTCCCTCTCATAACACCATTGCCCCATCATCATTGACAGTAGTAGATTCTTGACTGCCCGAGAGCCGTCATAAGCATAGATGCCAACGTTGCGGTCGTCATATTGCGACCTTCCTTAGGGAGAATCACACACCGCGGCGGTGGGTTTAAAAAGGACAGCCAAGAATCAATTGACTCCGGGCGCGGGACCTCAAGTTCTCATTAATCGTTGAAATAGTTTTATTATCATTATTCATCAGCCATCCAATAGATCGCTCATCTCAGGTACAATTGAAAAGTGTTAGGTACTGAGGAACATAATTAAATACAAATTTGACTCATTTAATAACTTCATTAAAACCAATAGAGTGTACATTTTAAGAACATTGAAATATGTGGCACCAAGAAGAAAAGCGAAAGTGAAGAAATGATTATACATGACAAATTGTTAAAAATTTTAGCAGGATCAGGGAAAGAGATAGAGATAGAAATTCAAAAGTACAGAAATGAATTCTGGATATTTTTGGAGGAAAATGAAAATAAGGAGAAGGAATTAATACTAATTTTGTAGAATGATTGTGAGGAGGAAGTAGAATTGAAAATGTATATAGAAAGCAAAGAGATTGAATGTACATAGTAATATGGTAAATATAACGTGAAAAAGGGAAATAAAGATAAAATCAGACCGAAGATAATGTACGATAACATGACCGATAACGATAATGTAAAGAGGAAATCCAACATGGTGCCAGCTGACATAAACAACATAAAGAATAATAGCGCCACTGTGATTATAAAAGTCATTAAGCCGTTACATAGCAAATAACTATCCGAGTCTGTTATTTGTATTATTCAGCCGGTCAGTTCTTTTCGTAATGTCACAGTCTTATCAGAAAAAAACATGTCAATCGGAAATATAACTTCGTAAGCGTAGGAGTACTCATCTAACGTCATAAGCTACTACATTTGTTTGGAATGTTCTTACAGAAGGCGGGCTGATACGTTTTAAACGGTCGAGTACCTTTTGTTTCTTGTATTGCATTAATTCATGAAAAACATTACAATATGACTATAAAGATAGGTTCTTTAGTGGATTATCAATAATCAGATGTTTCCTTTATATTAAGAATACAGAGATTAAAATATTTTTTCGACCCCTATATATGAAAACTAGCTCTTTGGGGAACGCTTACGGCGCAAAAGAGACGTAGGCGTATCGAAAATAGACATGGCTACAGAAAATGAAAACAAATGGTTACAGAAAATGGAATAAAACACGCGGTTGAATCAATATGGCTGACGCCTCGCATATTGAGAATGATCCCAATTATAAATCTAGTGGTGCTAAAACAGCACGTATTTTCTCGCCCGTACATTCACACAAAATTAAGCAAATTAACTCAAATTTCAAAAATTTGTACATGACCTTATTTCAAAATCTATCTATTAAGAAAAGATGTCATTAAGGGAAAAATATCTATGTTCATAATTGTAGTTGTAGGAAGACGTAGAAAAATGTTTGAAGTTATCGAAAAATCAGGGTTTTCTACGAACATGAAACCTGCACCTTTCTCTTAAACATCTTTCGCACTATCCAATAACAACGTTTAATAAAAAAAAGTTGGAGCAATTTTTTGAAAATATTGAAAATGTCGCACGGGCCTCGTATAAAGTACTCCCCAAATTTGATATACCGTTTTCAAATTCAAAGGGCCGCGACAGAGGCTGAACGCCTACGTTGTTAGATAAACAGATGGACACACGAACGGACGGACGGACAAATATTTTGCCGTCATTCGGTTTTTCGGTATCAAGGACCTACAAAACATGGATTCTGAATACACGTGTTAGAGATATTTTTCCTAAATTTAGCAACTGACTTTTGTTTCAAGATTTAACCATCTTTTCCTTACCAGGGTCCTGCAAATAAGACTTTTTCTGCCAAGAATTCTCTGTTTTTTCGTGCAGCATTACATTACTTTCTCCCTATTGCGTAATCGGTAACGAGAAAGTAAAAATTTACTTATACGTTTCCATTTCTTCGTGTCAAAAAATAATGTTCGCAACTTGTACGGTGTCTTTGGCGTACGCATTTCAAAATCCTCTCGTCGCCTCGTCCGTCAACATTCCATTCGTACGCCAGACTCATTTCCTGTACTAGTTACGTAAATAATTATTGGTGGATTTTTAAAGCACATCTCCTAGCCGTGCTACGCAGAAGAATAGCTTGTCGGAACACTTAGCCCAGATCCTCCAGGCGCCCAGCGTCACCCTAGCCAGCAGCCCTAGCCGCCCTAGCAGCCCCAGCAGCCCTAACAGCCCTAGCAGCCCTAGCCCCAGCAGCCCCAGCAGCCCTAGCCTCAGCAGCCCTAGCCCCAGCAGCCCTAGCCCCAGCAGCCCTAGCCCCAGCAGCCCTAGTCGCCCCAGCAGCCCCAGCAACCCTAGCCCCAGCAGCCTTAGCCCCAGCATCCCTAGCCCCAGCAGCCCTAGCCTCAGCAGCCCCAGCAGCCCTAGCAGCCCTATCCCCAGCAGCCCTAGCTCCAGCAGCCCTGGCCCCAGCAGCCCTAGCCCCAGCAGCCCTAGCTCCAGCAGCCCTGGCCCCAGCAGCCCTAGCCCCAGCAGCCCTAGCCGCGGCGCGGCCCTCTGCGAGGTCGACGCCCAGGCGGCCTCTGCTGGAAGATGCCGGCCAGCGGCTTCAGAGCACTCCTTGCTATGCCATCGAACGCGTCGCCTCGCCGCGCGGTGGTGGGGGGCTCTAATTAAGCCGTAAATGCTCTCCGCGCGTCACATATTTCTGCGGGAAGGCAATACGTCTCCTGCGCGACGGCCGTATTTCCAAGCAGCAGGAGCCATCGTTCGTGGCGACAGCAATTCGGGGGAGGCGGCGATGGCGACAATGGAGATGGTTGCGATGGTGGTAGAGGTGAAAGAGGTACGGGGTGGGAAATAGCTACAGATCGAGAATTTTGGGCAGGCTGTGGTGGTAGGGTGGTGAAGAAAACAGGACAGGGGGCAGATGGCAGAGAGTGAAGAGCGAAGGGCGAAAAGTGGAGAGCAGCAAGCAGATGGCGAGAAACGGATGGCGGAAAGCGGATAACTCAGTGTGATTGACAGATGATCATGGGTAAAATATGGAAGATGGAAAATTGAAGGTGGAAAGAGAAGGATGGAAGGCGACGTGCGTTGTACGACGGGCAACGTACGACGGGTGACGAGCGACGAGCGACGGGCGACGGACGACGGGCGACGGGCGACGGACGACGGACGACGGGCGACGGGCGACGGGGAGCTGGCAACGGGCGACGGGCGACGGGCAACGGGCAACGAGCGACGGGCGACGGGCGACGGGCGACGGGCGACGGGCGACGAGCGACGAGCGACGGGCGGCGGGCGACTGGCGACGGGCGACGGGCACGGGCGACGGGTGACGGGTGACGGGTGACGGGCGACGGGCGACGGGCGACGGGCGACGGGCGACGGGCGACGGGCGACGGGCGACGGGCGACGGGCAATATGCGACGGGCAACGGGCTATTGGCGATGTGCGACGGGGCAACGGGAAGTGGGCGACAGGTGACATGCGAAGGGCGAAGGGCAACGGACGACGGGTGACGGACAACAGGTGACGTGTGACCGGCGTCGTGTTATGGTCGACGGGCAATGGATGACGGACGACGGGCAATTAATGACATGCGATGGGCATTGTACGATAGTTGGCAGGAAAGGGAAGTTGTGCTGAGTGGCGGTGGCAGCCCTTGAAGGCGCTGTGTTTAAGGCGGCAGATAGTGGCATCCCGATTGTGGGTTAGGCCAGTGGGTGGCGAGGAGGGAGTGTACGGAAGAGAAGCTGTGTAAGGGGCAACCTGGAACGCGTCCAAACTCTGAGATACGCCTCTGGCACGCAACTGGCTCGTAGACCCTTCCTCACGTAATGCTCTTGGCCTTCTCTTGTTTTCCTCTCTAAATCCTAAGATTTTTTATCTTCTTAAAAGGATGTTACATTGTCTAGAAATTTCCAATATATTTATATATTAAATTAATTTTTGCTGTCTGGAATCAATTTACATGAATGCATAGCGTTAGATCTGTTTTTGTTCATCAACCTGTAAGTCAAGAAACGTAACTAAATTAATTACTTCAAAATTTTATTTAATTCCGGATATAATATAATGCAATGAAATTCAGCATATTATTTAATGTAATGAGTAATAAATAACTATAACTCAAAATACAATTAGGCGCTTATTAAAGAAGCAATTAAATAATTATTTTAAATAAATGTAATTTGTACAAAATTGAAGATTGATTTTGTTGCTATCAATTATATTTATTTAACATAAACAGTGAATAAACATTTTATTCAATTAAAATATAAATCATTAACTTGCATTTCATACATAATAGTGGCTACGTAAACTTTAAATTATTAGTAGGTTATCATTTCACTAATCGGAAACAAATCATCAGTTCACAAACGGAGAGAAGAAAACACGAAGATCGAAGTAAAACGTTTCAAATTCAATAACGTAACGGAATTATGTTCTTCGTAAATTGGAATCATGTGTGTGTTTTTCCCTTAATACATATTTTTACGATAACTATAGTTTGTAAAAACGATATTTCCTAGTCCTATGTCTTAAATAGTATTTATTCAAATCCATCTCAATTATATGCTACCGTGCTACCAATTGGCAACGTTGCTTCCTTTAACAGTGCATGCACTCTGAACATATTTACACGACTAAATTTAATGGGACTTTGAATTAATATTCTATTGTATATTTCAATGGTACACGAAGTTGATCTCAGACACTTGAATAGTCAATTGGAAACCCGAGAGGACAGTTTAAACCTCTATTTCATTGATTCTTATCATATACGTGAGATTTGCTTCGCCTTCCGGGGCAGAAACGTCATTGAGCTTTCGAATTTACAGACCTCTAACGTCCTACGAAAGGCAGTCATTGATCTAATGTAGTTTATTGAACGAGAAGAATATAGAAGGTAATAAGGTTACTTTTTGGCTTCAGAGTACTCGTAATGATTGCAAAATATAATACATAAGTTGTATGAAATTATGAAGTATAAGTACCGCAGGTGCACATTCTTCGCAAAGAGGGATCGTTTACCTGCGGTGTCCTCGCTCATCAACTGCGTTTGACTGAATGAATGCTACCATAAATTCGCGCAGCTTGGGGACACCAAACGTTTGCCAATATATTTACAATTTATGAATCAAGACTAACGGTTTGACAATATGATCCGAGGCTGTGAGTGTCTCCCCGGATTTGCAGCCACTAACAATTCTCTTGCTCGTAAGAGATTGCTATCATGTAACGATTATTAAAGAATTTTTTTGCCGCACTTGCAGTTTCCGTGATAAATTTAAATCTGAAACTGTACAATTACTACTGTAAAATGCAGATTTAAGATGTGAATGATTTCGTATGATAGGTTATTTCGTGTTTCTACGAGCGACAAACGGCGATGGTCATTAGTGGTGAAAGTATAGAACATGTTTTTTCACGGAATGTGGGTTAACTTTCCCCGCTCGATGGTGATATCCGTCGCGGATCTACACATTAACTTGCGAGATTTTCCCCAACCAGGTATCTCCCACCAACGGGGTGCCGCCCCAACCGGGGCGACCTCGAAACTTCCGACTGATCTCCCAACGTATGTGGTAGTGTAGTGCGTGTTAGTGAAAGAGTGTGTAAGGGGTGAAGATATAACAAGGATGAGGAAGGAAAAATCGGGCACGTGACGTGGCCTGTTTGTTATGGTACTGCTCCGGCTTTCGTCTAGTGTTTGTTGATCGGAGAAACTACGGAAAACCGATCAGAACAGCCGGCCACTGAATTCGATCTTATTATGTAGCTAGTGTCGAAATTCCTGCCACCTTTGGGACCCGAACCCCAGGCCTCTCGCGTTCAGAGGCACTGCAATGACATCAGATGACGCTCTGAGCCACCTATGTCGATCGTATGATCGATAACGATCGATTTTTTTGAAAACTGTGAAAATTGTTTGAAAACTATTCTTGCGGTGTCAAAAGGTTTTTGACTTTTCTTCGACCACGAAACTGATATTTACGAATTAAAAATATGTAATAAGGAAACAATAAAATGCGCAAAAAATCAGTTGGCCAGCCTGCAGTCAACGGTGGGTGGTCGCAGAGCCAGCGAACTCTACTGCCACCACAACTGATGCAGTGACGAATGAAGTGGAGGAGGGGGGGCATGACACCCCCAAAAGACCTAATGTTCTCGTTTGTTCCCTTCTTTTATTTGGCAGAAATTATTTAAATATTTATTTATGTTAGAATTATGTAATTACTTAAAAATAATATTGGATAGTATCATGTATACACTGCAAAAATAATATACAATATTGTAACGAGTCAACATGGCACGAAGAATGTACATTCATTCAGAAGATGTTCTTGTGTGCACACGGCCGCCTTGGACTGATGTGTGGAACACCAAGGCAACAGCAAGCGGCCAAAGGAGTGAGAAATAAAGAAGCAGACGGAAGTTGGACGCCTCGAAGTGTAGACGGAATTCGCACGTATTGATTCACACTAGGGTTGGATGTATTGATATTCAGATGGAATGTGGACGTATTGAAAGACGATAAGTGGATGTTCTAAAGTACAGACGATAAAAGGTCGTACATAGAATTAGGAGCTGTAAATGAAGATGCCAATGACGGACATATTTGAAAAAGTTGAAGTGAACAGAGAGTTGGACGCAAGAAACGGAAGGCGTTTGGTATTGTATTATTTCAATTAAAAAAATTGTTAAGTAAAGTGTTTTGTTGTTATTTTCATTATTGTAAATAAATGTGTTTGTTTTATTTTTGGAAACTTTTGTAAAGGTAATTGAACGGTAAGTTGCCACCATTCTGATCTGCGGGGTGTGCCGTTGAATCATCGTCCCTCATAAATAAATGGATGTTTGCTATTTCTTTTTAAATACTGATCCTGATTCCTGAAGGAAAAAATTAGAACCTTCACAATATATTAATAAATGATTTATTATTTAACAAAAATCTGTGATGGATCCCTCCAAAATGATCGGCTGGATCTCTCCTTGGACTGATGCGCCTTGTACGTCACCACTTATCCGTTTTGTTATTTCATTTTTATTCAAGAAAAAATGAAGGAAACGTGTGATAATGTCCTCCATGAAATTAGAAACACATATACTGAACTCTGTAAGAAGAATTTGCGTAGGCACTGCTAGTTAGGGTAAATACTACCTCATCTGTTTAATCGAGAGCGTAAAATAAATTATATTGAGCTGACATATGAAACAATGAAAATACATTTATATTCAAGTAAGGCTATTTCTTCAATTAATTTTCTGTTCACTATAATTTCTTTTTTTTCATAACTTCATACTTATCCAAACTTCAAAACATGGGAAATGCAATGTACAAAAATACTGATTATTTGTTTTTGTTTGGACATTCTCTCAATGACCAATTCGGAATGACCATTTCTGACCAATTCTCAATGACCATTTTTCTGCAAGTAGAATGTGAAGTAACAAATTTGTCAATGGTAAACTTCAATTTTAAACAACTACACCAAAGATTGATTAGTTTTCCTTCGAAAACACACATTAGGAATTTTCCTTTAAGAATACAATCTCACATTCTCTTTCGCTCACGCCCCACAAAAATCGTGAGGCACCCTCTTCTCGCACATTCCATTGGAGGAAGGCGGAGTTATTCTCCTTCTTGAGCGTTCTCTCTCCAAGCCCTAAACCCTTCTTCTCTACGCGTCCTCGACGCGGCAACAAACTCGCCATGTCCCTCAAGGAGGCCGCAGACGTTTCCCTCGGCAAGAGTGAGCAACTGGCGAGCGGGCCCAGAGAAAACAAATGAACTCGAGACACTCTGGGCTCGTCTGGGGAGGATAGAGCAAGATAGCAGAAAAGTGTTGTGGATTAGGTAAAAAGTATTGCAGTAACACAATATTGTAATACTTTACGCACGTCATGATTTCCTTTTGTGAAATATCTACTGAACGTACTAATTTCGTATTGTGGTTTTTCGAATTTTGTCGTTTCTTTACTCACTTTTTTACACTTCCACCATCATACTACATGAAGATACTACAGTTACTACAATCATCACTGCAATTATTAAACAATTTCGCCATCATTTATGTATTTTTACTTAATAATAATTTATAACTTTAACAATAATAATAATATAAATAATGATATATATATAAAATATAAATAAAAATAATATAAAAGTATTAATATAAAAATTAATTAATATAAATAATAATATTTAATTACTGTTACTATTTTTTAAGATATAAATAACAATAGTAAACGGAAATTATAGAGGCAATGGATTTGCGTGAACATAGAAAATTAGTACAAAAAGGAGAAAAAGACACATACACAGCATAAAAGAACAAAAAGATGCCTCGATAAAAGATACTGCACTTATCTAAATCATTCCATATACGCTGCTCAACACATTTAAAAAACGCGCATGTTGTATGCATACAATAACTAACATTGAAGAAAAATATCATCTCCTTTCCCATCAGATGGAGACGTCTTTCTGAGAAGCAAACTATGCACTGTCACCAGACTCCACTTGGCAGCGGTCGCGCGACCGCCGTCGCCTGGTCAACGCGATGGAGTGCACTCGCGGAGCCTGCAAACACGCGCACCCTCCGTCGCCGCACCGCCTCCGCCACGCGCCCGCGTTTGGTAAGCAAACAGCGCAGCCTCGCCGCCGCCTCTGCCTCTACCTCTGCCGCCGCCCCCGCCGCCACCCTACCGCCGCCCCCGCCGCCACCGCCACCCTACCGCCGCCTCCCTCACGGTAACCGCTACCGCTTCCGCCTCCGCCGTCGCCTTCACCACCACCGTCGCCGGCGCTTCCCACCTCTGTCTCCGCCACCGACTACGCATCCACATCCACCTCCGCCTCCGCCACCGCCAACACCTCCGTATCTGCCTCCACCTCTACGTCCGACCCCGACTCCGCCTTCACCTCCGCCTCCGTCTCCGCCCCGTCTCCGCCTCCGCCTCTTTCTCCTTCTCCTTTCCCTTGTCCTTTCCTTTCCCTTCTCCTTCTTCTTCTCCTTTTCCTTCTCCTTCTCCTTCTCCCCCTCCTTCACCGCCTCCACCTCGTTCTCCGCCTCCGCCTCCATCCCCGCCTCCTCCTCCGTCGTCACCATCCCCACCACCGCCGCGACTGCCGCCTCAAGGTGTACGACCGCCACCACCACCACCGTCACCGCCCCCGCCACCGCCGCTGCTGCCTCCGGCCAAGTGGCGGTCGCGGGGCGCCGGCGGACAGCGCGCGGACAACGTGAAGCTGTGTCCGCGCTGTGTACTCGCGGGGGTGGGGGTGCGGGGCAGTGAAGGAAGAGGACTTCGCGCCTCGAGTCAGGGACGAGGAGAGGCAGGGGGGCAGTGCGGGGGAAATATTTGCCGGCCAGGAGCTGAGAAGGCCGTTCGGCAAGTGGGATTCACGGACTGCGTGCACAAAACCTGGCCGGGTCTCCTCGAGTGGAAGCGACTCTGGCACCTGCTGTGGGAATGATCACGTGAGGAACAACGCAACACTGCAACAACTGCAACAACAGAAACACTGCACTGCTCACTAGGGATGCGACATTGGTGACGATCGTTTCAAAACATCGACGTTGTATAAAAACAATATAACTTTATAAAACATGGATGTTTTATAAAAACATTGATGGTGATGAATTGATAATTTCGGCCGCTTCAACTGCTAACGTCATTAAACCCATAAGCATAGTGCACGTTTTGCACGGGAGGTGGTGGTGATTTTCCCCGCTCGATGGTGAGATCCGGCACCGACCAACAGTCGATTAGCAGTGTTTTCCTCAACCAGATATCTCCCACCAGCTGGTCACCGCCCCCGCCGGGACAAGCACTAAGCTCCTGATCGGTGTCCCGACATGTGTGGTAGTGTAGTGCATGTACGTGTGAGTGTAAGTATGGGGATGGATTCGACAAGGAAGGGGAAGGAATGATTGCACGCAGTCCAGGCCTGTTTGTTAGTGTACTGCTCCAGTATTTGCTTGGTATTCATCGGAGAAACTACGGAAAACTACTGATAGAGCAGCCGGCCGCGAATTCTCCTCCAGACTGCAACAGAACTCGACCCAGCTATTTAGCCAACACCACCTAGACTTACAAGGCCTGAGCAGTCATTCAAGATGGCCGCCTAAGAAGGCCATACAAACTGAAATGCGATGTAAAATTGTGGTTACCAGACGAATGTATATTATAAAATACACTACCGAATAAGAAAAAAAGGGTCTAGTTTCTTCAGCTGGAAGATTGTACAACAATAGAAGTTATTTTTCAGACGAAGAAAGCTGCATACATTTTCAATTAATACTATTATTATCACTTACAACGCCCACAACATAAAATCCTATCTGTTCTAATCCCAATATCCTTCTTTTTAAAATATTTTGCAAATCCTGATTTTAAATGTATCTCCTCCATCCTGAGAGTCACTAATTTATCATCACTATCACTTAATTTACATAAGTATTTGTTTCTTGCATGCTTTAAAAAATATCAATTTGTTTCATTTGAGGTTCTAAACAAAATAAAGAACACCTATGTCCTAATTTCAGTAGGTTGAGGAAACTATTATTAATCGAAAATGTTTGAAATATTTTAAGAATATTGCTATATGGTAAATAGCATTCAAAACAAAATGAAAAACCATGATCTGCGCAGGTATGAACTTCTTTCTTAGTAAGAAGTTTTATTTGTTTCAGCATAAAAGCAACAGACTTCTCAAATTGTATATTTGTGGTATTGATTTGAAGTAAAAGGTCTGAAATTGAAGCAAAACTATCATGAAGATTGTTACTACTTCTTGTATTAAAATATAACTTAACCTAACCTTTTATAAAACATTACTAATTTAATTTGTATTTCATACACCATTTGTTATTGTAGTGCCTCCAAATTTTAATACTAAAACTCTATTGATAATTTTAGGGGCGCAATTACAATCAACATGTTGCAAAAGAATAATGTCTTCCTTATTAATAATCGACCAATAATCGTCCACAATAAGCAATTCCAGTTTGCTTTTTAGCACATCAAATGTACTGAAAGATATTTCATTTAATCTTGCAATGTTTTCTTTGCACTTTCTTCAATAGCAACAAACGAATACTCGTTTTCTAAATGCAATTTCTTTTCTTGAGGACTTCTCCGTATGAAGCGCTTGGGCGTTTCAAGTAAGCAGGACAATTGTGTAACAAAAAGACATAGCTTCACGACATAGTCGTGTGTGTTTCAAAGAAACACTGATTTTTAGTCCATTATCGCAATAAAACACTGAATTCTTCTCAATTTTCCACGTTCTCAAATGCATTTCACAAAACTGAAAGTAAACACTGAATTTAGCAACTTACTCTTTTCACTTTTTATCTTAATTCCCTCACCCGGGGACACAGCCCTTATTCACCATGATTCTCACTATTATCAACAACAGACCACAACCACATATACATAACTCGAAAGCTTCCCATATTACTCAACGTATATAACTGGATCGCCTCAACTCGAACAAGTCAGCCTTTTCTAGCCGCCATATTGGCTTGAAAAACTGTACTGCGCAGGCCTTGTATCTAGATGGTGTTGATTTAGCTAATGTCGAAAATCCTGCCACCATCGGAACTCGAACCTAGGACCTTCAGATTCGAAAAACGTTTGATGTTCCGGTCAGAGGCTCAGTGACAATATTTGATTTCGTCAGCCATCTCTCCCGGTGTAAAACCATCGATATTTCTAAACATCGGTAGACTAGATCCGATTTTTTTAAACAGATGCATTGTGTTCGATGCATTTATATTTTTCCACATGCGTTTTTGAATGAAAAAGTTTATTTTGTAAAAGTTAAAATTTGAAATAATAACTGATGGTACCACTATATGTTCTTGTGTTCGAACGAAGCGAACGCTGAATGTTCTACCTTCATCGAGGAGACTTATCTCTCCCCCGAGAGATGACCCCGATGCACTGTTGTTTTCTGTGCCTTTGGAGCTGTCCATAAATTACGTGAGACGATTTTGGCGAGTTTTAGACTTCCCGTCCTCCCTTGGTGAGATGTCATGGGATTTGGTTTTGACCCACTCCCCCCTTATAATCTCACGAGATTTTTCAAAATGCGTACTTTTTAATGTAAATAACTTATTTTGTGATTGATTGCATTGAGATTTATTTTAAAAAACATTATTTGCTTAGTTATATTAATTTAGGACTAGATATAACTAGTATTTACAAAATGAAACAACTGAATTACAATGAATATATTATTGCAATTCTAAAGACAGTGCAATAATTCATTGTAATTCAGTCTAAGGAGGCTCATGTGCGGTCTCAAGAGTGACTACTGGAACCAACATGCCCATATGATTTTCTGTAAATTCATCTGCTCCAACTTCGCTGTGTTTCAATCACTCTAAACCGTTGTCTCTTGCACACAGAAGCTCATTAGCTCGACGTGTTACGATCCGTGAGGGTCGCACTTTGCGTGCTGGTGCTAGCTGGTGCACAGTGGACCGGACGTCGGTGCTCTGCAGTTCTTGAATGAAAAGTAGACTGTTAGCACTGTTTTTAGCGAAAAAGAACGTGATATTTGCCGAGACCCCTCCCCTCACGTAAGATTAGGTGAGATTCGTTTGACCCCCTCCTTCCCCTAAAGGCCTCACGTAATTTACGGATGGTCCCTACCCTCATATTTTGCAAGCGGAGAGGCGCGAAATTACCCAACGCATGTGTAATAGGTGCAAATATGGAACAAATATGGAAGAATGGTAGAATGTTCGTTTAATTTTCAATGCCAATGACATAACAATACTGCGATGAATGACGAAGAAGGGATGAGAACCAAGGGGATGAGAAAACGTGCGTTCGCGCGTTTTGTGAATCGCATTTTCTGAACTTCAACTTCCTAACTCAGAAATGAGAGAAAATCTCTGCTCCAGATCTTCAATTACCAACAAAGAAAACAAAAAATCTTTTGATGATGAAAAGTAACGGTACTGCCAGATACCATTGATTTCCAGTAGAAACACAAAACCCTCTGTTTAATGCAGATTATCTACCTAAAGGTTCTAAAATTTGTTTCACGATCTTTTACAAAAGTTTTTAATGAGTGGTAATAGCAGTCAGATGCTTATATGTGATGCTATCAACCCTAGAAAAACGGTTGCAAATATCGCTTACATTTTGTGAACTGTACTTTAAAAGTTATGCAAACCATTGCATTCGTTTTGCATTCGAAATTGTATACGCGTCAGATTCCGCACATCCATCTAAGATATCTTGAACGTAAAATAGTATAAACATCTATAATTGTCCTGACTATTGCAATCAAGGGTTATGTACTTTTTAATGACCGTGTCACGGTGTCGTGTTCAAATTAGTCAAAGGACAATTTGGCAGACACCGGTGGACAAGTGCGCATATATTAATTTCGAGGAGACTCTCCTAAATTGTATACCAGCGAAACGGACGAGGAATGCGATGATGAATTGATTTGAATATATGTAAATGATTACCAGCAAAGATGTTTAAAGTTTTAATTACAAATTCAACGGACACAGACCCACAAGGAAAGCTAGTGAAACGCATACGTAAGATGGGTTTGGTGCCCCAGAGTTCGCAAATCACCGCCAACAATACGAATTCACTAGTACATTAAAGCAATTAACATTCTACCGTGTGAAGGAAGATTTATTGAGGCGATAGTAACTTAGCAACTATCTAAAAACTGTTTTCATCGTAGATTTAATTACTGTGACATGTGGACGAACTGACAACATATTCCAATATAATGAAATGAAGTCACGAAAAAGTACCATGAAACAACATGCTAAATGGCTCGCAAATTTCCGACAAGGGAA